>CM038676.1:145721541-146102864 GCA_021605205.1 Aegilops longissima | reverse complement strand
CGTTAAATCAATATTTTGGTTTGACTAAGAAAAATATTTTTTCCTCTCAGGCGCGACTTCTGGAAATTGTCTCATCTCTTCAACGTCGTCTTTTCTCTGCCTTATAAAGGTATCTTTCTTTGTTTTTTTCCTTCTTATACTTCCGTAGTTTATTACTTTTAGACTAATACAATATATTAGATTGTCGTCTATGTATTTATACATTAGACCTTAGCCATAGCTATTTTTTCTTTTGTAAAACAGCTTGGCCCTGATTTTTCAAATAGCCATAACTTTTTACTCGTTCATCCAAACTAGATGAAACCAACGCCCACTTCTTCGTTACGATCTCCTCTATCCAGTAATTCAACTCAAACATGTTTTTGAAAGTTTAAAATTTCGAAATTTGTTCAGATTCATATTCAAACCTCTTTAGTTCATAACTTAAGTTCCGAATCCGCTTGAGTTGATTCTTTTGCATTGTGTCACAAATTTGCTTAAGTTTCTGTTTGTGTACTTAGGTTTCAAATTTGAATAGTTTAAATTTGAATTTGATAAATTTTGTTCAGATTAGTATTTTGGCCATAACTTGAGTTTAAAAATAGGTTTTAATTAATTCTTTTTGCTACTGGTCACTTATGGTATTGTTTAACTATAGGATTTAGTTTGGTAATTTTAGAATATTTTAAATTAGGGTTTTATTAAAACAGTACTGTTTTTCTTATGTAGTTGTTTTAGTCATATAATTAGTGTTTTTAATTATTTTTAGTTAATTATTTTTGTAAATTTTTACATGTTGATATATGTTTCTATTATACTACAGTAGATAAATTTTGGTAGTTATTTATTAGTGTTTAGCTACTGGTTTTGTGTTTGCTTGTTTAGTTCATAGTGATAGTTTTATTAGTTTTAAAAGTAATTTTTTTGACACTTCAATCTATGTTGTGATTGATTCTGTTATTTAGAAGTAAATTAGTTTTCATAATTATTTTAGTATTGCGCATTATTGCCTTAGTGTTTTGTTAGTTGTTATAGTTTCCTAGTGTTAACTAGATAGTTATAGTAGTTTTATATTAGTTCTTTTTGTTAGTTATTAAATTAGTAATTTATTTTCTGTTATTTTATTAGATTTATATTTTCTTTGCTGTAGAAAAAAATTATTAGAGTAATTTAGTGATGTTATGTTAAGATTGTGTGAGTTGGTCACCACTAGTTTTTCCTTGAATTTTTCTTTCGAAGTTTATCCTTTGGTTTTCGACTTGGTTTTCTTTGTCGCTTTTATTTTGATTGAGTATTGTTATGAGTGTTAGAATTGTTTGCTAGGATGTTTGCTTATGTGAATGCTATGTTTGACTATATAGATTTTCAACGGAGTGACGATTAGTTCTACCAAGTCATTTTTCGATGACGTTGTTATCTTCATCAAGTATTACCGTGCAAGTTCACTTTGACCATGTTTTTCATACCTATGTGTTTTATTGCATCTAGTGTCATCTTCGCAACAATCCCTCCAAGAGTGACATTGAATCCTTGTAGTTGAGTAGTATGCATGAGGTAGGAACCCATCACCTGTTACCAAGCCCGGACGTTATTTTAATGCTACGCTATAGTAGACGGGTTGGTATGAGTGCTCGGGAGTGGTGTGAGAATGGAGGATCTACGCCAATGACGATAACTCCATGATGGAATCTGCAAGGACTGCATCTTCAAGGCCTCAAGACTTCAAGACTCGAGACAAGAATTCAATACACACTCATTGGGTGAAGGATGGTTGACGGCACCTGGAGAATCCAGTGGTTGGCGGGATGCATGGAGAAGCGCCATGACATCTTGCGGAAAGCTTCACCTGCACTCAAAGAGACGGAAGAATACTTCATGCCCGGAAGCTTACTGTGCAACCGCAAGTCACTATGGGCTCGCTTGGTTGACCCTAGTTGTGACTCAGCTAGGACGGTGCTAGCGATGTAGAACTACATAGGATTGAATGAGCACCGACGGTGGTCGGGGAACTCTTCGAAGACCATGTTTGGTCATCTTGTTCTCAAACACCTCAAGTGCGAGAACGTAAAAGAGGGATCGAATCTTGCGGGTAAAGTGTACACACCTCTGCAGAGGGTTAAAACCTAATCGATTAGCCGTGTCCCGATTCACGGACAATTTGAGCCTCGGACTGGATCTATCTCGAACTCTCAACACCGGATTGATAACTTAATTGTGGGCAACTTATGATGATTTTGGGCTATGAGACATCGGTTGGCGGAACCATGTCATGATAGAAAACTCCATAGTACAGACTTCATTTATTCCTTTGATGTAGGGAAAATAAAATCAGCTTTTATGCAAACAAAACACAGACACAGAGCCACAAAGCCGTATTGCATATAGTATAGTTTTATCATCTGTTTCCTCTTATTGTGATCTTGCGGTACATTCAATGTAATCGACCTACACGGCTGCAACGTATCATGTTGCGATATATTTCCTCGACGAGTAAGAGTTACGATCTGTGGTTATGGTCTACAATCAACCCGCCGATGGCGTTGATGGGACTCCACACCGACTATTTGTTTCGCTGTGACTTATGAGGTATATATCAGTTTTACGTTAATTATACATGTGATTGCACTTTGATATATACATTGATGTACTTGTGTGTGCAAAGATCTCGATCCGTGGATGGCACAAAGAACACGTAGGCTTTACCGTCGAGGTCGGGTCGCCATGATATGGTATCGAGCACATGTTGTATGAGGACGTGACCCTAGAAATCGGAAAGCCCTAGGACAGGATGTCTCAAAAACTTTATTTTCAAAAGACTCTTACTTCGATCCTTTTCGATTTTATCAAATAGACACTCTCACCTCAAATAGTTAGAATATACCCCTTTTCCCTTTTGAACACATGAAGGATCAACTGAAGCCGCTCCAAGAAAGATATCGGACAGCTGATGACTTCTTCAAAGTAACAAAGGGTTTCACCATGCATTAGAAGAGTTGAAGCTTCAACAATGGAAGACTCCGAAGACTAGAAGAATTTGAAGAATCTGAAGAATTATTTGACCTTTAGAAGACCAAAACCCTGTTACACACTTACGTTGGCTGCGACGATTTGTGAGCTGTCATTTGTTTGATGTTTTCTGACAGCCACAAAGTAAAACTTGTTTCTTCAAAAAACTATTGTTTGTATTGTGTGTATATCCCTCCCCACCTCTCTCATATCTCATCCCAAAACTTTTGGACCCCATAGTTGATGAATGAAGTTGGACTGATATTCTCGGATCAAGACTCACCGGAGGCGAGCTATGGATTCGTAACATGGAGAATCACTTGGGAGCAATTTGGTTTCAAGGAAGAATGAAGTATCTTACGCTCTTCAAGACTTTGAAGGAAGTGCTGCAACCTGGTGGAAAATGCATCAAGCCATACAAGGATTTAATGGAGCAAGAACTTGGGACGAATTCAAGAAGACTCGACAAGATCTCGCCTTATCCGAAGCACCATGATACACCAAGAAATAAACCTTGTGCTGCAAGATTTATGGAGAAATAGGACACACTCGGGAGGAACACAAGGATGGATGCCCTCATTGTGAGGAGAAACACCCGGTGAGGAATGCCCAACTAGTCGGTGACTTGTTTCTTGTGTGAAGGAACCACCCACTACCCGACCCAAAGGTCACATTTACCCCATGGTGCAACAAACTATTCAGAGCAGGAAGAAGGAATGAAAGAAGCCCTCCGAGAAGTTATGAAAGAACCTGTGATGAAGGAATGTGTTGAAGACCACGATGGAGAAGGCCTCAACAGATTTTACTCCCATGCCGCTATTCATGTGGAGAAGAAGGACATTTTCGCGAAGATTGCACCAAGGAAAGAAAAGAGTATCCGGATATTTCCCACAGCAGAAGTGAAGTTTGACCCTCGGAAATAGAAGCTCTGATCATTACAGAGAAATCCAGAAGAGAAAAGAAGGCAACCCTGTAACAACACAATCTTCGCAGGGAAGGACCTGATTCATATCACTTGTTACAGGTGCAAGGATTTAGGTCATTACGCTAGTAAATGTCCAGAAAAGAAGCCAAGAATCCAAGGAGCCTACATAATCACAAAGAAGCCCCGAGACATGTCGGAAGTCTTTTGTTTTCGCTGCAAGGAAGCAGGACATTATGCTACTAAATGTCCCAACAAGATGAAAGCTGGAGTTGAGTAGTTGGAATTTTGATATTGGAAACAAGAGTAGTAGAAAGCAATTTCATTTTTATGAGTACAGTAAGTTGAGTTATGTAATGGGTGCTCAGAGTTTGTAATGGATTCATGAAATCAATAAAGTTAAGGTGACATGTTTTCATATGTTTAATTGTATGAGTTGTTACTCTATGAACACGGATTTTGACCATTTTCGAGGATATGAGAAATATGGTCAATGGATGGATTTGTGAATTCCATTTTAAGGGTGATAGTACCCTATGAAGAACACTAGACCAATGGGAATGGAAATGTGTCCCACAGGTTGGAGTTTGGCAAAAAAATGAGTTGAAGTTTTATCTTTGATATGATGGTATTAAGAAATGAAATGTTATTGGATTTATAGTGGTGTAATGTTGGAAAATGGAGCAATTGTAACTCCAAGGATGAGTGAAAGTGGTACAAGTGTTGAAGTGGGCTCATAACCCACAGGCCCAAGAATTAATAAGGATCAAGTACCCACTGGAGAAAGAAATTTTGGGAATAGACTACGATTTGATCAACCGACGATTCTATAGGAGTTTACGCAAAACCTGAGAGTTGTTAAGGAACGATAGATGTTTGTTTGGCTGCAGAATCAATGGATTTTCCGAACTTGGTTCGTCGACAAGAGAAATTCTGCAATGCTTGTGAGGATGACCGAGTGTTAGAATGCGAGATTCGCTAAACCATGTACAAGGTAATGATTAAAAGGGATGGATTGATCACCATACCGACTTACTCTTATTATTCGCTTTGCTATATGGGATGGTAAATCTGAGTGACCTACCTATAGTAGAGTGACGACGATATTAAACCTTGTTGAACCTTAGAATGGTATAAGCATTTTCCCTTGTACAAGGCCGTTGTTGCCAACCATAGGATATACGGTGAGGATCAACCTGCACCCATTTTCTGCAGGGAAACCATAAATCGTTGACCACCATGAGATACCGATATTTGTTTAGCATTGGCGCCTGACCTATCGATTATGAAGACCAGTCTGGAATAACCTTACCAAGATGAAAGGACAAAAGAATTGAGGAAAAGGTTATGCCGCTACCGGAAGAGCCCGGAGATGAAATTTTCCGAGATCGGGAAGATCGACATCGCCAAGAATGAGGATGGAGTATATAAGCATGGATGGGACCGTAACGATGTTTCTAAGGGTGGTAGCACCCTGCACCGGAGACGATCGATGGATTTTGAAGACCCCAAACCTAACCCATTTCTTTCTAGTTTCTCCGAATCTCGAGGACGAGATTCATTTTAAGGTGGTAGATTTGTAACATCCCAAAATTCTAAATTTTGGAATGTTATAATAAATAGATAGATTTGTTTGTTTGTTTGAATTGTTGTGTGATTGATTGAGTGAAATTTGAAACTTTTTGAAAGTTAAATGAGAGGGAATAAAAGGACTTTCCCAAACTTTCATTTTGCTTTCGATCTCCGTGAATTCAAATATTTTTCATCACAAAACCACGGAGAGCGGATAACATGACTTCTTCCATTTAAATGAAAAGGGGTGTTGAAAATATTTGAATTTCATTTGGAAATATTTTCTAATTCATAAACTTCATGCAACTCAGTGATTTTCACGAGCGAGGATAAAATGACTTCTTCAAAACATATGAAATATGAGTTGGGAGTTTCAAAGGATCAAATTCGAAGTCCTTTTGGAATTATTTTTCAATTTGGAGTTATTTGGATTTTATTCAAATTATTTTTCTCCAAAAATAAAATACATGGAAAATAGGGTAACATGATTCCTACAACAGAAAATTGGAGATAAATAAATTTGGAGTCATTTTGGTATTTTTAAAATAATTTTATTGATTTTAGTAGGGCAGTAGCACTCTTTGATTTATTCAAAATTGTGTGTACTTTATTTGATGTTAGTAAAATGTTCATGCTGTAGGAAATGTTTTTTGAAAATTTTGATATATAATATGCCTATATAAAATGTTTCTTTATTTTCTCTATTCGGTTTTATTTCTGTTTCTATTTAAAAAAAATTGTACGTGCGGCCCATATTTATTTATCGCCCACATACGTAGCATAGCAGCAGGCCGGCCCGTTTTTCTTTTGTTTTCTTTTGTCTTTAATTTTAATTTATTTTCGTTAATGTTTAGTTTTTTTTTGAAACAAATTTCAGAAAAAAAAATGCAGCGCCGTGTACGTGCGCGCGCAGCCGGCCCGTGGTGCTTTTAGCTCATGAAGTTTCCGTTTATTTTATTTGTTCGCTCACGTTTAGTCCCACATCTTTTAAATTTTAACCCCTAAACCTCTTTTCCACCTATAAATATAGACCCATAGAGCCTCCAAAAATCATCTGATTCAGGTTAAATCAATATTTTGGTTTGACTAAGAAAAATATTTTTTCCTCTCCGGCGCGACTTCTGGAAATTGTCTCATCTCTTCAACGTCGTCTTTTCTCTGCCTTATAAAGGTATCTTTCTTTGTTTTATTTTTCCTTTTTATACTTCCATAGTTTATTAATTTTAAACTAATACAATAGATTAGATTGTCGTCTACGTATTTATACATTAGACCTTAGCCATAGCTATTTTTTCTTTTGTAAAACAGCTTGGCACTGATTTTTCAAATAGCCATAACTTTTTACTCGTTCATCCAAACTAGATGAAACCAACGCTCACTTCTTCGTTACGATCTCCTCTATCCAGTAATTCAACTCAAACATGTTTTTGAAAGTTTAAAATTTCAAAATTTGTTCAGATTCATATTCAAATCTCTTTAGTTCATAACTTAAGTTCCGTAACTCCGTTTGAGTTGATTCTTTTTGCATTATGTCACAAATTTGCTTAAGTTTCTGTTTGTGTACTTAGGTTTCAAATTTGAATAGTTTAAATTTGAATTTGATAAATTTTGTTCAGATTAGTATTTTGGCCATAACTTGAGTTTAAAATAGGTTTTAATTAATTCTTTTTGCTACTGGTCACTTATGGTATTGTTTAACTATAGGATATAGTTTGGTAAGTTTAGAATATTTTAAATTAGGGTTTTATTAAAAACAGTACTATTTTTCTTATGTAGTTGTTTTAGTCATATAATTAGTGTTTTTAATTATTTTTAGTTAATTATTTTGTAAATTTTACATGTTGATATATGTTTCTGTTATATTACAGTAGATAAATTTTGGTAGTTATTTATTAGTGTTTAGCTACTGGTTTTGTGTTTGCTTGTTTAGTTCATAGTGATAGTTTTATTAGTTTTAAAAGTAATTCTTTTGACACTTCAATCTATGTTGTGATTGATTCTGTTATTTAGAAGTAAATTAGTTTTCATAATTATTTTAGTATTGCATTATTGCCTTAGTGTTTTGTTAGTTGTTATAGTTTCCTAGTGTTAACTAGATAGTTATAGTAGTTTTATATTAGTTCTTTTGTTAGTTATTAAATTAGTAATTTATTTTCTGTTATTTTATTAGATTTATATTTTCTTTGCTGTAGAAAAAATTATTAGAGTAATTTAGTGATGTTATGTTAAGATTGTGTGAGTTGGTCACCACTAGTTTTTCCTTGAATTTTTCTTTCAAGTTTATCCTTTGGTTTTCGACTTGGTTTTCTTTGTCGCTTTTATTTTGATTGAGTATTGTTATGAGTGTTAGAATTGTTTGCTAGGATGTTTGCTTATGTGAATGCTATGTTTGACTATATAGATTTTCAACGGAGTGACGATTAGTTCTACCAAGTCATTTTCCTCGTGACGTTGTTATCTTCATCAAGTATTACCGAGCAAGTTCACTTTGACCATGTTTTTCATACCTATGTGTTTTATTGCATCTAGTGTCATCTTCGCAACAATCCCTCCAAAGAGTGACATTGAATCCTTGTAGTTGAGTAGTATGCATGAGGTAGGAACCCATCACCTGTTACCAAGCCCGGACGTTATTTTAATGCTACGCTATAGTAGACGGGTTGGTATGAGTGCTCGGAGTGGTGTGAGAATGGAGGATCTACGCCAATGACGATAACTCCATGATGGAATCTGCAAGGACTGCATCTTCAAGGCCTCAAGACTTCAAGACTCGAGACAAGAATTCAATACACACCACTTGGGTGAAGGATGGTTGACGGGCACCTGGAGAATCCAGTGGTTGGCGGGATGCATGGAGAAGCGCCATGACATCTTGCGGAAAGCTTCACCTGACTCAAAGAGACGGAAGAATACTTCATGCCCGAAGCTTACGTGCAACCGCAAGTCACTATGGGCTCGCTTGGTTGACCCTAGTTGTGACTCTGGCTAGGACGGTGCTAGCAGATGTAGAACTACGGTAGGATTGAATGAGCACCGGACGGTGGTCGGGAACTCTTCGAAGACCATGTTTGGTCATCTTGTTCTCAAACACCACGAAGTGCGAGAACGTAAAAGAGGGATCGAATCTTGCGGGTAAAGTGTACAAACCTCTGCAGAGGGTTAAAACCTAATCGATTAGCCGTGTCCCCGGTTACGGACAATTTGAGCCTCTGGACTGGATCTATCTCGGAACTCTCAACACCGGATTGATAACTTAATTGTGGGCAACTTATGATGATTTTGGGCTATGAGACATCGGTTGGCGGAACCATGTCATGATAGAAAACTCCATAGTACAGACTTCATTTATTCCTTTGATGTAGGGAAAATAAAATCAGCTTTTACACAAACAAAACACAGACATAGAGCCACAAAGCCGTATTGCATATAGTATAGTTTTATCATCTGTTTCCTCTTATTGTGATCTTGCCGGTACATTCAATGTACTGACCTACACGGCTGCAACGTATCATGTTGCAGATATTTTCCTCGACGAGTAAGAGTTACGATACAGGGTTATGGTCTACACTCAACCTGCCGATGGCGTTGATGGGACTCCACACCCGACTATTTGTTTCCGCTGTGACTTATGAGGTATATATCAGTTTTACGTTAATTATACATGTGATTGCACTTTGATATATACATTGATGTACTGTGTGTGCCAGCATACTGATCCAGGGATGGCACAGCAACACAGAGGCTTTACCGTCTGAGGTCGGGTCGCTACAATATCGCAAAACTATTGCAAGGAAACAAACATATCATATTCAACAATCTACAGTTTTATGTAGGGTTTTATGACTAACCATGTGAATGACCAGTTCCTGTCATCTCTCTAAATAGATATAAGTGAAGCAAGAGAGTTTAATTCTTTCTACAAAAGATATGCCCACACTCTAACAAATATAAGAGAAGCAAAAGAGCATTCTACAAATGGTGGTTGTCTATGTAAAGAGAAAGAGGCAATCCAAGCTTCAAATGATATAAGTGAAGCACATGAAGCATTCTATAAAGCCATACTCAAAAGATATAAGTGAAGTGCATAGAGCATTCTATAAATCAACCAAGGACCATCTCATACCAGCATGGCGCATAAAACAAAAATAAAAACCTAATTGCAAAACACGCTCCAAGACTTGCACATATCGCATGAACGAAACAAATCCGAAAACATACCGATATTTGTTGAAGAAAGAGGGGATGCCTTCCCAGCATCCCCAAGCTTATACGCTTGAGTATCCTTGAATATTTACTTGGGGTGCCTTGGGCATCCCCAAGCTCGAGCTCTTGCCTCTCTTCCTTCTTCTCACATCGAGACTTTCTCGATCATCGAACACTTCATCCACACAAAACTTCAACAGAAAACTCGGTAAGATCCGTTAGTATAATAAAGCAAATCACTACTCTAAGTACTGTTGCAAACCAATTCATATTTTGTTTTTGCATTTTGTCTACTGTAATATAACTTTTTCATGGCTTAATCCACTGATATAAATTGATAGTTTCATCAAAACAAGCAAACTATGCATCAAAAACAGAATCTGTCTAAAAACAGAACAGTCTGTAATAATCTGAACATTCACCATACTTCTGGTACCCCAAAAATTATACCAAAATTAGGAAAAATAAACAAGTTGTACAGAAATACAGTGCAAAAATAATCAGAACCATTTGACGTTCCAGTAAAAAAAATTCACGCACTACAGCCAAAGTTTCTGTCCTGCACCGTACAAACCAACAAGCATTGTAAACATCCTAAAGGCAAACCTTGGCACATTATTTTTATAATACAATGGAATTGTTCAAGGGGATAATTATTTTTGTTGAAAAGTTTCTGTAATAAAGATTCACAAAGTTGCCGTGAGCATGAACAAAGTTCAAGGAGCTCTCCCACTTCAACAATGCTTGTCTTTCTCACTTCCGCTTTTCTTTTTGAAGAAGTTTCGGGTTCCCTTCTTTATTTTTGTTGTTTTTAAAATATATGAAAGCACTCAACAGAAATAAATGACTCTCTGAAACTTCCGGGTTGTCTCCCTGGCAGCGCTTTCGTTAAAGCCATTAAGCTAGGCATACAGTGCTCAAGTAGTGAATCCACCCGGATCCCAAGGTATATCAAAGCCAATTTTAATTAACAATGATTTGTAATTTAGTAGTGAGCACAAAGTAACATATATCAAGCAATAACAAAGTCTAACTCTCTTCCTATGCATCGGCATGTTATAAAACAACAACGCATGCACACCAAGTAAAGGCCAATGCATAGTATAAGCAGTTTCTTGCAATTCTATCGTATTGGAAACATAAAGAGGCGGAGATATAGTTCCTCTCTCATAATAATTGCAAGTAGGAGCAGCAAGCACATGCATATTATATTCATCTAAATCATCATGTGCAACGGTAAAAGGCAACCCATCAATATAATCCTTAATAAGGGTAAACTTCTCAGATATAGTATAATCGGGAGAATTCAAAAAGAGAATAGGACTATCATGTGTGGGTGCAATAGCAACAATCTCATGTTTAACATAAGGAACTATAGCAAGTTCATATCCATAAGCATAATTCATATTGGCGTCTTGGCCACAAGCATAGCAAGCATAATCAAAAAGGGATATTTCAAACAAATTCAAGGGATCATAGCAATCATCCTTCGGTAAGCACGAAGGGGAATTAAACAATGTATGAGTTGAAGAGTTACTCTCATTAGAAGGTGGGCACGGGTGATCAATCCGCTCTTCCTCCTTTTGTTCTTCGCTCTTCTCATCATCTTTTTCATCCAATGAGCTCACAGTTTCATCAATTTCTTCTTCCATAGCTTCCTGCAAAATATTAGTCTCTTCTTGGACAGCGTTAACTTCCTCAATAAATGCATCAATATTGGCATTAAATTCATAATTTTCACAGCAATATCTAAGTATAGCAAAATTTTCAGGTCTGTAAATAGCATCATCAAAATTTTCACATGTTTTAAACAAAGATTCTATTTCATAAGCACCCATAAAAGCAACAAATTCTTCTATTTGTTCCACATCATAGTAATCATATATACCTTTAGCATAAGAAGCTAAGGTTTTATTATCATTAAATTCGCATGAAAAGTCAAGGTGTGGAGACTTCATCCTAGAGCAACAAGTATAATCATATCTCAAGCATAGTTCCCGAGCATACCAGTGGAACATATTAATTTGATCCCATAATAGTTTCCCTTTTTGTGTCGAGCGATAATCCCTAAAGTATTCACGTTGATCCAACGTTACTCCCATTATAAAGTTGAATGGGGTTTTCTCAGGATTATCAAAGTACTATATAATATCTCTCGCATAATGAGAATCAAGGGTTTTAGGAGTTACCCCATCCTCATGAGTAGCAAGTACAGCTAATGTTTTTGATATTTTGTGTTCCATATCCATAACTAAAGATAGAGAACAACTAAGAACAGCAAACAAAAATTACTTAGTGATAAAGCAAGAAAGCACACACGAGAATATTCACCTCACGCTATGACTCCCCGGCAACGGCGCCAGAAAAAGGTCTTGATAACCCACATGTATAGGGGATCGCAACAGTTTTTGATAAGTAAGAGTGTCGAACCCAACGAGGAGCTAAAGGTAGAACAAATATTCCCAAAAGTTCTATCGACCACCGATACAACTCTACGTATGCTTGACGTTCGCTTTACCTAGAACAAATATGAAACTAGAAGTACTTTGTAGGTGTGATAGGATAGGTTTGCAAGATAATAAAGAGCACGTAAATATAAACTAGGGGCTGTTTAGATAAAGAAGCAATAAAGTAAATATAGCGAGTGTGAAAAAGTGGTGATAGGAGTTGTGGAATTGTCCCTAAGCAACTGACTATGTTACTAGACCGATAATCACTATTGCAATTCTATTTGAGGGAGAGGCATAAGCTAACATATCATCCCTTACTTGGAATTCTATGCACTTATGATTGGAACTCTAGCAAGCATCCGCAACTACTAAAGATTCATTAAGGTAAAACCCAACCATAGCATTAAAGCATCAAGTCCCCTTTATCCCATAGGCAAACAACCTACATACTGGTTTGTGTTTCACCACCACGCAACCCACCATAAGCAAATCATAAACATATTGCAAACCCTACAGCGGGAATCCCTCACGCTTGCGCGACACAGAGGGCACAATAGGACAGCACCAATAATAAACCTGCAATTCAAACCAATCATAGCAATTCATCAATCACCGATAAGACAACGAATATCTACTCAGACATCATAGGATGGCAACACATCATCGGAAAATAATATGAAGCATAAAGCACCATGTTCAAGTAGAAGGTACAACGGGTTGCGGAGAGTGGACCGCTGAATATAGAAGGGGGAAGGTGATGGAGATGTTGGTGAAGATGATGGAGGTGTTGGTGTAGATCATGGTGATGATGATGGCCCCGGCAGCGCCTCCGCGCCACCGGAAGCAAGGGAGAGAGGCCCCTTCTTCTTCTTCTTCCTTGACCTCCTCCTAGATGGGAAAAGGGTTTCCTCTGGTCCTTGGCTCCCATGGCTTGGGAGGAGAGAGCCCTCCGAGATTGGATATATCTCTCTGTTTCGCGTCCGTTCGCTCTGTTTCACCGTTTCACGATATATGGAGATTCAGAATCCGATTGGCCTGAAACCTTCGCCGTGATTTTTTCCGAATATTAGCTTTCTTGCGGCAAAAGAAGAGCGTCAACCGCTTACGGTGGGCTCACGAGGGTAGGGCGCCCCTACCTCGTGACCACCTCGGCACCGTCTCGCGTGGATTTTTCTTCCGAATTTTCCATATTTTCCAAAAATAAGCTCCGCCTGCTTTTATCCCGTTTGGACTCCGTTTGATATGGATATTCTGCGAAACCAAAAACATGCAGCAGATGTGGATCTGGCATTGGGCACTGGAACAATATGTTAGTCCCAAAAATAATATAAAAAGTTTCCAAAAAGTATATGAAAGTGAATAATATTGGCATGGAACAATCAAAAATTATAGATACGACGGAGACGTATCAGGCGTCAGCAGGACCACTGCCAGGCCCGCACCAGCCAAGGCTCCGCCGCCATTCGGATGCAGCTGCCAGCCCAACCAGCTGGGCAGGCACCTGCCTGGCAACACGCGGCTTCCAGACCAACTCAGGAAGCACCTGCGTGGTGGCATGCAGATCTTCGTGAAGACCCTGCCACCGCGCCACCTCAGCAACTTGCCTGCCTACATGGCAACGCACGCATCGCTGGCATGGGCGCGTGTCGAAGCGAGACGGAGCGGCGACGGACGGGACGGGCCTCTTTCCCATCCCCGATAAAGCGAATCGACACCTAAGTAGCGCATTTAATGCGCTTTGTCCCGTAATGCCGGGCGATAAGCTCGCGCACTGTACGCCTTTCCACCTCCTGTGTGCCACTATGGCAACCCCTTTTCTACTATAAAAGGAGGCCCGAGGCATACTGGAGAGGGATTCGGCTCTTTGGAACTACACAGCCACCGTAGCTAGTTCGGGAGCCCAAGAACACTCAATACATCCACCAAAGTAGGACTAGGGTTTTACGCATCCTCGCGGCCCGAACCTGGGTAAACGATCTTTGTGCTGGCTCCTGGACCTGCTCTTCTCACAACCCCGTCCCAGCCGACCGTAGAAGGGATTCCAGTGATCCCATAGGTGTCGTTCCCACCGACACCCAAATATGGTGAAGTGTCATGTAGGCGACGTTCACATGACACCACTAAGGGAATCATAACATACATACTATCAAAATATCGAACACATATCAAGTTCACATAATTACTTGCCACATGATTTCTCCTGTGACCTCAAGAACAAAAGTAACCACTTACAAATGATAATCATGCTCAAGATCAAAGGGGTATCAAATAGCATATTGGATCTAAACATATAATCTTCCACCAAATAAAACATATAATAATCAAGTACAGGATGTAATCAACACTACTAGTCACCCACAAGCACCAATCTATAGTTCTGGTAACAAGATTGAACACAAGAGATGAACTAGGGTTTGAGATGAGATGGTGCTGATGAAGATGTTGATGGAGATTGCGCTCCCCAAGATGGGAGAGTTGTTGGTGATGATGATGACGATGATTTCCCCCTCCGAGAGGGAAGTTCCCCCGGCGGAATCTCTCCGCCGAAGTGCAAAAGTGCTCCTGTGCAAGTTCCGTCTCGAGACGGCAGCACTCCCTCCCGAAAGTCCTCTCCATATTTTTTTTCTAGGTCAAAATGACCTATATACTAGAAGATGTGCACCGGAGGTGGGGCTGGGTGAGCACAACCCACCAGGGCATGCCTAGGCTCCCTGGCACACCCAGGTGGGTTGTGCCCACCTGGTGGGCCTCCTGTGGTACTTATTTGCTCCATTATTCATCATATATTTCATGAAAATTCTCCGTGAAGTTTCAGCCTGTTAATTTGGAGTTGTGAAGAATAGGTAGCCTGACGTAGCTTTTCTAGGTCCAGATTTACAGCTGCCGGAATTCTCCCTCCTTGTGTGTACCTTGCAAATTATGAGAGAAAAAGCATTAGAATTACTCCAAATAGCATTATTATGCATCAAAACATCATAAATATCAGTAGGAAAACATGATGCAAAATGGACGTATCAATACCCCAAGCATAGACCTCACTTGTCCTCAAGCAAAAACTGAAATCGAAAAACATGTACACATGCTTAGAGAGAGAGAGAGGTGTCGATAAAAACAAAATACGTACATAGAAGCATCATGTTCATTATTATAACAGCAACAAATTTAAACATAAGACTCTTATCATAGAACTTTTATCATAGACTTCTCATGAATAAGTGAAAATTCATCACACTATTGAAGTGTAAAGCAAAAACTCTATTAGAAAACAAAAAGCTATGTTCTCAGTCAACTTTGCAACTACAATTCATCATCTTTTCAGGAAGGGTCACGTATCGGAGGCTCTAGGCAACTCCACATACTAAACCATCATATAGTCTTCTATGATTGCTAAGACTCACCGCATACACATGAGCAAAACATTTCAACCGGACACATAGAAAGATAGGGGATTATAGTTTCTCCTCCCAACGTATTCACCTCAAGGGTGATGTCAATAATAATAACTCATGCTACCCATATTCAACTAGACATATGTGCCTAGATCTTTCCTCACCACAGATGCTTGCCAAAGGAGAAAAATAAAAAGGTATAGAGAGAAAAACTTTAACTCTTTGCATAAAAGTAAATACATAAAAGTAAAAGATATGCCCTTCGTAGAGGGAAGCAGAGGTTGCCATGCGCTTTATTTGTTTGTATGCTCAACCCCTTAGTGGAAAAGAACGTCACGTTGTATTGCCCCTTGTGATAGCAACCTTTATTATGCAGTCTGTCACTTTTATTGTTCACCATCACAAGTTCGCACAATGCTCAATTTTCTCTTACACTAAATGATCTCACACTTTTAGAAGCAATTTTTATTGCCTTATTGCACCGGTGACAACTTACTTGAGGGACCTTGATCAATCCCTAGGTAGGTAAGGTGGACACTTGAAAATAAGATTTGGGTTTAAGGGTTTTTGGATGCACAAGTAGTATCTCTACTTAGTGCGAAATTTTTGGCTAGCAAAGATAGGGGCAAGCACCACATGTTAAAGGATCTATTACAATATGGCTAGCAAAGATTGGGAACAAACATAAATCATTAGGTTGTCTTGCTTGTCAAACGTCAACAATTTTGGCATATAATAATTTGATGGGGGCTCACAATCACAAAAGATTTCTAGGATAGCGTATTTATATGTGAATCTTCTCTTCCCTTATTAATTCTTTCATGAGTTGCATCATTGACCAATGATGTGCTTGTCAATCTCTAATAAAATTCCCTACTTATACTTTTCCTTATGTGGTGTCATGACCTACCATAAGATTAGCATATAATCTTTTTCATTTATTTCCTTCTTATTTATTTCCTTCTTATTTATTTCCTTTCTTGTTATTGCAACATGAAAGTAAAGAAAGCAAAAACTCAAACTAAACTTTATTATATATCTCACACATGATTAGAAGGATAGACCACTAAGCAAACTCTCAAAAAGAAAGGATTGAACTAAACTTTTATTCATCCAATCAAAAGATCGAACTAAAATAAGTAAAGGAAAAAGATAGTGGGGATGATATGATACCGGGGCACCTCACCCAAGGTTGGCGGAAGCCAAGGGGAGTGCCCATACCTGATACTCAATTTTCTTTTGGTGATGAAGAAGAAGGTTGTGGTGATGAAGAAGAGATCTTGTCCTCGGGTTTCCATGGAAGAGGTCCACCATCATTAGAGGAAGAGTGAGTCTCACGGGTCCTGCAACCGGTAGCCAAACTCATACCTTTAAACCTCGCCTCATATTCAAAGACTTGGTTTTGGAGATCGTAAATCTGGCTTTGGAGGAAGTTGATTTTCTCGTTGAGGGTGAAGACGATGTCCTTCATGTGCTTGACATCCACCTTGAGATCACGGGAAAGGTCTGTGATCATGAGGTGATTGGCATTGAGTCCATGCTCCACCATCCTCTTGTAGCGGAAGACATCTTGTTCCATAGCTTCAAGCCTCGCCTCCACAATTCCTGTCCCCTTGGGACCTGGCACATCTCGGAGGTGAAGAAGCACCCCCTCATGCATCTGGATGACCTGAGGGTGTTGCACCACCTCCCGCAAATATGGGTTTATGAAGTTCTTGAAGAACTTGTCCTTGGAGGAGCTTGAAGAGGCCATGGTAGATGGGATCTGACAGAAAATAGCAAGAAAAAGAAAACAGAGGATTTCTCTGCGATACGGTGGTCAACAGGTTCGGGGGGGGGGGGGTATATAAAGATTTTTATCTTGGGAAACAAGCAAACTGTAGAGAAACGGAGTCCGGAAGGTACCCCAGGTGGGCACAGCCCACCTGGGCGCGCCTGCCAGACGCGCCCTGGTGTCTTGTGCCCACCAGGGTATGCTTCCTAGAAGTTTCTTATTTTCCTAATTTTCTAAATATTCCAAAACTGACAAAAAATATTTTTGTGGATTTTTCGGAGTCCGTTTACTTACCGTATCACATACCTCCTTATTTTCACGATTCTGGAGTGTTCCGGAAGGACTCTTTTATGTGTTCTTCCGGTGTTAAAGTTTGGATAATATTACTTTTAACATTAATGGGCGTACCTGAGATATAATGTTTTATTCGTTGCCCCTTAACAACCTTTGGGTTAGTACCTTCGGCATTATTTATTTTGATGACTCCAGACCGATAAACCTCCTCGATAATATAGGGCCCTTCCCATTTTGAGAGGAGTTTTCCTGCAAACAATCTGAAATGAGAGTTGTACAAAAGAACATATTCTCCGACTTTAAACTCACGCTTTGGATTCTCTTATCATGCCATCTTTTGACTTTTTCTTTAAATAACTTGGCATTTTCATAAGCTTGGGTTCTCCATTCATCTAATGAGCTAATATCAAATAACCTCTTTTCACTGGCAAGTTTGAAAACATAGTTGAGTTCTTTGATTGCCCAATATGCTTTATGTTCTAACTCAAGAGGCAAATGACAAGCTTTTACATAAACCATTTTATAAGGAGACATACCCATAGGATTTTTATATTCTGTTCTATAAGTCCAAAGTGCATCATCTAATTTCTTAGACCAATTCTTCCAGGACCTATTAACGGTCTTTTGCAAGATTAATTTCATTTCTTTGTTGCTAAGTTCAACTTGACCACTAGACTGAGGATGATAAGGTGATGCAATTCTATGGTTAACATCATACTTGGCAAGCATTTTACGGAAAGCACCATGAATGAAGTGTGAACCACCGTCATTCATTAAATATCTAGGGACTCCAAACCTTGGCAAGATAACTTCCTTAAGCATTTTAATAGAGGTGTTGTGATCAGCACTACTGGTTGGAATTGCTTCTACCCATTTCTAACATAATCAACAACAACCAAAATATGTGTATAACCATTATAGGAAGGAAAGGGTCCCATGTAATCAAATCCCCAAACATCAAATGGTTCAACAGCAGGTGAATAATTCATAGGCATTTCTTGACGCTTACCGATGTTACCTATTCTTTGACATTCATCACAAGATAAGACGAACTTACGGGCATCCTTGAAGAGAGTAGGCCAATAAAATCCAGATTGGAATACTTTGTGAGCAGTTCTATCTCCAGCATGATGTCCTCCATATGCTTCGGAGTGACATTTCCGTAGGATTTGTCCCTGTTCATTCTCAGGTACACAACGTCTAATAATACCATCTACTCCTTCTTTATAAAGATGTGGATCATCCCAAAAGTAATGTCTTAAATCATAGAAGATTTTTTTCTTTTATTGGTATGTAAAGCTAGGTGGTTAATATTTAGCAACAATGTAATTAGCATAGTCAGCATACCAAGGAGTGCTATGAGCAACATTTATTGCAGCTAACTACTCATCAGGAAAACTATGATCAATAGGTAGTGGGTCATCAAGCACATTTTCAAGCCTAGACAAATTATCAGCTATGGGGTTCTCAGCTCATTTTCTATCAGTGATATGTAAATCAAATTCTTGTAGCAAGAGAACCTATCTAATAAGTCTAGGTTTAGCATCTTTCTTTTCCATAAGATATTTAATAGCAGCATGATCGGTGTGAACAATTACTTTTGAATCAACAATATAAGATCTAAATTTATCACAAGCAAACACCACCGCTAAGAATTATTTTTCAGTAGTTGCATAATTTTGTTGAGCACTGTCTAGAGTTTTACTAGCATAATGAATAACCTTCATTTTCTTATCAACTCTTTGCCCTAGAACAGCACCAACAACATAATCGCTAGCATCACACATAATTTCAAATGGCAAGTTCCAATCAGGTTGTTGAACAATAGGTGCAGAAACTAAGGTTTTCTTGAGTGTTTCGAAGGCTTCTAAACAATCATCATAAAAAACAAAAGGAACATCCTTTTGCAAAAGATTCATAAGAGGCCTAGAAATTTTAGAGAAGTCTTTGATAAATCTCCTATAGAAACTAGCATGCCCTAGGAAACTACGAATACCTTTGATATCTTTAGGACATGTCATTTTCTCAGTTGCATCAACATTAGCTTTGTCCAGTTCAATACCTCTTTCAGAAATTTTATGACCCAAGACAATGCCTTCATTAACCACAAAGTGGCACTTCTCCCAATTCAAGACAAGATTTGTTTGTTCACATCTCTGCAAAATTCGATCAAGATTGCTTAAACAATCATCAAAAGACTTCCCATAAACAGAGAAGTCATACATGAAAACTTCAACAATCTTTTCACAAATGTCAGAGAATATAGCAGTCATACATCTTTGAAAGGTAGCAGGTGCATTGCATAAACCGAAAGGCATACGTCTATAAGCATAATTTCCAAAGGGACAAGTAAAAGTGGTCTTTTCTTGATCAGGTCGGGAAACAGGTATTTGTGAAAAACCAGAATATCCATCAAGGAAGCAAAAATGTGTGTGCTTAGAGCAACTCTAGGAGACCCCACAAAAATTTGACCCGCAAAACGCATTTGCGGTTCCACGAAGATCGCGTTTGCGGGTCGAAAACTAGCGCGACCGA
The DNA here is from genome assembly GCA_021605205.1 of Aegilops longissima. NCBI lineage: Eukaryota > Viridiplantae > Streptophyta > Magnoliopsida > Poales > Poaceae > Aegilops > Aegilops longissima. The sequence continues at coordinate 146,082,740 of CM038676.1, read as the reverse complement.
ACATAACCTTATCTAAACCTACATAATTTGAAAAAACACTTTCGCAGGAGAAATTGCACAAATATAGTACATCACATACTACATAGTTCATCACATGATCAAAAAACTACAAGCATAGTTATACTACATACTACGTTAAACTAGTACTAGAGGGGTCGGATCTGACGGCGGCGAGGTCACGGCAAATGGACGACGCCGTGTAGGAGCCGGACGCTCAATCATCCTCGCCGGAGCTGCACAGGTCGACGTACTTCACCGCCTGCTCTGCATGGATGCGGCGCCACTCCTCGGCTTTCTCCTTGGCGGCGAGGTTGGCGGCGACCGCCTCCCTCCACTGGAGGGCTTCGAGCTCCTCGGTGTGGCGCTCCGCCTCCTCATGCACGCTCCGCTCAGCGAGAGCGGCCGCAACAGCGTGAACGTCAGCAACATAGTATTCTGGCCCGATGACTCCGCGCTGGCCGAGCGGAGCGGGCTCCTCGGGCTCCTCCTTCACGGGGACAAAGGCGAACGCGTCCGGCTGCTCCGGCTCCTCCTCGTCCTCCGACCACTCCCTCTTCAAGGGGAGAAGGCCCGAGCCGGAGGAGGAGCTCCCGGCGTACGAGGACCTCGGCGGAGGAGAAGGACGCATACCGGCGGTTGTACTCCGCTGTCTCGCTCCGCTGGAAGCTCGCCGGCGACGACAGGCCGCGGTTGGTCCATTTCCGGGCCCCGCGCTTCCGCGCGCCGTACGCGCTTCGGGTCCCTTCCACCGTCGGATCTTCTGCTGGAGCCACGTCCAGAGCTCCACATTCGGCCCCACATAGTGGCTGGAGGCGGGGCGAGTAGTCGCCGGCGGCAAGAAATGTGGAGAGGGGGAAGGGGAATCGCGTGGCTCGGCGGTGGCGAGGGATTGGGTTTGGACCCGTAAATGAGTCGCGTAACCGCAGTTATAGCGGTCGGGGCATGCGGTTTGCGGGTTGCGGCAAAAAATTTCACAGGCCGGGCGAGTATGCGGGCTCTGTTCTGGCCGAAAAAATGGGCCGAGCCCGCATACTCGCCGGAATTTTGCGGGTTTGCCTATTTTGCGGGGTCTGCTGGAGTTGCCCTTAGATAATCTTTCTAGCATTTGATCAATAAAAGGCAAAGGGTAATGATCTTTTCTAGTTGCTTTGTCTAATTTTCTAAAATCAATTACCATTCTATAACCTGTAAGAATTCTTTGTGGAATAAGTTCATTCTTATCATTAGGAACAACAGTAATACCTCCTTTCTTAGGGACACAATGAATAGGACTTACCCATCTAGTATCAGCTATAGGATAGATTATACCTGCTTCCAGAAGTTTTAAGATTTTCGTTCTTACCACTTCCTTCATTTTTGGATTTAACCGACGTTGGTGATCAACAACGGGTTTAGCATCAGGTTCCATATTAATTTTGTGCTGACATAGAGCTGGACTAATGGCCTTTAAATCATCAAGAGTATATCCAATAGCAGTTATGTGCTTCCTTAGAAATTTCAATAATTTTTCTCCTTCATATTCTGAAAGGTTAGCACTAATAATAACAGGATATATCTTCTTTTCATCAAGATAAGCATATTTCAAAGTGTCTGGAATTTTTTTTTAATTCAAACACAGGATCACCTTTAGGTGGAGGGGGACCTCCTAGAGTTTCAATAGGCAAATTATGTTTAAGCAGAGGACGTTGTTCAAAGAAAATCTTATCTATTTCATTTCTTTCATGCATATGTAAATCATTTTCTGGTCTAGAAAATATTGTTCTAAAGGATCAATAGGTAGAACATCAATAGAAGCAAGACCAATTAATTCATCCTCACTAGGCAATTCTTTTTCATGAAGCTTTCTACTAAACTTGAAAAAATTAAACTCATGAGATTCATCACCAAAACTAACACCGACAGTTTGTTTCTTACAATCTATTCTAGCATTAAGGATGTTCAAGAAAGGTCTACCAAAGATAATGGGAAAAAATTCATCTTGTGGGGAACCAAGAACAAGAAAATCAGTAAGGTATTTTATCTTCCCACACAAGACTTCAACATCTCTAACAATCCCAAGTGGTGTGATGGTATCTCTATTAGCAAGTTTAATAGTGGCATCTATTTCTTCTATTTCAGCGGGTTCTATGTTATCCATAATTTCTTGATAAAGCGTAAAGGGGATGGCACTTATGCTAGCACCTATGTCACATAAACCATGATAACTGTGATCTCCTATTTTAACCGAGACAACAGGCATGCCAACAACGGGTCTATGTTTATCCTCTTTATCAGGTTTAGCAATTCTAGTAGCTTCATTACAGAAGTAAATAACATGCCCATCTATATTTTCTTCCAGGAGATCCTTAACCATAGCAACGCTAGGCTCTACTTTGATTTGTTCATCAGGTTTAGGTGTTCCAATGTAGCTTTTGTTAACCACAGTTGAAACCTTAGCATGTTCCTTTATCCTAACAGGGAAAGGTTGTTTCTCAATATAAGCAGTAGGAACAACTGGATCAACATTATAAAGTATAGTTTCTTCTTTAGCTAGTACCGATTCTTTAATTTCTTCTATAATAGGTGGGTGATATTTAAACCACTTCTCCTTAGGAAGATCAACATGAGTAGAAAATGATTCACAAAAGGAGGCTACTATCTCAGAGTCGAGTCCATATTTAGTGCTAAATTTTGAAAAGCATCAGTATTCACAAAAGATTTAACACAATCATACTTAAACTTAATACCTGTGTCTTTACCTTTGAGTTCCCAATCTTCAGAGTTGTGTTTAATTCTTTCCAAAAGATCCCGCCGGAATTCAATAGTCTTCTTTATAAAAGAACCAGCACAAGAGGTATCAAGCATGGATCGATCATTATGAGAAAGCAGGGCATAAAAATTCTGGATAATAATTTCTCTTGAGAGCTCATGATTGGGGCATGAATATAACATTGACTTAAGCCTCCCCCAAGCTAGAGCGATACTTTCTCCTTCACGAGGCCAAAAATTATATATATAATTTCGATCACGATGAACTAGATGCATAGGATAATTTTTTTGGTGGAACACCAATTTCAATCCTTTCCAATTCCAAGATCCAATATCATCGCATAGCCTATACCATGCCAATGCTTTTCCCTTCAAAGATAAAGTGAAAACCTTCTTCATAACTTCATCTCCGGGTAAACCTGCAAGCTTGTACAATCCACAAATTTGTTCCACATATATCAAGTGCATATCAGGATGTTGGGTTCCATCTCCTACATAAGGATTAGCTAGCAGTTGTTCTATCATACCCGAAGGAATTTCATATTAAATATATTCAGTAGGTGCAGTGGGTTGAGGGGTAGCTAATTGTGGTTCTGGTCGAGGTGAAGATATCCCAAACAAACCCCTCAAAGATGGTTTTCCATAGTGTGCCCAGGCCCTGCTGCCTTTGATCAATCTGGATGGTGAGAGCAAGGACATTTGGAAGTGGCCTTCGAAGTCTGGTGTTTTTATGTCAAAGATATACGACTCTTGCTTCTCGCACCTAGTGGTTGACCCCATCTTCAAAATGGATTTGGAAGTGTGCATGCACGCTCAAGTTCAAAGTGTTTGGCTGGCTTCTCTTAATGGATCGTTTTAACACTAGGGATATGATGCAACATCGTCATTGGATCATCCAGGATGACACATGTGTGCTATGCAACCTTGCACAACATGAGGATCGGGCTCATCTTTTCTTTGCTTGCAATTTTAGCCAAAGGTTTTGGAACTATCTGGGGATTTCTTGGTCCGTTCAACCGAACCAAACCACATATGAGATGGCTCAAACAGTTAGGAGGGATTTCGGTCATCCTTTATTCACTGAGGCTGTCTTCACTACTACTTGAAATATTTGGACATAAAGGAATCGGAAGATCTTCAGAAATGAGCAAACTTCTTTTAGAGCTTGGAGAAGGAACTTTTTCCATGACATTTCTCTTCTGTCTCATAGGATTAGATGTAAATATAAAGATAGTTTACTGTCTTGGATAGCTAACCTTTCTTAGACCCTTTTCTTGTAAGTATCTCTTCTATTTTCCAGTAAATTTGTAAACTTGTAACTATACTTATTTTTTAAGTTATTAATAAAGGACTGCGAGGTTGTTGCCTTGCAGTATATAGTCAAAAAAAATTGTTTTCCATAGTAACTAGTGACAGTAAATGTTTCCTTACCAAATTCCACTTACCAAAGGCGCTTCACTCCCCGGCAACGGCGCCAGAAAATAGCCTTGATGACCCACAAATATATGGGATCAATTGTAGCTCTTTTCGATAAGTAAGAGTGTCGAACCCCACGTGGAGCAAAAGGAAATGACAAGTGGTTTCTAGCAAGGTAATGTCTGCAAGTGCTGAAATTGTAGGTAACAGAGTAGTTTGATAGCAAGATAATTTGTAACGAGCAAGTAACAATTATAGTAGCAAAAGTGCAGCAAGGTAGCCCAATCCTTTTGAGGAAAAGGACAGGCCAAAACGGTCACTTATGATAAGCAAAGCGTTCTTTATGGTACACGGGAATTTCATCTAGTCACTTTCACCATGTTGGTTCGATTCATGTTCGCTACTTTGACCATTTGGTATGTGGGTGGACCGATGCTTAGGTGTGGTTCTTACTTGAACAAACCTTCTACTTATGATTAACCCTCCCGCAAGCATCCGCAACTACGAGAAAAGTATTAAGAATAAATTCTAACCATAGCATTAAACTTTTGGATCCAATCGGTCCCTTACAAAATAGTGCATAAACAGGGGTTTAAGATTCTATCACTCTCACAACCCATCATCCAATTGCTACTCCACAAGGCATTCCCTTAGGCCCAAATATGGTGAAGTGTCATGTAGTCGACGTTCACATGACACCACTAAGGGAATCACAACATACATACTATCAAAACATCAAACACATATCAAGTTCACATGATTACTTGCAACATGATTTCTCCTGTGACCTCAAGAACAAAAGTAACCACTCACAAATGATAATCATGCTCAAGATCAGAGGGGTATCAAATAGAATATTGTATCTGAACATATAATCTTCCACCAAATAAACCATATAGTAATCAACTACAAGATGTAATCAACACTACTAGTCACCCACAAGCAGCAATCTATAGTTTCGGTAACAAGATTGAACACAAGAGATGAACTAGGGTTTGAGATGAGATGGTGCTGATGAAGATGTTGATGGAGATTGCCCTCCCCAAGATGGGAGAGTTGTTGGTGATGATGATGACAATGATTTCCCCCTCCGGGGGGAAGTTCCCCCGGCAGAATTGCTCCGCCGGAGGGCAAAAGTGCTCCTGCCCAAGTTCCACCTCGAGACGGCGGTGCTCTGTCCCGAAAGTCCTATCCTTATTTTTTCTAGGTCAAAATGACCTATATACTAGAAGATGGGCACCAGAGGTGGGCCTGGTTGAGCACAACCCACCAGGGTGCGCCCGGGCTCCCTGGCGTGCCTAGGTGGGTTGTGCCCACCTGGTGGGCCTCCTGTGGTACTTATTTGCTCCATTATTCATCATATATTCCATAAACATTCTTCCGAAGTTTCAGCCTGTTTGGAGTTGTGAAGAGTAGGTAGCCTGACATAGCTTTTCCAGGTCCAGATTTCCAGCTGCCGGATTTCTCCCTCCTTGTGTGTACCTTGCAAATTATGAGAGAAAAAGGCATTAGAATTACTCCAAAAAGCATTATTATGCATAAAAACATCATAATAATGAAGGTATTTTGATAGCAAGATAACATGATGCAAAATGGACGTATCATGCCACTTTATGGATAATGAAGGTATTGTTTTGGGCCATAAAATTTCTGAAAGAGGTATTGAAGTGGACAAAGCTAAGGTTGATGCAATTGAGAAAGTGCCATGTCCTAAAGATATCAAAGGTATTCACAGTTTCTTAGGTCATGCTGGTTTCTATAGGAGATTTATCAAAGAATTTTCTAAAATTTCTAGGCCCCTCACAAATCGTTTGCAAAAGGATGTTCCTTTTGTTTTTGATGATGATTGTTTAGAAGCCTTTGAAACACTCAAGAAATCCTTAATTTCTGCACCTATTGTTCAACCACCTGACTGGAACTTGCCTTTTGAAATTATGTGTGATGCTAGTGATTATGCTGTTGGTGCTGTTCTAGGACAAAGAGTTGATAAGAAACTGAATGTTATTCAGTATGCTAGTAAAACTCTAGACAGTGCTCAACAAAATGATGCTACTACTGAAAAAGAGTTCTTAGCAGTGGTGTTTGCTTGTGATAAATTAAGATATTACATTGTTGATTAAAAAGTAATTGTTCACACTAATCATGCTGCTATAAAATATCTTAAGGAAAAGAAAGATGCCAAACCTAGACTTATCCGATGGGTTCACAAGAATTTGATTTACATATCACTGATAGAAAAGGAGCTGAGAACCCCGTAGCTGATAACTTGTCTAGGCTTGAAAATGTGCTTGATGACCCACTACCTATTGATGATAGTTTTCCCTGTGAGCAGTTAGCTCCAATAAGTGTTTCTAATAACACTCCTTGGTATGCTGACTATGCTAATTACATCGTTGCTAAATATTTACCTCCTAGCTTTACATACCAACAAAAGAAAAATTATTTTATGATTTAAGACATTATTTTTGGGATGACTCACATCTTTATAAAGAAGGAGTAGATGGTATTATTAGATGTTGTGTACCTTAGCATGAACAGGGACAAATCCTACGGAAATGTCACTCCGAAGCTTATGGAGGGCATCATGCTGGAGACAGAACTGCTCATAAGGTATTGCAATCTGGATTTTATTGGCCTACTCTCTTCAAGGATGCCCGTAAGTTCGTCTTTATCTTGTGATGAATGCCAAAGAATAGGTAATATCGATAAGCGTCAAGAAATGCCTATGAATTATTCACTTGCTGTTGAACCATTTGATGTTTGGGGAATTGATTACATGGGACCTTTTCCTTCCTCTAATGGGTATATTTTGGTTGCTGTTGATTATGTTACTAAATGGGTAGAAGCTATTCCAACCAGTAGTGCTGATCACAAAACCTCTATTAAAATGCTTAAGTTATTTTCCCAAGGTTTGGAGTCCCTAGATATTTAATGAATGATTGTGGTTCACACTTTATTCATGGTGCTTTCTGAAAAAGGCTTGCTAAGTATGATGTTAACCATAGAATTGCATCACCCTATCATCCTCAGTCTAGTGGTCAGGTTGAACTTAGCAATACAGAAATAAAGTTAATTTTGCAAAATACTATCAATAGGTCCCAGAAGAATTGGTCTAAGAAATTAGATGATGCACTTTGGGCTTATAGAATAGGATACAAAAATCCTATGGGTATGTCTCCTTACAAAATGGTTTATGGAAAGGCCTGTCATTTACCTTTTAAGTTAGAACATAAAGCATATTGGGCGATCAAAGAACTAAACTATGATTTCAAACTTGACGGTGAAAAGAGGTTATTTGATAGTAGCTCATTAGATGAATGGAGAACCCAAGCTTATGAAAATTCCAAGTTATTTATAGAAAAAGTTAAAAGATGGCATGATAAAAGAATCCAAAAGCATGAGTTTAAAGTTGGAGAATATGTTCGTTTGTACAACTCTCGTTTCAGATTCTTTGCAGGAAAACTCCTCTCCAAATGGAAAGGACCATATGTTATCGAGGAGGTTTATCGGTCTGGAGCTATCAAAATAAATAATGCCTAAGGCACTAACCCGAATGTTATTAATGGGCAACGAATAAAACATTATATCATAGGTATGCCCATTAATGTTGAAAGTAATATTATCCAAATAATGACACCAGAAGAACACATAAAAGAGTCCTTTCGGAACACTCTAGAATCATGAAAAAGAGGAGGTACGTGATACGGTAAGTAAACGGACTCCACAAAAATATTTTTTGTCAGTTTTGGAATATTTAGAAAATTAGGAAAATAAGAAACTTCTAGGAAAGTGACCCTGGTGGGCACAAGACACCAGGGCGCTCCTGGCTTGCCAAGCGCGCCCAGGTGGGTTGTGCTCACCTGGGGCACCTTCTGGACTCCGTTTTTCTTCTGTTTGCTTGTTTACCAAGATAAAAAAAATCTTTATATACCCCTCGAACCTATTGACCACCGTATTACGGAGAAATCTTCTATTTTTCTTTTCCTTACTGTTTTCTGACAGATCCAATCTACCATGGCCGCTTCACGCTCCTCCAAGGACATGTTCTTTGAGAACATCATTAACCCATATCTGCGGGAGGTGATGTAGCACCCTCAGGCTATCCAAATGCATGAGGGGTTGCTTCACATCCATGATGTGCAAGGTCCCAAGGGGTCGGGAACCATGGAGGCTAGGCTTGAAGCTATGGAGCAGGAGGTCTTCCGGTGCAAGGGGATGGTGGAACGTGGACTCAATTCCAATCACCTCATGATCGCGGACTACACCTTTAACGACCAAATCAACTTCCTCCAAAGCCAGATCTATGACCTCCAAAACCAAGTCTTTGAATATGAGGCGAGGTTTAAAGGTATGAGTTTGGCTGCCAGTTGCAGGACCCGTGAGACTCACTCCTCCTCTTATAATGGTGAGCCCCTGCCATGGAAACCCGAGGACAAGATCGCCTCTACTTCATCGCCATGACCAAAAGAAAATTGAGTATCGGGTATGGGCACTCCCCTTGGATTCCGCCAAGCTTGGGGGAGGTGCCCCGGTATCGTATCATCCCCACTGTCTTTTGCCTTTACTTATTTTAGTTCGATCTATTGCTTTAGATTAATAAAATTTTAGTTTGATGCTTTCTTTTCGAGAGCTTGCTTAGTGATCTATCCTTATAATCATGTGAGAGATATATAATAAAGTTTAGTTTGAGTTTTGCTTTCTCTACTTTCATGTTGCAATAAAAAGAAAGGAAATAAATGAAAAAGATCATATGCTAATCTTATGGTAGGTGATGGCACCACATAAGGAAAAGTATAAGTAGAAAATTTTATTGGAGATTGACAAACATAGCATTGGTTAATGATGCAACTCATGAAAGAATTAATAAGGGAAGAGAAGAATCGCATATAAATACACTATCCTAGAAATCTTTTGTGATTATGAGCCCCCATCAAAATATTATATGCCAAAATTGTTGACGTTGGACAAGGAAGACAACGTAATGATTTATGCTTGTTCATATTCACATAGAAGTTATACTGTCATAGATCCTTCAACATGTGGTGCTTTCCCCCCATCTTTGCTAGCCAAAAATTCCGCACTAAGTAGAGGTACTACTTTTGCATCCAAAAACCCTTAAACCCAAATCTTATTTTCAAGAGTCCACCATACCTACCTAGGGATTGAGCAAGATCCCTCAAGTAAGTTGTCATCGGTGCAAATAAGTCAATAAAAATTGCTTCTAAAAGTGTGAGATCATTTAGTGTAAGATAAAATTGAGCGTTGTATGAACTTGTGATGGTGAAGAATAAAAGCGACAGACTGCATAATAAAGGTTGCCATCACAAGGGGCAATATAATGTGACGTTCTTTTGCACTAAGGGGTTGAGCATACAAACAAATAAGCGCATGGCAACCTATGCTTCCCTCTGCGAAGTGCCTATCTTTTACTTTTATGTATTTACTTTTATACAAGAGTCAAAGTTTCTTCTCTCTATTCCTTTTTATTTTTCTCCTTTGGCAAGCATCATGTGGTGAGGAAAGATCTAGGCGCATATGTCCTGTTGAATATGGGTAGCATGAGTTATTATTGTTGACATCACCCTTGAGGTGAATATGTTTGGAGGCGAAACTATAATCCCCTATCTTTCTATGTGTCCGGTTGAAACGTTTTGCTCATGTCTATGCGGTGAGTGTTAGCAATCATAGAAGACTATATGATGGTTGAGTATGTGGACTTTCCTAAAGGCTCCAATACATGACCCTTCTTGAAAAGATGATGAATTGTAGTTGTAAAGTTTACTGAGAACATAGTTTGTTGGTTTCTAATAGAGTTTATGCTTTATACTACGTTAGTGTGATGAACTATTACTTAGTCATGAGAAGTTATGATAGAAGTTCTATGATAAAAGTCTTATGTTTAAATTTTTTGTTGTTATAATAATCTACATGATGCTTCTATGTCTGTATTTTGTTTTTATCGACTCCTCTCTCTCTAAGCATCTGGACATGTTTTTCGATTTCAGTTTTTGCTTGAGGACAACCGAGGTCTAAGCTTGGGGGAGTTGATACGTCCATTTTGCATCATGTTTACCTACTGTTATTTCTGATGTTTTTATGCATAATAATGCTTTTTGGAGTAATTATAATGCCTTTTCTCTCATAATTTGCATGGTACACACAAAGAGGGACAATTCCGGCAGCTGGAAATCTAGACCTGGAAAAGCTACGCCAGGCTACCTATTCTGCACAACTCCAAATAAGTTGAAACTTTATGGAGATTTTTTATGGAATATATGAAGAATATTGGAGCCAATAAGTACCAGAGGGGGCCCACTAGGTGGGCACAACCCACCTGGGCGCGCCAAGGAGCCCAGGCGCGCCCTGGTGGGTTGTGCTCACCCAGGCTCACCTTCGGTGCCCATATTCTGGTATATAAGTCATTTTTACCTAGAAAAAAATAAGGAGAGGACTTTTGGGATGGAGCGCCGCCGTCTCGAGGCGGAACTTGGGCAGGAGCACTTTTGCCCTCCAGCGGAGCGATTCCGTCGGGGAACTTCCCTCCCGGAGGGGGAAATCATCGTCATCATCATCAACACCAACTCTCCCATCTCGGGGAGGGAAATCTCCATCAACATCTTCAACAACACCATCTCATCTCAAACCCTAGTTCATCTCTTGTGTTCAATCTTGTACCGGAACTATAGATTGGTGCTTGTGGGTGACTAGTAGTGTTGATTACATCTTGCAGTTGATTACTATATGGTTTACTTGGTGGAAGATTATATGTTCAGATCCGATATGCTATTTAATACCCCTCTGATCTTGAGCATGATTATCATTTGTGAGTAGTTACTTTTGTTCTTGAGGTCACAGGAGAAATCATGTTGCAAGTAATCATGTGAACTTGCTATGTGTTCGATATTTTGATAGTATGTATGTTGTGATTCCCTTAGTGGTGTCATGTGAACATCGACTACATGACACTTCACCATATTTGGGCCTAAGGGAATGCATTGTGGAGTAGATATTAGATGATGGGTTGCGAGAGTGACAGAAGCTTAAACTCTAGTTTATGCGCTATTCCGTAAGGGACCGATTGGATCCAAAAGTTTAATGCTATGGTTAGAATTTGTTCTTAATATCTTTCTTGTAGTTGCGGATGCTTGCGAGGGGGTTAATCATAAGTAAGAGGTTTGTTCAAGTAAGAACAACACCTAAGCACTGGTCCACCCGCATATCAAATTATCAAAGTATCGAACACGAATCGAACCAACATGATGAAAGTGACTAGATGAAATTCCCGTGTACCCTCAAGAATGCTTTGCTTACTTTAAGAGATCGTTTTGGCCTGTCCTTTGCCTCAAAAGGATTGGCCTATCTTGCTGCACTTTTGTTACTATTATTGTTACTTGCTCGCTACAAATTATCTTGCTATCAAACTACACTGTTACTTACAATTTCAGCACTTGCACACATTACCTTGCAGAAAACCACTTGTCATTTCCTTCTGCTCCTTGTTGGATTCGACACTCTTACTTATCGAAAAGAGATACAATTGATCCCCTATACTTGTGGGTCATCAGTGCACATATTGTGCCCTCCTCCATGCCTAATGCACGCGCGACTCTAGTCTAACCCCTTGTGATGGCCGACCATCTATCCTTCACTGCCTTCATGAGGACTTCTAGATAGTCATTGTAGTTTGGTAGAAATAGTTTAACCTTTGCAGCTCCACCAATCATGTAGTTTGAAAGGTAATGTTGAGTAAACTGCTTCGAAAATCACTACAAACATAGAAGATTCAGACATTTTCATCTGACAACTCATTATGGGCAGTTAAAAGAAGGCTACAGAGTTCTTAGTTATCATCCTATATTTCATTGTTGTCTTGGATAAAGTATAAAAAATAGATTAATTGCCATCTTTTGTCCCCTTTTCTTAACAATCTTTATTAGTTTTCTCACTTGGTGCCGATTGATGCATATCCCATTTCTCCGATACGCAAAAAGGGCTCCTCTCGAATTGCTACGAGCACAGCGCTGGCCGAATGCGGGGTGGCTGCTAGGTAAAGCACCAGGTGCTCGCGGGAGCAGCGCGCCGCCATGATGGGCGGGCTCGTGAGGTATCTCTTGAGGTCCTCGAAGGCTACCTCCGCCTCGTGAGTCCATTCGAAGGGGCCCTTCCTCTTCATCAACTTGAAGATTGGCAGCGCGTGCTCGTCCAACTTGGATATGAAGCGCCCCAAGGAGGTCACACAGCCTGCCAGCTTCTGCATTTCCTTGAGGCTTTCGGGCAGGCGCATCTTCTCAATAGCCTTGACCTTCTCTGGGTTCGCTTCTATCCCTTAGTGCGAGACGAGGAACCCAGGAAGCTTGCCGGACGGGACCCCAAAAACACAATTCTCGGGGTTAAGCCTTCACTACAGGAATCAGGCACTTTGCCGTCTGCCATGGCTCACGGCAAAGGCATGCCTGGCGGAAGGCAAAGGCCTTTGCCGTCAGCCAGCAGACGACAATAGGTCCAGCTGAATAAGCTATGGCAAAGGGCACTTTGCCGTCTACTGGCGGACGCCAAAGATGAAATGGTCTTTGCCATCCGCCAGCTGACGGCAAAGAGCCTAGACGGCACACGTGGTAGGTTAGGCCCGTTAGGGGGTTAACGGCGCGCTTTGCCGTTTGCTGGCAAACGGCAAAGTCCTTTGCATCTTTGCTGTCTACCAGCGGACGGCAAAGTGCCCATATAGGCCAACCCAGGTTGCTGCCATGTGGCATGCTATGCCATCTGCTAGCAGACGGCAAAGATGCAAAGGCACCATATAGGCCAGCCCAGTGCCCCCAGGTTGCACAGGTAGCTGCCACGTGGCAGCTTTGCTATCTGCTGGCTGATGGCAAAGCTCTTTGTCGTCTGCCAGTAGACGGCAAAGAGCCTGTACAACCCCTATTTTTTTTGTTTTTTCTTAGATTCATTCAGTTTCATAGAATTTCACAGATATATATATATATATATATATATATATATATATATATATATATATATATATATATATATATAACAAGTTTCCAACAACATATATATAACAAGTTTCCAACAACATATATATAACAAGTTTGCAACAACATATATATAACAAGTTTCCAACAACAAGTTATCCAACAACATATCCAACATAAAATGGTTCCATCCATACATACATATCCAACAACAAGTTTGCAACAAGTTTCCAAAAACATAAAAGAAGCACAAGGAGAATAGTAGACTCCATGAACGCAAGCTCCTCATCTAAAGCAAATCAGCAAATTAGGAAAGATGAAAGTTGTCGGATTTCGGGTTCCGGCAGACCCTTTAGGTTCGAACTCTGGGGTGCACGCGGAGATCTCACCCCCTACCTACCTGCACCTCTTCGCCTCGCAAGGATCTAAACTACCAAAAGAACAACACAAGAGACACAAGGTTTATACTAGTTCGGGCCACCATTGTGGTGTAACACCCTACTCCAGTGTGTGGTGTGGTGGATTGCCTCTTGGGCTGATGATGAACAATACAAGGAAGAACAGCCTCGCGAGGGTGAGGTGTTCTTGTGGCTAGGCTCTCGATTGGATTGGATCAAGCTAAGATGAGATGCCTCAACTGTGGATCAAGCCAAGATCCGATCCCCTCTACTGTGGTGGTTGGTCCTATTTATAGGCAAAGGCCCTGGGCTTCTTCCCAAATATTGAGCGGGAAGGGCGCCAACAATTGGCCATTTTGAAGGGGAACATCTAGTACACTTATCCTGACTAAAGTTGGTCCGCGCCTGTCAAAGGCTCTGGTGGTGACGCCGACTTGGGCTCCACGATGACCTCCTTCCTACCGTTGCGACGGTCTTGGTCTTGTTTCACCGAAACGGGTGCCTTTGCTTGATACTCTCGCCTGCGCTTGCCCCCTTTGCACCAAAGAGGAAATGGGGACACAGCGCGGGCTGGCGCCCGCCTGGCGCCCTTGGTCGTCCTGGCTTGCGTCATGGGCACCTCGTGAGGTACCCCGCCTTGATCTCTCCGCCTCTTCGCGAGCCAGACTGGCGAGGCCGTGCCCGAGGAAGCTTCCTGTCGTCCGCCCCGCGAGGCTTGGCCCCTCGCGAGGGTCTTGAGCTGGTGCTGATGAAGATGGGCCGTACTGAGCCACCCCTTGAGCCACACCGCAGGCTGCAGGCAGGCAAGTCTGGGTACCCCCATTCCCAGAACGCCGACAGTAGCCCCCGGGACCAAGGCGTGCCTGGACTTGGCTGAGCGAAGAAGCGAAGGGGCAAGTCCAAAGCACCGCGGGCCCTAACAGCCTGCGGCCTCGGGCGCCGCGTGGCGGTTGATTGGACGTGGGTGCCTTTAGCCACTTCGTGAATCGACAAAAGTGCGGCACCCGTCTAGGCTTTGCCTCCTTTGCCTTCTCCGGTCATTGCCCAGATCCCCTTTCTTGCGCCTTTCCTTCCTGCTTCCGAAATCTCCAGATCTACTTCGACCGCGTGCCCTAGCAAGACATGGCGCCGCTGCACCCGGCCGAGCTTGGTACTCACCCGCCTTGGACTCCCCGAACGTGTCGGAGAAGAGCCTTGCCCGAGCGCGCCGGATGATGGCGGCGCAAGGCAACGACGGGGCAGCGGTGCTCAGGGCTGGCTCCGCCCTTCCCGAGGACCAAGGAAGCACCTTCTATCCGCTCTTCGTGAGCGCCATTGCTGCCGGTCCGTGCCTCCCTTTTCGAGTTTTTCTTTTCTGTCCTCCGCCATTACAAACTGCAAGCTCTGCACCTCCACCCCAACTCTGTTCTTCTTCTGGCGATCTTCGCCTACAATTGCGAGGATCATGTCGAGGAGCAGCCCTTAGTGGCCTTGCTGTGCCACTACTTCTACCTCCGGGTCTCTCGCGGACCTATCTCCGCGTGCGCGAGCTTCGTCGCGTATGGCAGCTCCAACGCCATCTCGAAGCCCGGGAGGAGGATTGAGGGCTTCAGGAGCAAGTGGGTCATGGTAGACGCTGGGCGCATCCATCCCCGGCTGATTCTGCCCACGGAGCAGCCCACGACCATCGACGATTGGTCTCGCGCAGAACTCGTGGATCCCCGCGCGAAGCCAGTGCTGGAGAAGATGAACGCGGACCTGTGGCCGGGCAACATGGCGACGACGAAGCTGACCGGGGCGTCACTTCTGAGGGAGTTCCTGGAGCATCAGGTGGCCCCGCGTCAGTACTCGCTTCCACTGTGGAGGCCCCGCCCGAGCCCCGTAGTCTTGGCCGACGAAGATCTGGCCGCGGTCCTCCAATCTTTGGTCGGGGGAGACGTGGCGAGGCTGGAGGGCGCTCCTGTACCCCTGTTCCTTCGAGATGATTGGGAGCAGGTGGTGGACTTCATGCCTGTCTTCAATGGGGACGGGCCCGTGCCCGCGGAGGTTCCCGAGGACCCGGCGGCCCTGGCGACGGTGAACGTGTCCTCCGGTGACTCCAGTGGAGAGGAGGAAGAAGAGGAGCGGGGAGAGGGGCCTGACTCCGAGGCGACCGACGGGGAGTCGAGAGCGCCCCTCCCCCGGCGCAGGTCCCACGCTCTCCGCCTCTTGCCGAGCGACGACGAGGATGGCGATGAGCGGGGCGGCGAGAGCTTGCCCCCGATCCCGAAGAAGGACAGGACGGGGCTGGTCCCCCGTGGGTCTGCCCCGGCTCCGAGGCGATCTGCAGACGCACCTCCTGCTCCCAGGCCTCTTGAGGCCGATCCCTGCAACCGGCTCTCGGGCTTCAAGTTTGGCGGGAGGTTGCTCGAGCCCGCGAGCGATGACCAGTAAGTGCTTGATTCTTGTTTTATTCCTTGCTTTGTCTCTGAGGCTTGATATCTTTATTCCTTGGCTAGGCTGGCGCCTGCGGCGAAGAAGCTGAAGGGAGCTCTTGAGGCTTCGTCCGGAGCAGCGCCTCCGTCCGCGAAAGAAGGTGACGGCAGGACACGGGCCTCTCCTGCCCGGTTATCCTCGCGAGGCCCGGCGGAGCTAGTTGGGGAGAGCTCAGCCCCCATGGCCCAAGCGACTCCCGAGGTATCCTTGCCTGATGCTACTGCCGCAGCTGTCGGGGCGCAGAAGGTCCCGCCTCAGGATGCTGTGGTTATGCTGCCATCCTCTCCTCCTACTCCACCAACTGCTGTCTCTCCGACTCCTCCCACTGTCCTGGATCGTGCTGCTGCTGAACTGGACCAGCTGCGGCAAGATCTTCTGGGCGCTGACCCTAGCTTGGTGGCCGGACGCCTGGAGCTGGCCTCCGGCTGGGTTCGCTCTGATGCTTCGATTCGAGCGGCGTTGGTTCAGGCCGCGATGGCTTGCGACAAGGAGAAGCAGGCCATCCTTGGGGCGAAGGCTGCTCGCGCCGCCGCCTTGGGGGAGGTTGCCGATGTCCGAGGTTGCTGCAAGGCGCTGGAGAGCGAGCTGCAGGGCCTGCGCGGCCAGCTCGCCAAGGAGGCACGCATCCGTCAAGAGAAGGAGGAAGACATGAAGGCTCGCGAGGCGGCCGTCAAGGACCGGAGTGCCAAGCTTGACAAGCGCCGTGACTACCTGTGTGCGCTGGAGCAAGAGTTGGAGGCGAAGAGGGTCGATCTGGACGGCAAGGCACTGGTCCTCGCCGAGGATCGCGTGGCTTTCGCGGAGATGGAGGCGAAGGCTCGCACCTTGCTGCGGTCGCTTTACGACAGCGGCCTAGAAAGCCCGCTGGCCGGCGCCTAGGACGGTCCTGCCAAGCTGCTTCCCTTCCTCGTCCGCGCCCTTGAAGATGTCACCCTTGGCCTTGGCCCCACGGCTGAGGCCAAGGCGCGTGTCCTGTCTTCTGCAGCGCTGACGCGTGTCCTTACCCACGTCTACCTTCACGACCCCAACGTCGACCTCGACAGCCTGCTAGAGCCCGTGAGCGGCGAGCTTGCCGCTGCCGCTGCTAAGGTCGTGAAGGGTTGAGCGGAGGCTCTGCTGGCGAAGTTCCGGGCCTTCAGCACCAAGCCGAAGCGAAGCGCTGCTGGCCCTGAGGCCTCACGAGGCGAACCCGCCGAGCGCAGCTCCGCCGCCAACAAGTGACTCCCTCGCGGCTCTTGTTCTGCTTTCAGCTCCTGCAACATGCATCATGCCTCGGGGAGGCATTTAAACTTGCGTTTGGTGTTGTGACAACAATTATGGACTGTAATATTTGCTTTTGAATTCCTTGAGATTTGCGCTTTTCCTTCCTACTTGCTTATGTTCTACGCCGGCAGAGCCCGGCCCCGCGCATACCTCAACTGTCGTTAGCCCCAACCGGAAACTAGGACGGGACCAAGGAGTGAGGGGCTACGTGATAAGTTAGGCTCCTGAGTCGCGATGCTCAGGAGTCCCCCTTGGCGCACGAACAGCAAGTAGGGAGGTGAGATGTATAGGTGAATTTACCATTCTACGTCTGCAGAGCCCGGCCCCGCGCATACCTCAACCGCCGTTAGCCTTTCGGAACTAAGGAGTGAGGGGCTACGTGACCAGTTAGGCTCCTGATTCGCAATGCTCAGGAGTCCCCCTTGACGTTCAAACGACCTTCGTACCTTGGCTCCGCTCGGGGAGGGACGTGCGACGAACCAGGCCCGAGAGGCCTGGCTGGGTGGCGTGCGTCTGGGTGTGACCCAGGCGAAGCCCTCGTGCCCAGCCCCCTCACGCGGCACTCCCGAGGGGAGGCCTTGCGATGAGGCCAGACACTGAGCTCTGGGCTCCCTGAGGTTGATGCGGCCGGGGCCCACCCTCAGTTGTTTATCACCAGCGGAGCATAGCGCTTCCGATGTGTACGGGCATAGCGCGCCTCGGCAAAGTGTCGCCAGCCAGCAAGGAGCATGGTGCTTCCATTGGTGCGTGGGAGGGGCTCCCCTCGGGAGGAGCCCCGGGCGCAGGCAGCCCCATACGACACGTGGCTGGCACGGTAGGGCTCGACGAGGTGTATCTGGGCACCCGTGAGCTCTGCTGGGACTCACAGGGCCCTACCTCAAGGCGGGTTGCGCCTGCACTGGCCTTAACTTGCGATGTGTTCCTGCAAATTTGGTTAGATGTCGGCGCTCACGCCTCGGGTCCCGCCCTCGAGCGGGTCTCGGCCGTCGTGGTATGCCGTGTCGCGATGCCGTGGACAAGGCCGAGGGTGAAGGCTGGAGAGCCGGAGGAGCCCATGAGTCGCGATGCTCAGTGCACGCCTTTAATGTGCAAGCGGCCGACATGAAGGAAGAAGGGGTGCTGTGGACAGGCATCAAATAACAGTCATGATGGGTCAAATGCACGACCCGAACAAACGCAAGAGGGGTACATGCCGCTGGGTCTGGCCCGAGTGGCTTGGGGATGATGCAGCCCGAGGGGCGCCCCCAACAAAGTAAGCTAGGAACATGAAGCAAAAGGGATACATGCCGCAGGGACGGACCCACGCGGCCTGGGAATGATGCAGCCCTGGGGGGTGCTCCTAGCTGGAAATGAAACTTGAAGGATGTCACCTGATAACATTGAAGACGAAGGGATGCTGAAGTAGCAGACGTCGTGGGCTGCGGAAGCCGATCTTCACGAGCCCCCAGGCCCAGGAGCCTCGGGAGGCTCCGGAGGCGCTGGTGGCTCCGCGCGGATCATCTCCATCTCCGCCAGGACTGCGGAACGCCTGGCCTCTTGAGCCTCCAGGATGCTCCCCATGAGGCGCTGGCGCGTGGCGGCCGCGTTCGGCATGCCGTAGGGCATGCGAACGCAGCTGTGGGGTGGACCTTCGCAGCGCCCCACGCGTGAGGGCCAGAAGCGCTCCTGAGAAGCGGCTCGGTTGAGTCCTGGTATGTCGACGCAGACGCGCAGCCCACCATCCTCGCCTAGATGGGGAGCTACGGCGGGTAAGCGGCGACTGCCACTCATGACTCTTGACTCCTGCAGCTCCTGAATGATCTGGCTAACGAACTCCTGAGGGTTTGGCCCTCCTTGCCTCGCTCCTTCCTGAGGGAAACGTGCTTTGAAACACGCCTCCAAGTGGTGCCCAAGCGCCTCCCTCGTGACCTTATCAAGGTCGGTGGCCCTCCAGGAGAGAGCCCCCAGGCCTTGCTCGAGTAGGGCGCCGGGCGCGCCTTCCTATGCGACAGAAGGAGGTGCCCCCTGAACAGGCTCGGTCCTGAGGGGCCTGCCTCCCGAGGGTTCGGGCCAGGCGATGTCTTCTTCTTCTTGGGAGCAGTCTCGGGGATCCTCCCGCTCCTGCGATCTGGGTCTTCAAGTGACGCGGCTTGAAAAGCTCGCTCCAGGGAGCACACCACGTCTCTCTCTTCACAAGGCACCGTGATGACTCCGCCGCTCCCTGGCATCTTGAGGACGTTGTAGCTGTGATGAGTCACGGCCATGAATTTGGCCAGAGCTGGGTACCCGAGGATGGCATTGTATGGTAGGCGAATGTGGGCGACATCGAAGTCGATGAGCTCGGTGCGGTAGTTGTCGCGCGCCCCGAAGGTGACAGGGAGGCGGACCTGCCCAATCGGAACTGTGGAGCCATCAGTGACTCCGGAGAAAGGCTAGGTTGGCTGAAGCTGATTGTAAAGCACTTGGAGATTGTTGAATGTTTCTACGGACAGGATATTGAGCCCTGCTCCGCCATCGATGAGGGTCCTGGTGACTTGCACGTTGCTGATGATTGGGGAACAAAGCATCGGGAGGACTCCGGCTATGGCCGCGCACTTGAGCTGATCCGCTGAGCTGAACGTGATGGCGCACGCTGACCGCCTGAGAGGGCGCGTGGCTTTGAGCTTGGGGAGGACTGCATTCACTTCGCGGGCGAACTGCTTGAAGATGCGTTGATAGGCTGGGGCTTGAGCTCCGCCCAGGATGCAAGCGATCGCGCGTGTCTCCTGGAAGCCCCCAGCCCCCTCGTCCTGATGGTGGTCCTCATTTCTCCTTGGCTGCGGCGGCAGAGGAGGGAGGCCTGCGTTTCCTTCCAGGCGATCCTCGCGAGGCTGATCCCTCCAGCCTCCCTCGCGAGGTCGGTCGCGCCACCCTTGGCGAGGGCCGCGGTCTTCCCAGCGTCCTGCGTTTCTTCCTCCTCCTCGGCCGTAGCCTCGATCGTTGCGGTCGGGGCGTCGACCCTTCTCGCACGGCTCGGAGCTCTTGACATTCGTTGGTGTTGTGGGTGTGGAGGTCGTGGTACACGCAGTACCGGCTGCCCTTGGAAGACTCGGGCTGATCTCTGCCTCGCTTGGTATCTGGTTCCGCCGCGAGCACGGCAGGCCCCTTGCGCTTCACGTCCTTGGCCTTGGGCTTCTTCTCTTCTGGGTCTGCGGCTGGCAGCTCAAGGAGGGAAAGGCGCCCTTCCTCAGCCCTGGCGCACTTGGTCGCCAAGGTGAATAGCTCCAAGGATGTGCATAGATCTTCATGCATCGCCAGCTCCTCCTTCATCTTGACGTCACGCACGCCGTCGGTGAAGGCTGAGATGATGGCCTCCTCGGTCACCTTGGGAATCTTGAGGCGTGCGTTGTTGAAGCGCTGGATGTACTTCTGCAGGGTCTTCCTTGGCTGCTGCTTGATGCGGCGCATGTCGCTCACGGCAGGAGGCCGGTCACGAGTACCTTGGAAGTTGGCGATGAAGCGGGTGCACATTTCTTCCCAGGAGGAGATCGTGTCAGGAGCCAGGTTCAGGAGCCAGGTGCGGGCACCGTCTTTGAGTGCCATGGGAAACCAGTTCACCATGACCTTCTCGTCCCCGTTGGCGGCTTCGATGCCCAGCTCGTAGAGCTGGAGGAACTCCGCAGGGTCGGCCGTGCTGTCGTAGCGAGGAGGCAGGTATGGCTTGAACTTGCCGGGCCACGCGACGCTGCGTAGCTCGGCGGTGAAGGCGCGGCAGCCTGTTGTGGCCACGGGGGGCCTTTGGTGACGAAGGGCCTGGTCTTGCGGGTCCCCATGCGCTGCCGCTGGGAGCAGCGTGGGGCCTTGGCATGCTGGAGCAGGAGCACAGTCATGACGGGCCGGCGCAGGGAGCACTCGGGCAGCTTCTTGGGGGCGAGGGACCTCTTGACAGCTCTGCTCTTGCTGTGCTGGTGACGGACGGAGTGGGTTCCGCCCAGGGGCCACGCGCCTTGGGGCCAAGGCGCCTTCTTGAGGGGGAGGCGGCTCAGGCGCCCCGGGAGCTTCATCGCCCGTGCCAGGCGGGGCGTGGTGCAGCGAGAAGGATGGCACGGGGGAGCCCCCTGCGGCTCGGACGAGCTCGGCGACGCGGTCGAGCCACTCCTCGTAGACGTCGTCGACGGGGCGGTAGCGCAGGAGCTCGTTTGCCGCGATGAGCGCGGCCCGAGCCTCCATGGGCGCGCGGAGCGCGCGAGACGAAGAACCAGCTGGGGCGAATGAAGGAGTAGCGGTGCGGCCGTCTCGCCTCACGGACGGATGCTGGGACGATGCTTGCTGCTCGTTCCCCGCCGGGCCGGTTTTGAAGGCCCTGGGCTTCTTCCCAAATATTGAGCGGGAAGGGCGCCAACAATTGGCCATTTTGAAGGGGAACATCTAGTACACTTATCCTGACTAAAGTTGGTCCGCGCCTGTCAAAGGCTCTGGTGGTGACGCCGGCTTGGGCTCCACGATGACCTCCTTCCTGCCGTTGCGACGGTCTTGGTCTTGTTGCACCGAAACGGGTGCCTTTGCTTGATACTCGCTGCGCTTGCCCTTTGCACCAAAGAGGAAATGGGGACATCAGGCTGGCTGGCGCTCACCTGGCGCCCTTGGTAAATCATGGCTTGTGTCATGGGCACCTCGTGAGGTACCCGCCTTGATCTCTCCGTCTCTTCATGAGCCAGCTCGGCGAGGCCGTGCCTGAGGAAGCTTCTGTCTTCCGCCCATGAGGCTTGGCCCCTCGCGAGGGTCTTGAGCTGGTGCTGATGAAGATGGGCCGTACTGGGCCACCCCTTGAGCCACGCCGCAGGCGCAGGTAGGCAAGTCTGGGTACCCCCGTTCCCAGAACACTGACAAAAGTTAGAAGAAGAATAAGACTAGCTAGAAGAAAAAGAAGGAAAAGAAGAAGAAAAAGAAGAAGAAGAAGAAATTATCTTCTCTTTCTTCTTCTCCTCTCCTCTTCTTTATCTTCTTCTTCTTCTAACTAAGGTAGGAAAAAATGTCATTTCTTAGCTAAGCTAGGTAAAAATGCTAAGTGTGTAGGTCATTTTAGAGCTAAGCTAGGAATAATAGGTCATTTTGGAGCTAACATAGGTAAAATGAATCATATAGGAGCTAACCTAGGTAAACTTGGTCATTTTGGAGCTAACCTTGCTAATTGTGTCATTTTCGAGTTAACTAAGCATATTGTGCCATTTTTTACATAAGTAGGCTAATTATAGGTCTTTGTTGAGCTAACCCAGGTAACTAAGCATATTAGAGCTAATTTAGCATTTTAGAGCTAACTTAGGTCATTTTGGAGATAATTAGGCTTATTATGTCATTTTCGAGGAAAATAAGCTAACTATATGATGTTACCAAGATTGTTATGCCATTTCAAACCTAAGTAAGCTAATTATGTCATTTTCTACAAATGTAAGCTAAGTGTATGTCATTATTGAGCAAACCTAGGTAACTAAGCATATTAGAGATAACCTAGCATATTATAGCTAACTTAGGTCATTTCGGAGGAAACAAAGTTAAGTATAGATCATTTTGGAGCTAAGTAAGCTAATTATGTCATTTTAGAGGAAGATTAGCTAAGCATAGGTCATTATGGTAAGCATTTTGGAGGAAATAAAGCTAAGTCTGGGTCTATATGCATTTCGTAAGAAAAACACTAGAGAAAACTTACCGTCATCATGGAGGTGAAGGACCGGTCGGGTTTATGCCAGTGTGATATGTCTCCAACGTATCTATAATTTTTGATTGCTCCATGCTATATTATCTACTGTTTTGGACTATATTGGGCTTTATTTTCCACTTTTATATACTTTTGGGACTAACCTATTAACCGGAGGCCCAACCCAGAATTGATGTTTTTTTGCCTATTTCAGTGTTTCGAAGAAACGGAATATTAAACGGAGTCCAAACGGAATGAAATCTTCAGGAACGTGATTTTCTCATCAGATAAGACCCAGAGACTTGGACCTCCGTCAAGAAAGCCACGAGGCGGCCATGAGGTGGAGCGCCCTAGGCGCGCCCCGCCTCGTGGGCCCTCAAGCTCCACCGATGTACTCCTTCCTCCTATATATACCTACGTACCCCCAACAGATCAAATGTGGATCCAAAAACCTAATTCCACCACTGCAACTTTCTGTATCCACGAGATCCCATCTTGGGGCCTATTCCGGAGCTCCGTCGGAAGGGGATTCCACCACGGAGGGCTTCTACATCATCATCATAGCCTCTCCGATGAAGTGTGAGTAGTTTACCTCAGACCTTCGGGTCCATAGTTAGTAGCTAGATGGCTTCTTCTCTCTTTTTGGATCTCAATACAATGTTATCCCCCTCTCTCGTGGAGATCTATTCGATGTAATCTTCTTTTTGCGGTGTGTTTGTTGAGACCGATGAATTGTGGGTTTATGATCAAGATTATCTATGAGCAATATTTGAATCTTCTCTGAATTCTTTTATGTATGATTGAGTTATCTTTGCAAGTCTCTTCGAATTATCCGTTTGGTTTGGCCAACTAGATTGGTAGTTCTTGCAATGGGAGAAGTGTTTAGCTTTGGGTTCAATCTTGAAGTGTCCTTACCCAAAGGATGTAAAGGGTTGCAAGGCACGATTGTATTGTTGCCATCGAGGATAACAAGATGGGGTATTTATCATATTGCATGAATTTATTCCTCTACATCATGTCATCTTGCTTAATGCGTTACTCTGTTTTCATTAACTTAATACTCTAGATGCATTTGGATGCGGTCGGTGAGTGGAGTAATAGTAGTAGATGCAGGAGTCGGTCTACTTGTTACGGACGTGATGCCTATATACATGATCATACCTAGATATTCTCATAACTATGCTCAATTCATCAATTGCTCAACAAGAATTGCTCACCCACCGTAAATTACATATGCTCTTGAGAGAAGCCACTAGTGAAATCTATGGCCCCCGGGTCTATTTTCATCATATTAATCTTCCTACGCTTTATTATTGCTTTGCTCTTTACTTTGCCTTTTATTTTACTTTGCATCTTTATACAAAAAAATACGAAAAATATTATCTATCATCTCTATCGATCTCACTCGTAAGTGACCGTGAAGGATTGACAACCCCTATTCGCGTTGGTTGCGAGGAGTTATTTGCTTTGTGTAGGTACGAGGGACTTGCTCGTGGCCTCCTACTAGATTGATACCTTGGTTCTCAAAAACTGAGGGAAATACTTACGCTACTCTGCTGCATCATCCTCTCCTCTTCGGGGAAAACCAACGCAAGCTCAAGACGTAGCAAGAAGGATTTCTGGCGCCGTTGCCAGGGAGTCTACGCAAAAGTCAACATACCAAGTACCCATCACAATCCCTTATCTCTTGCATTACATTATTTGCCATTTGCCTCTCGTTTTCTTCTCCCCCACTTCACCCTTGCCGTTTTATTCGCCCTCTCTTTCCCAATCTCCTCCTCTCTTTTCGCTTGCCTTTTTCGGTTTGCTCGTGTGTTGGATTGCTTGCTTGTCACTATGGCTCAAGATAATACCAAATTGTGTGATTTCACCAATACCAACAATAATTATTTCCTTAGCACTCTGATTGCTCCTCTTGCCAATACTGAATCGTGTGAAATCAATGCTGCTTTATTGAATCTTGTTATGAAAGATCAATTCGCCGGTCTTCCTAGTGAAGATGTCGCTACTCATTTAAATAGCTTCATGGATTTGTGTGATATGCAAAAGAAGAAAGATGTTGACAATGATGTTGTTAAATTGAAGCTATTTCCTTTTTCGCTTAGAGATCATGCTAAAGCTTGGTTTTCTTCTTTGCCTAAAAATAGTATTGATTCTTGGAACAAGTGCAAAGATGCTTTTATCTCTAAGTATTTTCCTCCCGCTAAGATCATCTCTCTTACGAACGATATTATGAATTTTAAGCAACTTGATCATGAACATGTTGCACAAGCTTGGGAGAGAATGAAATTAATGATACGTAATTGCCCTACTCATGGTTTAAATTTGTGGATGATTATACAAAAAAATTATGTCGGATTGAATTTTGCTTCTAGAAATCTTTTAGATTCGGCCGCGGGAGGCACTTTTATGAAACTCACTTTAGGAGATGCTACTAAACTTCTAGATAATATGATGGTTAATTATTCTCAATGGCACACTGAAAGATCTACTAATAAAAAAATGCATGCGATAGAAGAAATTAATGTTTTGAGTGGAAAGATGGATGAACTTACGAAAGTATTTGCTACTAAGAGTGTTTCTTCTGATCCTAATGATATGACTTTGTCTACTTTGATTGAGAGTAATAATGAATCTATGGATGTGAATTTTGTTGGTAGGAATAACTTTGGTAACAACGCATATAGAGGGAATTTTAATCCTAGGCCCTATCCTAGTAATCCTTCCAATAATTATGGAAATTCCTACAAGAACTCTTATGGAAATTTTAATAAGATGCCCTCTGAATTTGAGAATAGTGTTAAAGAGTTTATGAATTCACAAAAGAATTTAATTGCTTTGCTTGAAGAGAAATTACTTAAAGTTGATGAATTGGCTAGGAACGTTGATAGAATTTCTCTTGATGTTGATTCTTTAAAGCTTAGATCTATTCCTCCTAAGCATGATATCAATGAGTCTCTCAAAGCCATGAGAACTTCCATTGATGAGTGCAAGGAAAGAACCGCTAGGATGCGTGCTATGAAAGATGCCTTTATTAAAGCGTGTTCTTCCAATTTAAATGAAAATCAAGATGAAGATCTAAAAGCTATTGATGTGTCTCCCATTAAATCTTTGTTTTGCAATATGAATCTTGATAATGATGAGATTGAATATGAGTCACCTTTACCTAGAAGGCGTTCTAAAAATTCGGAGCTTTTAGATTATGATGCTAAAATTGATAAAAGTGGGATTGAAGAAAGTAAAACCTTAGATGTTGCTAAACCCACTATTTTGGATTTCAAGTAATTTAATTATGAAAGTTGCTCTTTAATTGATTGTATTTCCTTGTTGCAATCCGTGCTAAATTCTCCGCATGCTTACAGTCAAAATAAAGCATTTACTAAACATATTGTTGATGCCTTGATGCAATCTTATGAGGAAAAACTTGAGTTGGAAGTCTCCATCCCTAGAAAAATTTATGATGAGTGGGAACCAACTATTAAAATTAAGATTAAGGATCATGAATTCATGGTTTATGTGATTTGGGTTCTAGTGTTTCCACTATTCCCAAAACTTTGTGTGATTTGCTAGATTTCCGTGATTTTGATGAATGCTCTCTAAACTTGCACCTTGCGGATTCCACTATTAAGAAACCTATGGGAAGAATTAGTGATGTCCTTATTGTTGCAAATAGGAATTATGTGCCCGTAGACTTTATCGTTCTTGATATAGATTGCAATCCTTCATGTCCTATTATTCTTGGTAGACCTTTCCTTAGAACGATTGGTGCAATTATTGATGTGAAGGAAGGGAATATTAGATTCCAATTCCCATTAAGGAAAGGCATGGAACACTTTCCTAGGAAGAAGATAAAATTACCATATGAATCTATTATGAGATCCACCTATGGATTGCCCACCAAAGATGGCAATACCTAGATCTATCCTTGCTTTTATGCCTAGCTAGGGGCGTTAAACGATAGCGCTTGTTGGCAGGCAACCCAATTTTATTTTTAGTTTTTTGTTTTTGTTTCTGTTTAGGAATAAATAATCCATCTACTTTCTGTTTAGATGTGGTTTATATTTTAATTAGTGTTTGTGCCAATTTAAACCTATGGGATCTTCTTGGATAATAGTTATTTGATCTTGCTGTAATTTCCAGAAACTTTCGGTTCACGAAAACAATTGTTAAAAATCACCAGAACGTGATA
Source organism: Aegilops longissima (assembly GCA_021605205.1). Lineage (NCBI taxonomy): Eukaryota > Viridiplantae > Streptophyta > Magnoliopsida > Poales > Poaceae > Aegilops > Aegilops longissima. The sequence continues at coordinate 146,055,647 of CM038676.1, read as the reverse complement.
AAATAGTGATTCCAATTGATGATGATAAATAAACAAATTTCCTAGATCTTCCTATTTTGGCTGAAGTTTTGGAGTTCCATAAGTTTGCGTTAGTTACAGATTACTACAGACTGTTCTGTTTTTGACAGATTCTGTTTTTCGTGTGTTGTTTGCTTATTTTGATGAATCTATGCCTAGTAAATAGTTTATGATCCATAGAGAAGTTGGAATACAGTAGGTTTAACACCAATATAAATAAAGAATGAGTTCATTACAGTACCTTGAAGTGATATTTTGTTTTCTTTCGCTAACGGAGCTCACAAGATTTCTGTTGAGTTTTGTGTTGTGAAGTTTTCAAGTTTTGGGTGAATTTTTTTGATGGATTATGGAACAAGGAGTGGTAAGAGCCTAAGCTTGGGGATGCCCATGGCACCCCCAAGATAATCCAAGGACACCAAAAATTCAAAGCTTGGGGATGCCCCGGAAGGCATCCCCTCTTTCGTCCACTTCCATCGGTAACTTTACTTGGAGCTATATTTTTATTCACCACATGATATGTGTTTTACTTGGAGCGTCTTGTATTATTTGTGTCTTTCCTTGTTAGTTTACCACAATCATCCTTGATGTACACACCTTTTGAGAGATCCATACATGAATTGGATTTTTTTAGAATACTCTATGTGCTTCACTTATATCTTTTGAGCTTGATAGTTTTGCTCTATGTGCTTCACTTATATCTTTTGAGATTTATAGTTTTGCTCTAGTACTTCACTTATATCTTTTAGAGCATGGTGGTGGATTTGTTTTAAAGAAACTAGATCTCTCATGCTTAACTTAGATTATTTTGAGAGTCTTAAATAGCATGGTAATTTGCTTAAAATAATAATATGCTAGGTATATAAAAATAATAAAAACTTTCTTATGAGTGTGTTGAATACTAAGAAAAGTTTGATGCATGATAATTGTTTTGAGATATGGAGGTGATAATATCACAGTCGTGCTAGTTGAGTAGTTGTGAATTTTAGAAATGCTTGTGTTGAAGTTTGCAAGTCCCGTAGCATGCACGTATGGTAAACGTTATGTAACAGATTTGAAACATGAGGTGTTATTTAGTTGTCCTCCTTATGAGTGGCGGTCGGGGACGAGCGATGGTCTTTTCCTACCAATCTATCCCCCTAGGAGCATGCACGTAGTGCTTTAGTTTTTGATGGCTTGTAGATTTTTGCAATAAGTATGTGAGTTCTTTATGACTAATGTTGAGTCCATGGATTATACACACTCTCACCTTTCCATCATTGCTAGCCTCTTCGGTACCGTGCATTGCCCTTTCTCACATTGAGAGTTGGTGCAAACTTCGCCGGTGCATCCAAACCCCGTGATATGATACACTCTTTCACACATAAACCTCCTTATATCTTCCTCAAAACAGCCACCACACCTACCTATTATGGCATTTCCATAGCCATTCCGAGATATATTGCCATGCAACTTTCCACCATACCGTTCTTCATGACACATTCATCATTGTCATATTGCTTAGCATGATCATGTAGTTGACATAGTATTTGTGGCAAAGCCACCGTTCATAATTCTTTCATACATGTCACTCTTGATTCATTGCATATCCGATACATCACGGAGGCATTCATATAGAGTCATACTTTGTTCTAGTATCGAGTTGTAATCATTGAGTTGTAAATAAATAGAAGTGTGATGATCATAATTTTCTAGAGCATTGTCCCAAGTGAGGAATAAAATAAAAATAAAAAGAGAGAGAGAGAGAGAGAAAGGCCATAAAAAAGAGAAGGCCAAAAAAATGAGAGAAAAAGAGAGAAGGGACAATGCTACTATCCTTTTCCACACTTGTACTTCAAAGTAGCACCATGTTCTTCATATAGCGAGTCTCATATATTGTGCTTCAAAGTAGCACCATGTTCTTCATATAGCGAGTCTCATATATTGTGCTTCAAAGTAGCACCATGTTTTTCATATAGAGAGTTTCATATGTCGTCACTTTCATATACTAGTGGGAATTTTTTATTATAGAACTTGGCTTGTATATTCCAACGATGGGTTTCCTCAAATGCCCTAGGTCTTCGTGAGCAAGCAAGTTGGATGCACAACCACTTAGTTTCTTTTGTTGAGCTTTCATACATTTATAGCTCTAGTGCATCCGTTGCATGGCAATCCCTACTCCTTGAATTAACATCAATTGATGGGCATCTCCATAGCCTGTTGATTAGCCTCGTTGATGTGAGACCTTCTCCTTTTTTGTCTCCTCCACATAACCCCCGTCATTATATTCTATTCCACCCATAGTGCTATGTCCATGGCTCGCGCTCATATATTGCATGAAAGTTTATAGGTTTGAGATTACTAAAGTATGAAACAATTGCTTGGCTTGTCATCGGGATTGTGCATGATGAGAGCATTCTTGTGTGACGAAAATGGAGCATGACTAAACTATATGATTTTGTAGGGATGAACTTTCTTTGGCCATGTTATTTCGAGAAGACATAATTGCTTAGTTAGTATGCTTGAAGTATTATTATTTTTATGTCAATATGAACTTTTCTCTTGAATCTTTCGGATCTGAATATTCATACCACAATTAAGAAGAGTTACATTAAAATTATGCCAATTAGAATTCCGCATCAAAAATTCTCTTTTTATCATTTACCTACTCGAGGACGAGCATGAATTAAGCTTGGGGATGCCTGATACGTCTCCAACGTATCTATATTTTTTGATTGCTCCATGCTATATTATCTACTGTTTTGGACTATACTGGGCTTTATTTTCCACTTTTATATTACTTTTGGGACTAACCTATTAACCGGAGGCCCAGCCCAGAATTGCTGTTTTTTTGCCTATTTGGTGTTTCAAGAAACGAAATATTAAACGGAGTCCAAACGGAATGAAATCTTTGGGAACGTGATTTTCTCATCGATAAGACCCAGGAGACTTGGACCCTCCGTCAAGAAAGCCACGAGGCGGCCACGAGGGTGGAGGGCGCCCCCCTAGGGCGCGCCCCCTGCCTCGTGGGCCCCTTGAAGCTCCACCGACGTACTCCTTCCTCCTATATATACCAACGTACCACCAACAGATCAAATACGGAGCCAAAAACCTAATTCCACCACCGCAACTTTCTGTATCAACGAGATCCCATCTTGGGGCCTGTTCTGGAGCTCCGCCGGAAGGGGATTCCACCACGGAGGGCTTCTACATCATCATCATAGCCTCTCCGATGAATTGTGAGTAGTTTACCTCAGACCTTCGGGTCCATAGTTAGTAGCTAGATGGCTTCTTCTCTCTTTTTGGATCTCAATACAATGTTCTCCCCCTCTCTCCACTACTAGGAAAATGCCTGGCTTCTTCTCTCTTTTTGGATCTCAATACAATGTTCTCCCCCTCTCTCCACTACTAGGAAAATGCCTATAGATAGAAGTTTACCAGTAGCGTTTGTTTGCAACCCAACGCTACTAGTATATAGTAGTAGCGCTGGGTACAAACAGCGCTATTGGTATAACTTAGCAGCAGCACTTGTTACCTGGGCCCACGCTACTACCAAGTGTAACACACCACACCCCCTGGTCAAAAAATAGCAGCAGCGCTGTCCTCGAACTCGCGCTACTGCTAGTATAGTATCTATAGCTACTGTTTTACAAAGCGCCATCGCTAATTTTTCTATGTATAACATTTTACCAAGATGGCGTGTGTTTACGCCAGCGCTATAAGTAGTACAACCCTAGCTGTAGATATTTTGCAAGCTGCCATAGCAGATAGCGTGTATGGATGACCAGCGCATCGCTATGCCCGCCAGCCACCTACCACCTTTCCCCTTCTTCCTCCCTCTCTTCTTCCCCCTTCCTTTCTCCCCCTTTCCTTGCACCTTGCTTGTTCCTTTCAATGCTCCCCCACCACCACCCCTCCATTAGATATCACACATGCATCAATGATAATAATATTGGACAGATACAAGCCTGGATGAGTTTCTGAAGTACCTAAAGAAGGTTCTTCCCGCGGGAAGCCTGTGTCCTACTAGTGTCGAGGAGGCAAAGAAAATCGTGTGCCCTCTTGATCTGCCACATATTAGATATCACGCATGCATCAATGATTGCATCATATATCGAAACGAGCACGCGGAAAAAACCATTTGTCCAAAGTGCAATGCTTCACGATATAAAAAGGCCGGAAAGAAAGCTCCACAGAAAGTTGTATGGTACTTTCCGATCACTCCGCGTCTACAGCAGTATTTCGTAGATCCTAAGGAAGCAAAGCTTATGCGCTGGCACGCGGAGAGGGTGAAGCCAGATGACGGAGATGAACCGAAGCTGAGACACCTCGCAGATGCTAGCCAGTGGAGAGCATTAAATGCTGAATTTGACTTTTTCGCAAATGATCCAAGGAACATCGTTCTTGGCGCTAGTACTGATGGCATGAATCTATTTGGCAACCAGAACACCAATCATAGCACATGGTTCGTGTTTGTATGGATGTACAACCTCCCCCCTGGTTGTGCATGAAGGAAAAATACATACACATGGCTATGCTTATTCAAGGGCCAAGACAACCGGGAAATGGTATAAATCTGTATCTCGGGTTACTGAAAGAGGAGTTATAGACCTTATGGACAACGCCGGCCAAGACATGGGATGCAAGAAAAGGAGAGTATTTCTACATGAGAGCCGCGCTGATCACGACGGTGCAGGACTATCTCTGTTACGGCTATCTCTCCGGCCAGGTGTGCCACGGATATTGCGGATGCACGAGGTGCATGGATGATACAACTTCTCTGCAGCTATCGAAAGATGGCGGGTCTTCGAAAATCGTGTACATGGGGCATCGAAGATGGCTCGAGAAGGATGACCCATGGAGAAAGCGTGGAGATCTATTCAATGGTAAGGCTGAGCATCGAGGTCCTCCACGTAAGCGTAGCGGTGCAGAAATATATGAGTTATTGAAGAACTGGGAAGAGTGCCCCTTGCCGGGAAAGACGAAGAAAAAGGCGCCGGAGCCCCTGCTGAAGGTATGGAAGACGAGATCTGTTTTCTGGGACTTGGAATACTAGCCCATACTCGACACGCCTCATAGCCTTGATGAAATGCATATCACAAAAAATATCCTTGAGAGTTTGCTTGGAACATTGATGAACATGCCGGAGAGGACCAAGGATGGGCCGAAGGCAAGAAAAGACTTGGAATTTTTGAAAATCAGGAAAGATCTTCAAATGCCCGGTAAAAGGTCGTCAGAGGAGACCGAGACGGAGACGGAGACGGAAGATAGGGGCAAAAAAGTAAACAAGAAGGAAGAACAATATTGCCCCCCTCTTGCTTCACCTTAGATCCGAAGGAGGTCGATCAATTGTTCAAGTGCCTTGCCGGAATCAAAGTTAGTTCCGGATACTGTGGGAAGATAAGAAGATATCTGGACACTAAGAAAAAAAGGTTCAGTGGGATGAAGTCTCACGACTGTCATGTGATGATGACACAGTTACTCCCGGTTGCACTTAGAGGGATTATGGACACACATGTGTGTGAGACGCTTACTAACCTATGCCACTTTTTTGATGCTATCTCTTGAAAGTCGATCAGTGTGAGGCAACTCCATAGGCTACAGGAAGAGATCGTTGTCATACTGAATGTGCTAGAGATCTACTTCCCACCCGCGTTCTTTGATGTCATGGTGCATCTATGTGTCCACATCATGGACGACATCATCGACCTAGGGCCGACATTCCTGCATAGCATGATGCCGTACGAGAGGATGAATGTGGTGATCAAAGGATTCATTCGTAACATGTCCCATCCAGATGGAAGCATAGCCCAGGGATATCTGACCAAAGAGTGCATCTCTTTCCGTGAGAGTTATTTGACCAAAGACCCTGTTGTTGGTTTGCCCGTCAACAAGCACTGTGGAAGGCTCGAAGGCGAAGGTCACACCAACGGTCATAGGGATGTGAATGTGTTACGCTCGGGCCGACAAAACGACCTTGATAGGGCAAACTTAGTAGTGCTACAACACCTAGATGTGCTAGAAGATTTCGTGACACTGCACAAAGAGACTATCGCAAAGAAGTACCGTGACCGTGGGGTGCACAGGACGGACGCTGAAGTTATTAGAGAGCACAACTCCACTTTCTTGCGTTGGTTCAAAGAGCGAGTTCTGGCTAATCCCCCGGACGAGGGTTGTCCGAACGGAACACTCATATACGCCTTAGCACATGGCCCCTCGACCAACCTCGCGACTTATCAAGCATACGATATCAATGGATACACGTTCTACACATAGGAGAAAGATAAAAACAGTGATGACCAAAACTCAGGGGTGACGATGGAATCCATGACCGGGAATGTAATTGAAAGATATTACGGAAGGGTCGAAGAGATATGGGAGCTTAATTACTCTGGATTGCATAACATGACGATGTTCCGTGTCAGATGGGCTAAAAATGTACACAGAGAAAACTGACATTTCACTACCATGTGTATACCCGACTCCGATGATAGCGGTACCGTCAACGCCATTGCCAAAAATGAGCAATGGGTACATGCTAGACACGTGACACAATGTTTCTTCATAACTGATCCGATCAATCCCAGCCGTGTTGTCGTGAGGAGAAGCAAAAGGAGCATCGCCGGAATGGATGGAGTCGCCAACGAGGAAGACTAAGACCAGTACGGTGATCTGATGAGGGAAGATGATGCTGATGACGACAAAACATATGTCAAAAGAAGAATGAAGACTACATTACCTACGAAAGATCGTAATCCTCGGAGAAGGAAAAATCACGACCATGGGTTCAATTATTCGACAACGAAGAAAAGAGGGAAGAAGATCAGTCTGAAGCGTCGTCGTCGCCCAAGTTGACAAACTAATCCCAAAGTTGGTGTGTGTCTAGCTATTTTGTATACCGCCGATAGCGGTCAAATGATTTAAGATATATATTATACTAATTATTATCTGGAGGGTAACAATGGTATATTGCAAAATGAAAGAAAAAGAAAAAGAAAAGTGCAAATGAAAGAAAAAGAAAAAGAAAGGAAGTTTTGCAAAATGAAATGAAAAGAAAAAGAAAAAGAAACTAATAAGTTGTGGAAAATGAAATGCAAGAAAAATAAAAAAAAAAAAAAAAAAAAAAAAGAGTTAGCGATGGAGCGCTTTATCCAGAGAAGCGCTATAGCTAAGAAAAGGAAAATAAAAATAAATAAAGAAAGGAAGTAGCAGTAGCGCGTTTTGACCAGCGCTATTGATAAGTTAGCTATAGCGCGTTTTGCCAACACGAGCTATAGCTAAGTTAGCTATAGCACCGGTCCGCTCGATCCCTCGACTCTCTCACTCGCTCCGCTCGATCCCTCTTGACTCCACCACCGCCACGCCCACGCCCAGCCCCGCCCGCCCACCCCGCCCGCCCGCCGATGCCAGCCCCACCTCGCCCCAACCACGCCCGACGCCAGCCCCGCCCCACCCTCCCCGACCCCACCCGCCCAAGATGCCCCCCCCCCTCTTCCTTCCTCTCCGACCCTCAGCCCGGCTCTCTCTCTCTCTCGACCCCTCCGCTCTCTGCAGATCGGCGACCCAGCGAATTTGACGCCGCCACCGACCCGACCCCTTGGCGCCTCCTTCAGGAAGCAGCCGGCGACGCCCAGCAATGCCAGCTAGCACTAGACAGGTGCCTTAATTTAATTGTTGTTAGTGTTAGTTAGCTTAATTTGTTGTTAGTGCTAGTTAGTTAATTGATGTTAGTGTTAGTGTTAGCCCGGTGATAGTTAGTGTTAATATTGATGCATGTGTGTCTGCTGCTGTTTTGAAATTCAGTTAGAGCACCTGTTCAGCTTAAATATTTTGTGTCTGCTGCTTAGTTAATTTTTGAAATTCAGTTAGCGTTAATATTGATGCATGTGTGTTGCTGCTATTGATGCATGTGTGTTGCTGCTATTGACACTAAATTCAGTTAACTGAATCATGCATGATTCAGTTAATTCAGTGTGTGTGTGTGATGATTTGGCTGATATTGAGATCTTCTATGTAGTGAGATCAGTTTTGCAGCTTATATTGATGATTTGGCAAAATATTGACCTAAGAGACGTATGTTTTGCCAGAAATGTTGATTCATTTCCATTCCGGCAAATTTCAGGCGCTCTATATGTGCACTTTCTAGCAAAGGTCATGCCGAAATTTTCCGTGAATTTCGGCATGCCTTGTGCTAGAAAGTTGGACATATCGAGTGCTTGAGATTTGTCGCGACGGGAATGAACGACATTACTGGCAAAACAAAGGTCTTCACTTTTTTTGTCATTATTCACTTTATTATATGAAGCTCGATAATTAAACGACTACGACATTGAAACCCTAGGAAACATGACCAACACTGATGAGGCCGGAGGTTCTCACTCCCAATTAGGTTGAGCACACGCCTACCTCGACTTTTTGGCGGATCAGGAGAGACAGGAAGCTGGGTGTCCGACGGATGACGACGGTGGTGGCGCTGGCGCCGACACTGATGCCACCAACGACACCGACACTGAGACTGGCGCTGATGATGTTCCTGACTATAGCACAGAAGGTGGGACCTCCCAAGCTAGTGAGGGAAAGAAGGAAAAGAGGACACGACACCGAAATGAGCTCGGCACCGGAAGACTGGTGGTCACGGCGGTGCACCCTGGCGAGTTCGAGCCAATAGAGCCGCGAGAAGTGGCAGCGTGTTACGGTAACCAACTAGCATGCATCCCACAGGATACCGCTAACATCAACACCACAAAAATACAGAAGAATGATCAGTTGAAGAAGCTGCTTCTAACTAAGTTGCACGCAAGATTCGAGTTCCCCGGTCGGAATGACGATGTCGACCCATGGGATGATGAGGGCATGAAAAAATCAACAACAAAGCCCTAGGGAAGTTCAGCAACGCATTGAGCGCTTGGAAAACTAGGGTGAAAAGGGCGATTCAAGTAGACCATGAAACCTACGCCGAGATTGTTGCAGACAATCCGAAAATTACGATAGAGGACTTTGAAAGGTTCAAGGAGAGTTGCAATGAAGAAGCTGCCAAGGCCAGGTCGGAGAGAGGCAAGCAGCTGCAGGCAAAGAACATGGGGAACCACCGCCTTGGAAGTCGTGGTTACACGGGAAAGATGCCCGTGTGGGCTAAGGAGGACGCAGAACGTGAACGTCAGGGGATCCCAGACCCATTGGCTGAGTTCACCGACCCGCAGGAGCACGACTTCATCAGGGCCCGATTCTCGTGGGACCCCAAGAAAAAGATTTTTTTCACCGACGGGCCGACTAGGAAATTCGTGAGATTACTAGTAATTATTCTTTTTACCACCTTACATATTAGGTTCTGATCAACGAAGTCTACTACATTCTAGTCGCATTCGTAAATGATTCACGGTCCATTTTGCAGAGAGAGCAACACAAGCTTGCGGCCGAGAGCGACTCGTCGACTCAGTCGACTCAGTCGTCGGAGAAGTACAAGTGGGACACTCCTTTCAACTGGGCCATGAACATAATGATGGGATACCCGCCCGGCCAGCGGCCGCAATATGGACGTGTGCATGGCGCCGGGGATGGGGCCACTTGGAAGTACTATTATAGCGAGGACCCCGAGGCCAAAAGACAGAGAAAGAAGTTCAGTCAAGTGACTATCGACAACAAGGTGGCGCGGGCGATGGAGAAAGCAAAAGCTGAGACCAAAGCTGAGATAATCCCTGCCCGTAGATCTGATTTCGTGGATGCCTTTACAACCTTGATTCCAAAAGTGGTCACATGGGTGCAACAAAATCCAAATGCGCCACCAAGTGAATTTCCCATGCCCAGCTTCACCGGGAGCAACTCAATGAACATCGCACCCATACCCGTACCTAGTATGCCAACCGGCGACTGCACCTCCTCCAAGACTGCCTGCGCCCAGCTCTCACAGCAGTCCTAGCTCCGTCTCTGCCTTGAATGTTGGGCCGTCGACATTGGCTGAGCTCGACGCCCTCACGGTAAATACACGTCGTCGCAACTTCATCAACTCAAATAATTAATTAATCTTCAGTTGCCGTTCTTTTTGGATCTCTGACTCCGCACGTGTATGTCTTTGTAGGCCGACTCCACTCCATGCACCGTCCTTTACAACATGAAGTGCAGGTTAGTGGATGTGTGGAAGGGTACTATAGTGAAGCCTAAGGATCGATTGTTTCACCGCCGGCAGATGCCTGATAACGCCTTAAGGGTCTCCGTGGCGAGTGTGAAAGCGGGCTACGAGGGTCTCCCTCGTCCGATACAAACCGATGGAGAGGATGACGAGACCCCCACACAGCTTGGCCAATGAAAATATTGGCCGATCCTATGGCCGAAAAATCTTCTTAGTGTCGAGGTGGCCGGGAGCACACCAACGGGACCTCGTGAAGGTATGACCACAACACCACCTACACAAGTACAACCATCGTCTGTGTTTCTTGCCGAGATCGAGAGACATGAGGAAGGAGGGCCTACCGTTCCGCCGGCAGATGATGCCATCTGCCCCATGGAAGAAGATAGGGATCATGACATGGAGGATGCCGACGATGACCCTAACCAGTATTTCAATACTGCCTTTGACAACGAACTAATAACGAGTCAACCATATGAATATGAGATGCATGTACCAGAGCCGGAACATCCTCAGGAGTGCAAGAAGTCTTTGTTCATGCAATCCTCGCAGGACACGCCTCCAGATGCCGGCTCCACCCAAGCTCAACTACTTAGCCCGAGTCATCCAACGCTGAGACCGGCAACACTAGGGGTGGTGCTCAGGGAGGGTCTGACAGACCCACCAGCACCTCAGCCCACCAAGAAGAAGCAGAGGAAGAGACCGGCGGCAAGGAAATCCAATAAAGCTGGCAATGTTGGTTCTAGCAGCCAGCAGCCTTCGACCAAGGTTGACCATGTACCGATGAAACATGCGCCATTAATCCATGTCGCGGGAGAGCCAATGGTACCGGCGAATGCACTAGCTGCCATAGAAGGGGATCTCAGGAGACTCCATGACCATGTGCTTTCGACAGAGAGAAGCCTCCTCGCCTCGGATGATCGAGGATACCCACTTTATATGGTTCATGTGCCGAGTAGTTGCAAGATGTATGTGCACACATGCCCCGCGGACCTCTTCTTCCTGAGGTTTGATTACATCTTCTAGATGTTTCAAATGAGGACACTCGATTTACGTCGTCATCAGTATGCGCTGCACATGAACTACATCGTCAGGAGAGAGCAAGTCACCGGTCTTGCGGTCGCGGACCCATACTACATGCATGAGGGATTCTTGTCAGTCAACGACGCCAACCGTCAATATGCGAGTCAGTACATCAAAGAACTCTTGGTCAGCAATAATGACAAAGAAAAGATTCTCCTACCTTATCATCCCAGGTAAGTCATCCGCGGATAGCACTATACCACATACATCCTTTCGTGCATTTCAATAGTTACTTTGCACGCATGGAGGCTAAACTTGATTGTGTATTTTGTGCAACGGGGGGTGTCGTGCCGTTCTCATTGTTCTTTACCCACATTACTCCCGCGCTCTATATTTGGACCCGTCAAAGAACATACAGAAGAAAGATTACACACACATAAAGTATGTTCTGGACAGAGCTATCTTTGGGCTTGACATGCGGGTGGCTACATCCAACACAAAAAACAAATAAGGCCGGGCTTTGTTTCACCCACAAGACTGACTTTTGTTGCATCCAGCAACCGGCAAGAAGTGAGAATGATGGATTCTACGTCATCCATCTAATGATGGAGTACAGAAGGGATGTACAATCACTTTGCATGAAATCTTCATCCGATACCCATATCCAGAGATGGGCCGAAGCCTTTCGAGCCGTGCCGGATAATCGACTTCGAAATGATTTCTACTGGATCCAATAGGAAATTGCGTCCATCATCATCAAAGATGTCGTCGAAGAGAATGGGATGTTCTACGTCGGCCCAATATCGCGAGCTGACGTCCGAACCCGCATTGCCCTACAGCGTCAGGACATGATGCCTTTCACAAAGCTTGGGTCCGTCCTCCTAGATATGGACAGATGGGAAGAGTGCACTGCTTAAAAACAATGTGTCTGTTTAGTTACTTGTTACTTTCTGTACGACGAAACTTCGAATCTCTCAAGATCATTGAAACTATTAGATGTATGGCGCCACGCCTAGTTAATTACTTTGCACGATAAAATTTGTTAACTATGTTTACTATATATGTTGCTTCTATTTCATAACTGTTTTGTTGAATTTGCTTCATGGTATATATATGTGCATCTCTCGGGTATATAGATCAACGATGGCGAGGAAGTGGTATCTGTGTATGCGGGGCATGTTCGGGTGTGTATGATGAGTGGCCAGTGTCGGGCCCAAGTCTCTCGCTTCTCCGACGGAAGCCGTAAAGGGTTTGATAGCGAGCGGAAGCAAGCTAGTTACTTGAGATTCATAGCAAAACAGGGGATTCAGAACAAGCGCCGCTACAAAAACTACTACATAATACCACTTTTGATCATCGTGATCGCTCTTATCGTGTATGTCTTAGTTTAGGTAGATGATGAAAATTTGTCTACGGTGACAATGTAAGATACCTGTCATGTGTATCGCTATTTCGAGATGATGATGAGATCGACATCATTTGTGTTGAGACTATGTTGATATGATGAGACTATGTTCTACCACTTCGATGATGATGATAAGACATTCCTTTTTCATATAGTTCCAGTGTATGTGTATGTTGTAACTGTATAAAACAAGTAAAAATACGAATACAACAACATAAAAAAAAGAAAATACTAGCAGTAGCGTGGGGTATTGGAGTAGTAGTAGCGCTGCTTACCAAGAGCGTTTGTTTGTTGGGCCACGCTACTAGCATTAGCGATAGCGATGGGCGAGGCGCTTCTGCTAGATACGATAGGAGTAGCGCTGGTTCAAATAAGCGCCACTGCTAAAAAAATAGCTGTAGCGACGTAGCAGTAGCGCGCCCACCCGCGCTACTAATAGCCAAATACCCAGCGCTACTAATAAGGGTTTTCCTAGTAGTGCTCGTGGAGATCTATTTGATGTAATCTTGTTTTTGCGGTGTGTTTGTTGAGACCAATGAATTGTGGGTTTATGATCAAGATTATCTATGAGCAATATTTGAATCTTCTCTGAATTCTTTTATGTATGATTGAGTTATCTTTGCAAGTCTCTTTGATTTATCCGTTTGGTTTGGCCAACTAGATTGGTAGTTATTGCAATGGGAGAAGTGTTTAGCTTTGGGTTCAATCTTATGTGTCCTTACCCAGGATGTAAAGGGTTGCAAGGCACGATTGTATTGTTGCCATCGAGGATAACAAGATGGGGTATTTATCATATTGCATGAATTTATTCCTCGACATCATGTCATCTTGCTTAAGGCGTTACTCTGTTTTCATTAACTTAATACTCTAGATGCATGTTGGATAGCGGTCGATGAGTGGAGTAATAGTAGTAGATGCAGGCAGGAGTCGGTCTACTTGTCTCGGACGTGATGCCTATATACATGATCATACCTAGATATTCTCATAACTATGCTCAATTCTGTCAATTGCTCAACAGTAATTCGTCCACCCACCGTAAAATGCCTATGCTCTTGAGAGAAGCCACTAGTGAAATCTATGGCCCCCGGGTCAATTTTCATCATAATCTTCCTATGCTTTATTATTGCTTTGCTCTTTACTTTGCCTTTTATTTTACTTTGCATCTTTATACAAAAAAATACCAAAAATATTATCTATCATCTCTATCAGATCTCACTCTCGTAAGTGACCGTGAAGGGATTGACAACCCCTATTCGCGTTGGTTGCGAGGAGTTTTTTGCTTTGTGTAGGTACGAGGGACTTGTGCGTGGCCTCCTACTGGATTGATACCTTGGTTATCAAAAACTGAGGGAAATACTTATGCTACTCTGCTGCATCATCCTCTCCTCTTCAGGGAAAACCAACGCAAGCTCAAGACGTAGCACAGTGCTAGACGGAGAAGGACCGGTCGGGGTCGGGGTTGCGCCAGTGCGAGACGGAGAAGGACCGGTCGATGCTTGTCGGGAGGCATGTTGCACCAAAGATCATTTGCAATGTCTCGTTAGCATGATGCAACTGAAATGTGAATATTAGTAACTAATGACCATTCAAATGAAACTCACCGTGTCCGCTATACCAATCTGGGGCATCGGCGAAGGGGTCTGACCATTTTTCTCGCACATGGACTGCACATTTTGTTTTCGCGAGTCAGACATATTAGTTAGTAATGAAACGAACATTACGTGCATGATTTCACCAATATGCAGGAGGAACTTACAATGAGGAGCTCATATAGGGCCCGGTGAGACGCGTCGTTCCGGTTCCTCTCTGCCTCCAACAGACTAGCCGTCCTCTCCTCCAACTCCCTCTCCCTCTCCTTAGCCTGCCTATTTGCCTCCGCCAGAAGCTCCTGGGCCCTAGCCTCGATGGCGATCTCCATTGGCCGTGGACGAGGCGATATCTCATAATCGGAGCTCGTCTGGCGCTTCTTGGTCTCCCGGAGAGTTCTAGGACAACGCATGAGTCCATCCCCAATGGCTACCAAGCCATGTTACCTCCCGTCACCAGATAGGATCACGATCTCTGGATCAAAAGGACTCTGGCTCAGGTTGAAGTCCTCCTGTTTCTTCTTCTTCCCAACGTCTTTGTACCTCACGATCTTGTCGTGGGAGGAGATGTTGGTGAAGCTCTCTGGATGATCGAGGTCATCCTCAGAGAATGCCTTGGCCTTCTTGTACGGGGTAGTATGGTCCATGGCATAGAGGTCATACAATGGTGGCATGTTCTTCTTGTTTTGTTTCACCTAAAAGAGAGGAAGAACATATTAGTTAAGGGTTCAAGCTAGCATGAAGAATGAAATTTCATGAATCATTAAGGGCTCAAAACACATACCCAGTGATCCTCGTACTCAAACAGGTTGGAGCTCCCCTGATGGTGTGGTACACCTTGCACTTGAGCACGCTTAGCCCTGGCCTTGTTGTGGACGGCTAGCCATTGGGGAGAGCACCACTCATCCACCATCGCCTCCCAACAGTCCATCCTATCCGCACACCATCTCGGGGGCACCTAAGTTAGGCAAAGAGAAATTTCAGCGCTACGCCTACGAATGAAATCAAGGAAACTAAGTACAAGGCCTTAAGAATAGGTAATTACCTTCATGTACTTCTCCATACTCAGATACTTTCTGCGGCACTTCTTATTGGCCCTCCTAATGTTAGTCGAGGCGTAGTAGTCTTGAACAGCCTGCACCCTAGCCTCATGCCGTAAGTTCTAAAGTAGTTGCTTGCACTCGGCTTCGAGAACCCTAGCTGCCTCTGCCTCGTGTTCCTCAGAACACCTGTAGAAGGTCTGCAATCGAACAAGACAACACTGATTAGTACAATCACTAGGTAATGTTGATTTTTAATTCTGTAAGGAGAAATTACCCAAAACCGCCGCCTCACAATGTCGGCCACCATCTCGCAAAAGACACCATCGACCCTCTCCTCCGGCGGGGCCGGGGCAGCCACATACAGCTCCCAACTCAGTGCTAGCTGTGCAACCTGACCCTCACCGGGCAACGTGACCCACCCCGGGAAGTGGTGCCAGCAAACCACACCAAGGACCTGGTTGGGCCCGCGGACCCCATCGGCGTGTATCGAACCCTTGCAGTATGACAAGGCCAACACATTAGATATTAATTTGAAGAAACATGAAGGACAAAGGTTAAAAAAGAGTAAATGCACTTACTTCTCCCCGTTAGGCTCAATCAACCACTTGTGATCACGGGTCGCTGGCACGGCCGGGAGCTTCGTACCGCCATGCTGATAGACCTTCTTGCCCCCCTCAACCCGCTCGCCCTCGCTATAACTATCGTCAGACAAAGTGTCCTCGCCATCAGCATGGCCACTAGTCTCCGGAGTCATGCAGGACGAAGACTCTGGGGCCCGAGCACCGGAGTCTGAAGGCTCGGCGACTCAAGGCTCGTGGACCGGAGTCTCGTGGGATGAAGACTCTGGGGCTCGAGTCTCGTGGGACGAAGGCTCGGCGACCTAAGGCAAGTCGACCGGAGTCCGAGACGGGTCCACCTGAGACGGAGCACTCCGGTGGTCCGGAGACTCAGCTGGGGGTGGCGGCGAGGAAGGCGCAATAGCCTTCCTACCTCTCCCACCGCCACGTCCACCTCTAGCTGCACCCCTCTTCGTCTTCCCCCGACCTCTCCCGGCCGAAGAAGAAACGCCCGCTGGTGTTGTCATGTTGTCTACCAGCGCTCTCCGAAGGTGCTGGGTTGGAATATAGGCACACCTCCCACCACACACCAATGAAGGAGGCTCGGAGCACTCTCGACCCGAGCCCACCATCTGTCAACACCTGCAATGACAAAGAGTAAACGAAATTGTCGGGGAAACTGATCCACGAACACCTATGGGACCGGCGGACCGAGCCCCTTTCGGTTCGGCGGGGGGCGGAGATCGCACGAAGAGCGGATCGAGGCGAAGCACACGAGCAGTTTACCCAGCTTCGGAGCTCTCCGGAGAGATAACACTCCTACTGCTGCATGTTTGAGTGTATTGATTTCTTGCTTGGGAGCGTTGAGTGCTACAGTACACACTAGCTGCTAACGAGACCAAGCGTGAGTGTTTTTCTGCCTTCGAACCCCCCTCTACGTTGCGCATGGGCCTCCTTTTATATGCTAAAGGGTCTCCGGCAGGTGGCAACGAGACAAGGGTAAAATGGAAAAGGAATTGCGGTTGGTACAACTACCGTAGAGTGTATCATACCTAACCCCGACGGCAGGGACAAAGGCATTAAATGCCCGCTTCACGCCGCCCAAACAAAGGCAAAAAGGACCGCTGGGGACACCACCGATTGCCACGATGGCAATCTTGTCAGCGCCGCTGCCACATCACAAGACCGCTGGCAAAGACAGCCTTTTGCCACGCTACCGAAAGGTCCTGTGGCGACACGTTGGTGGATGTGCTGGAGCGCGGGTACAGAGTGGTAGTTTGCTGCGGCAAGCGCCTTGCTGCGGTCGTTGTCTTGTCGCGTCCGGAAGCTTGTCGCTCACCGGGCCTCGCTGGGACGCGTGGCGCGTCGCGGCAAGTTCCTTGAGATGCCTTGGTTGGCCTTCCCGGCAAGCTCCTCTTGCCGGGGCCTTGTCTCCTTGGCTTGAATACTTTGTTCTTGAATGGCTCCAAAGGAACCACGGAGGACCTTGGCGGTCACCCGCAAGCCTTGTCGCTGGTGTTGTAACTGCCCGTGCACAAGTTCGGGATACTAGGGTACCCTACCTAGTACACCGACAGAGCCCCGGCTGGGCCACACATGGTGCCGAAGCGCTGTTGGGCCAGGCCCAAAACAGGCACGGCACACGCGGCCTGGGTTACGCCAGATCTCACTCCGTATCCACCGCGCCTCCTCGAATGGCACGCGTCTTAATGCGCGCCGTGGGAGAGATCGTGGGTGGTTTCTTTATTCGAAAGACGAACGCCCGCCCCTCCCTTTTTATAAGCAGGGAAACAGGGAAGTTCACCATCTCGCCGTTGCTATTCCAATCTCAAAACCTCCGCCGCCCCCCTTCTTCCCAAAGCTGAAAGAGAGCAGCGCCCGCTTCATCGCCACCGCACCACCAACGCCGCCGATCTCTCCCACCACCTCCGCCATGGCTCCGAAAGCCGGGAAGGTTGTGAAGTCGGCCGAGGCGCAGCGGCTCGCCGCTGCAGAAGGAGCGGGCAACCTTCCCCCCTCAGCTCGCCGCGAAGGAGCTGAGGGATTATTACTACCTCTTCTGGTCGACGGAGACGCGAGCGCATCCGCGCACGAAGGTACTCCCAGCTGCCGCTTCGGAACTGGCTCCGAATGGATATCCCTTCTTCGTGTTGTTTTCATCGCGGGCTATGCCCGCTTTCTCTGAAGTTTTTCGTGACATCATGAACACCTACGGGTTCCGCCTCCTTGACTTCACCCCAATGCTGTTCTCGACCATGGCAGTTTTTGCACATCTCTGCGAAAACTTTGTCGAGTCTATCCAGCTTTTTTCGCCACTTCTTTATGCCCCGAGTTGAGAGAGGGGAGCCTTTATCCGCGGAATCGCCGGATCTCGAGGACTCGCAAGAAGGAAGCTTATCCGAGGGAGAGCTCCGCAGCAAGTGGGATGAATGGAGAGCAGATCGGTGCTGGATTGTCGAGGAGAACCCGCAGCCATTTACCGCCCAGCGCCAAGCCCCAGAGGCGCGGCAATGATTGGAGCAACATGGCCCCGAAGACGATAGATCGAAGATTGCCGTCACCCGGATCCACGCCAGCTTGCCGGGTTCATCAGAGGCGCTGGCGCAGATTTTCTTCGCCGCCAGACGCTTCGCAGAGAGGAGGAGACCCGCCGGGAGTTCCAGAACGCGGCGGATATCATGAGGCTGCGCTCGGCCTCAACTTCAACTTCACAGCCTCGAACCGGACGCGATGCTCCGGAACTGTTCAGCACGATCCTGAACATCCCGGCGTTCAGGTTGCCGAGGGTGTCGCTCACTGCAGTGCAACAACTCCTCGCCGACCGCATCCGCGCAATGATGCCGCCAGCGATTCGCATGGAATTGTCCCAACTTGGCAAGTGCCCGCAGACGACGCCGCGGCGGGAGTTCTTTGACGGCTTGGTAGAAATGCCGGTCCGCCCGGCGAATGTAAGGGCCTTACACGCGACACCACCGGCGCGGAGATGCAGCGACGCCACTAGGCTGGAAGAGGCAGCAGCAAGCCGCTGCCGGGTGAGTTTGGATTCACCGTGGAGGAGGCAGAGGCGGCAAGCCTTGCCGAGCAAGAGGAGCTTGCCGCGAGGGAGAGCGTGTCGGGCCCGGTTGAGTCGAGCGAGCTCACCGAGGGCGCGAGCGACTCGCTGAAGATCGACCTCCTCTTCTCACCTTCGACAGCTCGCCGCAAGCGGAGCCCCTAGCTCCACCAAGAAGGCATCTCCGCAAGGCCGGGAACGAGCGGGCGGCAGACGAGTCAACAGCCGCCTGGCGGCGACGCGCTTCCACCGTGGCAAGCATCTGCCGCTGGAGCACCTCACGCCGCTGCGGTAATCGGAGCGGGCCCTCCCGGACCACCGCTTCGCTTCCGCCAAGCGGCCAAGGGAACCTACTCCTCCGCCTTTGTCGCTACCAAGGTGGGCCGACTTGACCTCTCCGCGCCAGCTCCGACGAGGAAGAGGAAGAGTAAGATTCTTTGCTGTACTTGTAGTTCTTCAATTCTTGATGTTTTGTCTTGTATCTGATTTGCTTTTACTCCAACCCATTCCTTTTCAGGACCCTCGCCCAGAGAGCGGCAAAGAGAACCAAGGTCCCGGTGATTGTCATCGAGGATGAACCCACCGCGACAGCAGGGGCGTGTCCGAGACCACCTTGCCGGACCCGCAACTATTCCCTCAGCAGTTCTCAGGCGCAGCCCCCAACAGAAGTATATGGTTTACTTCCCGCTGTTAGGCGCGTGTGGGTGCTCTTTCTTCTTCGACATCCGATCGTTGGTTTATGAGGAGCAGAGCAATCTCACCAGAGTCCCCGAAGCCGCCCCGACATGCCATCTGCTTCGACTACACCGCCAAGGGAGGATTCCCGCAAGGGAGAAGTCTCCGCAAGGGACAGTTCTCCGCAAGGACAGACCAATGACTTCCGGTGGCGGAGACCACGATCAGAGATCCTAGTACAGGTAATCCTCTTGCTTGAAAACTTCCCTTGGGTTCTTCTTCTTCTGATTTTCTTTTGAATATTTGCTTGACTTTTCTTCCTTTGCCGGTCGTCAGTCCATCTCGCCACGGAGCCGATGGAAACCGAGGTCGCCGGCGAGGAGAACGCTGCTGCAATACCGACGACGCCATTGCCATCGAAGAAGAAGCCGGCGCTGATGATCCCGCCGCAGAGAGGTTGCAAAGCTGCCGCCGCAGAAGCCGGGCGAGGGTCCGGCGATCGACCGACGCCCCGAGGCCGCAGGAGCGCCAGCGCCACGCCGACCGCCGATCCTCCGCGCGCTGCAGCTGCCAGTTCAAGAGCCCCAGCCCGCGCCTATTTGAAGGCCGGCGATGGCGTTTTCATGAAGCTCCCCGGGCGCCGAGCCTGTGGCGCCGATCAAGGAGAAACCTTTGATGAAGAGTTGCTCGCCTCGCTGGCCGACGCTGGTCGACGCGCCGAGCAGCAGAGCGGCGAGCCCGAGGAGGAGCAGCCGCGAAGCTGTTGTCGCTCTACCGCGCTCGACAGCCAAGCTGGTATCCCGAGAAGCGCTTGTCGCAAGGCGGAGTGGACATCGAGAAGCGCGGAGGAGCTCCGGCCTCAACCAGAAGCTCTCCGTCCCCGGCAAAGGAGCGGGAGCAACTCGCCGAGGAGCGCAAAGCCTTCCTCCTCGAGAAGGCTGAAGTTGAAGAGCAACAGCGCTTGCCGCCGAGAAGCTGTCTCAAGCAGGAAGGCGAAGTTGGCGCAGCGGAAGGTTAACCTTGACAGCCACGAGGAGGAGCTTGCGGCGAGCAAACATTCGGGCGGGCTCTCAAGGAAGCAGAGGATGCTGCCGCAGCTGCCAAGGCCGCCAAGAAGGAGCTGGAGACGAAGGTGGCGCAGCTGGAGGCCGATCTCAAGGTGAGCGGCGAGGAGCTTGCTGCGCTCAAGCGTGAGCGCGAGAAGGACGCCTACACCCTTGGCGAGCTGTGGTCGTCTCGCCGAGAGGAGCAAGGAGCTTAGCGCCGCCAAGGACTCCAACACATATCTTGAGTTGAAGCTGACTACTTTGACCGAGACGCTGGACGGCGCCAGGGAGCAGGAGGTGGCCTTGAAGGAGAAGATCAAGGCCGACGAGGCGCTGCTGGCGAGTGTGCCGCCGCCTGTAACACTTTTTAGGGAGAATGTGGAGCACTGGACCGAGGGTCTCGTGGATGTTGCCGCAGCCATCGACGGGAGCTGGCGCAGCTGGGATGGAGGATCTCGGTATTCCTCCGATGAGCACCTCCAACCCAGCGCCAAGCTCAGCTTGTTCTTCAAAGGCATGACGACCCTCCAAAGAACTCCGGAGAAGATCCCAAAGCAGCTGGTCGACGAGTCGCGCCAGATCTGCTGGAGCTCTTCAAAGGTGCTGGTGAAGGTGGCCTTCCGCAACCCAGGCCTCAACCTCACCAACGCCCTCAGACCTTGCCGCCGAAGCTGATCTCGAAGCGCCAAGACCCTTGTCGCACCCATTGTGGACAAGGTGAGTGGGATCAAGAGGGTTGAGGGCGATCGCGAGATTAGGCCGCCTGCCTTTTCTTTTTTCTTGTCGCCGCTGGTCATGTTATGAGAACAATCTGTTAGAGCTGCGACAAGCTATCTTGTAATATGACTCTATTTCGGTAGCGATTGCTATGTTATTTCCTTTACTTGATTCCTTCCTTTGTATGTTCTTGCCTCACGCTTAGGGAGCTTGTCGGCGCAGCACCTTAGCTGCGAAGCGCCGAGTGTGGGACGTCAAGAGCTCGTCAAGGTGCCGCCACCGACAAGAAACCTTGTCGCAACTAGTCGCAGCTCACTTAAGTTGTTGAGCGGACTCAAACAAAGTAAGGGCGCAACTAGCTACGAGTTGGTTCCTCCGCCGCAGGTTTTCCATACAAAGCACGGTCGTTCGAGGAAGATAACTTAATTTTTTTTTAAATGATTGCTCAAACTTTAGCAACTTAGCTTTTCTGTCGTTTGCTTCCCGGTAAGGCGAAACTTCCTCGAACGATGCTTGGTCCACACCATTATCTTCTCCTTTCCCCCCCGGCAAACTTGTGGGCGAGGGAACCTTCCTTTCTTTGAGAAAAAGAAAGAAGAGAAAATAAAGATATGGAGCCTTACGGCTCGTTATTGCTTACCGGGGGTAGGCGCTGCACAAAGTGTCAGATAACGCATGCAAAAAAGAAGTAGAAAGCATGAAATTGACAAGATGTGCGGAGCACATGAGCTTTACTTATGCACGGGGTCTGCGCCCGGCTTTGTACAAAGGATTACATGCAACATCGACAAGACTTGTAGGTTAGGTGGTTGCCGAACAGGTTCCGCAACCACGCCTCACGGGTAAAACTTACGAAGATGCTCAATGTTCCGTGAGTTGCTCACCGAATGCCATCTTCGGTCTCAAGGCGGACAGCGCCAGCCTAGTGACTCGCTTCACCCGTAAGGGCCTTCCCACTTCGGTGTCAACTTGTTGGAATTCTTGGCGGACTGAACGCGCCAAGAACAAGGTCGCTTCCTCGAGACTTCTCGCATTAACTTTGCGGTTATGGTAGCGGCGCAAAGCTTGCTGGTATCGAGCAGCTCAGACAGCCGCCTCGAAGACGGTCCTCCTCAAGGAGCAGCGCGCCATCTTGTCGCAACTGCTCTTGCTCAAGCTCATCATAAGCGAGCACTCGAGGTGACCCAGATACGAAGTTCCGTGGGGAGAACTGCCCGCTCCATAGACTAGAGCGAAGGTGTCCGCCGATGGCTCGATTTGGCGTCGTCCCGATCGACCAAAGAACCACCGCAGCTCCTCAATCCAGTTCTTCCGCACTTGTGCAGCCCGTCGAAAGTCCTGGTCTTGAGCCCGCGCAGCACTTCAAAGATTCGCCTCTCCGCTTGACCGCTACTTTCGGATGAGCAATGTGGTTAAGCAGACCTTGGCGCCAAGATCTTGGACGATCGCATGAAGGTGCGGCTCGTGAATTGCGTGTCGTTGTTGGTGATGATCCTGTTAGGGATCCCGGCCGCAAACAATCGACCAAGAACTTGATCGCCGATCGCGCTGTCACCTTCCTCATCGCATCCACTTCGCCACTTTGTGAACTTGTCGATTGCAACGCATAAGTACTCAAAGCCCCGACAGCTCGGGAAAGGGGCCGAGGATGTCGAGCCCCGCATCAAAATGGCCAGGATAAAGGGATCGTCTGGAGAGCTTGAGCTGGCTGGTGTATCTCGCTGAATGGAACCGCATGCTTCACACTTGGTTACTTGTGCGCTTGTATCCGGAGGGCTGTCGGCCAAAAGAAACCTTGCCGAACGCTTTGTCTTTAAGTGTTTTGCGCCAATGTGGTGACCACATATGCCTCCATGTATCTCTCGCCAACAGCTTTTGTCCGCCTTCCCGTGAATACACTTCAATTTCACACCGTTGAGTCTTCTTCTCAGATAGTGTGTTGTCGACAAACTGGTACATACTTGACCGCCGGGCTACTCTTTCCGCTTCTTCTTGCTCTTCGGAAGTTCTCCTGTCTCAAGGAAACGGACAATCTGCTGTGCCCATGCCGGAGCTTGTGGCTCGACAACAAGGACTAAAGGCACATCTCGCTGCTGCGGGAACATCCGCTTTACGGCAAGAACTCGCGGCTCACCGAGCTTGACGTCCTCGGCAAGCTTGCCGAGCAAAACTTGTCGGGAGCGCCCGCTTCAATGGAACAAACCCTAGGGCTTGCCGGAGCAGATCGCTCCTCAAGACTCTTGGTGTTGATCTTGAGGACCTTCTTGGCGGCGGCTTCGGGAGCTCGCCGAAAATAGTCACCGAAATCAACTTCTCTTCTTGCTCTGTCCAGCTTGATGGCATTACAAACGGTTGAGTCAGTTTGAGCACAAAGATCCCTGGTTCCATGTGTAACTTAAGTGCGGCGACTTCGACGACAGCCATCGGCAATGTCGTTCGAGCTCTTGGAACATGTTCCATCTCAGAGGCCGCCAAAGTGCTCTTCTAGCTTTCTCACTTCATCAACGTAAGCTTCCATCAACGGACTCGATAATTCTTCTTCACTTGGCGGACGACAAGTCGTGAGTCACCCCGACAATGAGCTTCTTGATCCCAAGGTCTGCTGCGATCCCGAGACCGCAAGCAAACCTTCATAATTTGCGGTATTGTTCGTTGCTTGCTCCTTGGGAAAGTGCATCCGACTACGATTTGAGGTGCTCTCCGGTGGGTGCAACAAGTAGCACGCCAAGACCGGGCGCTTTGCAGCGAGAAGGCACCATCAAAGTACATCAGCCACTCTTTGCTTGCTTCCTTGATGGGGATGCTCGCTTCGAATTTCTTCATCTTGTGTTGGCGCCCATTCTGCTATGAACTCCGCCAATGCTCGCTTTGATAGTTGAAGTGCTCTCAAACTTGAGGCCAAAGCTTGACAGTTCCAAAGGCCCACTCAACAATCCTGCCTGTTGCTTTCGGATTTTGCAAGATCCTCTTCAGCGGGAAACGAGTGACGATCGTGGATCTCATGTGCTTGGAAGTAATGGCGAGCTTTTCGAGGCCATGAGAAGGCCGAAAAGCAATTTCGCACACCAGAGTACCTTGACCTAGGCCCCGCAGAAGGGAACCGACAAAGTAAACTGGGCGCTGCACCATTCTTTTCTCAGATCTTCACGCCGCGCAGATCCATCTTTGTCGGGACCAGAGCTTGCCGGTGAAGTCCCTCGCTTGTCGCTGGATGCATCTGCCGTGGTTGCTGGCTCATCATCCGCCTCCTCTCCGCTACTAACGCAACACTAACCACTTGATTGGTTGCCGCTATATATAGCAGCAACTTCTCTTGTGGCTTAGGTGCGACAAGTGTTGGAGTGGAGGACAGGTATCTCTTTAAGTCCTGCAGTGCAGCCTCCGCTCGAGTCCATTTCATTGACCTGCCTTTTCAATATTTTGAAAATGGCAGGGCGCCAGCAGACCTAGAGATAAACCTGCCGAGAGCAGCTACGCAACCGCAAGTCTTCGACATCCTTGACGCGCTTTGGTGCTTCAATCTGCTCAATGGCCTTGATCTTGTCGGGATTGGCTTCAATTCCCCGCCGAGATAAGAACCCGAGAAGCTTGCCGGAGGGGACTCCAAACACACACTTCGGGTTGAGCTTGAGGTTGATCTTGCGCAGATTTGCAAAGGTTTCGCCTAAATCTTGAATCGAGTCGCTTTGTCCTTGCTCTTGACCACTATGTCATCCATGTAGGCTTCCACATTTCTGTGTATTTGCAGCTCAAAAGCGCCATGGACTACCCTTGCAAATGTTGAACCAGCATTCTTTAAACCGAAAGGCATCCGTTAAAAAAGATGTGCCACATGGGGTGATGAATGCGGTCTTCTCCTCATCCTCTTCGCCATGAAGATCTGATGGTATCTCGAGTATGCATCAAGAAATGAAAGCAAGTCACATCCGC
Source organism: Aegilops longissima (assembly GCA_021605205.1). Classification (NCBI taxonomy): domain Eukaryota; kingdom Viridiplantae; phylum Streptophyta; class Magnoliopsida; order Poales; family Poaceae; genus Aegilops; species Aegilops longissima. Next base: position 146,030,496 of record CM038676.1, on the reverse strand, counting down.
CGTGGAGTCAATAATCTGGTCGATGCGCCGCAAGGGAAATGGGTCTTTGGGACAAGATTTATTGACATCGGTAAAGTCAATACAAAGCCTCCATTTCCGTTTGCTTTTGCGCGACGACTACTGTGGTTGGCCAACCACGAGGATGGAGCACCTCCGACAAGGCCTGCTGCTTCAAATTTCTTGATTTCTTCGCGATGAATTCTGGCGCCCACCGCTCGCTTCTCGACTTTCGCTTGACGGGCCGCGATGAGGACAGACGGCAAGATGGTGCTCGATTACTTTCCTGGGAACACCGGGATGTCGACGGTTGCCACGCAAATACGCCGACGTTACCGCAGGAAAGCAACGAGCCGCTTCCTATTTAGGGTCGAGAGTGGCACCGATGGTAAAGGTACCACCAGGCCATCCTCCTGGCGTAAACCTTCTTGGTCTCTCGTGGAGCTGCCATTGTCTTCTTACACTTGCCGGTGGAGCTCGATGGTGCGTCCTCGACGGTAGCGCAGCACCAAGAGGTGCGCTTGCCGGAGGGCATCGAACTCTTGCCGGACTTGGTCTTCTTCTTCGCCCCGGGAGCTTCAACGGCAAGTGACTTGCGATCTGTTGCGGCTGCTGCTTCCCGGTAGATCTTGTCGGTGCAGATAAGAGCATCCTTCTTGTTGCCAGGGACAGAGATGACACTTATCGGGCCCGGCATCTTCAGCATGTTATATGCATAGTGAGAGGCTGCCATGAATTTGGCGAGTGCTGGACGACCGAGTATCCCATTGTAAGGCAATGGAAAGTCAGCAACGTCAAAAGTGACCCTCTCAGTCCTGAAGTTCAACTCGCTGCCAAATGTCACCGACAACGTGATCTTTCCCTTCGGCTTGCTCCTTCCCGGATTGATTCTTGAATGTGCCGGTCTCTTCGAGCTCGCCATCGTGGATCTGGAGTTTTGAGTACCGCGGAGGAGATCAGGTTCAAGCCGCCCCGCCCAACTAGCATCTTAGTGACCTTGAGGTTGCGGATAGTTGGTGAAACCAACATCGGCAAGCACCGACCGCAGTTATGCGATCGGGTGGTCCTCAATATCAAAGATGATAGGCGGTGGACCATTTCAGAGGCTTGCGTGACTCGACGGGTGGTTCTCGCCGCATTGACTTCCCACACCCACCGCTTGAGCTGGCGGTGTGAAGTATGCGAGAAGCACCGCCGCCAACGCACAGACCTCTCGTGGCTTCTCGAACTCCTGCTCATCGGTCTCGCCATCATCCATATCTTCATCGTCGCCGCCATCTTCATCCTTGTCGCGCCACGGGAGGTCTGTCTCTTGCCGCTGCTTGGCCTTGACGCGCGCCCTCCTCGGCCGGGCGCTTGCCGGCTCCTCCAAAGACCTTCCCGGCCTTCTCCTTGTCGATCGTCAGATTCAGCCTTTTGTTGCTCGGCTGCTGCTCGACCTTCTTGCAGCCTGGAGGTCATGGCCCTTGGTGCGGTGGATCTTGCAAGATCGCTTGTTGGTGCCGCCCCGCTTGTCGGCGATCGCCACAGCCGGTATTTGGTGCTCGCGGCAATCTCCTCGCCGGAGCTACCAGCTTTGGCTTTCTTGGCGCCACCTCCGCTGCCGGACTGCTCAACGACTAGCACATCTTTGCCTTTCTTCTTCCCGTTGTTCCGCCGCCGTTTTTCTTTGCCGGGCAGCCTCCTCACTATCGATCCTCCCGCTTCAGATTCTCTCCGGAGTTTCTCCTTCCTCAAAGACGCACACTTGTCGGCCAGGGCATATAGCTCATCGACGCCTCTGATTTTGCACATCGCCATCTCCTCCCGTGATCCTGCGGTTTCGCGACGCTCGATGGAACGCGCTGATTACCGCGGCAGGGTGGACATCTGGGATGTTGTGCCAGACGCGGCTGAATCTCTCGAATGTACTTGCGCAGGGCTCTCCTTCCTTCCGGGCGAAAGCAGATGAAGGTCACTCTTGGCCATGAGGCTTGTGGTCGCTCAGAAGGCGCCGACAAACTGATGGCATAGGTCTGCCCGGAGGATATGGAGTTGTCCGCAAGTGCATGAGCCAGATCTCGACATTGGGCTTGAGCACCGCGGGAAGTAGTTGGCCAGATCTTGTCGCCCCGCCCCGCAACTTGCACCGCGATGGTGTAGATCTTGAGGAACTCCGACGGATGTGACTTGCCGCCATACTTCTCCGTACGTCGGCTTGAAATTTTCGTCGGTGGGCCATCGACTTGCCGCAGCTCACGAAAGTGAACGCAGAGCAACCTACCGCAGACGGCAAGTCGCCGTTCCCCGGTGCATGCATGTCGACAGGGGCCCAGCGCTGGTCCGATTGACGCCGCTTTTCTTCGGGCTCGGCGCGAAGTTTGAGCGTCTTCTTGCTGTCGCTCGTGAAGAACTTGGCGCTGATCGCGATGAGCTCGTGGATCTGATGATGCGTGGAGTCGCTGCCGAGGTGGATCCGCGAGTCGGTGATCTTGGCCTTCGGGTGGAGAGTGCATGGTGGTTGCACCCCACCGTTTCGCCGCCATCGCCTGTGCTCGGTAGTCTGCCGCGGCAGCGATGTACTCGGCTGTCATGGAGTGTCGCCGCTGGCGGCCGATGAGACTCAATGGTGGCCTCCATTCATCGATCTTGTCTCGCCGCTGAGGGTAATCCAGAGCAGTTGAGCTCGCGCCAAAGCTTCGCTGGAGTGGTGGGCGGCAAGGAGAACGGTGCGAGGAGCGGATATGCTCGGACTTCTAACTATGTTAGAAGGAGCAAGATCCCGCCCAGCGACGTGTCTCGCTTCGTGCCAAGATGTTGTCGCATGCTGGTCTTGAGCACCCCGAGATCCAGCGGCTCGATCTTGGTCCAACGAACGATGGCACCGCGGAATACCATGACGTTGCCAGTCCCGCCTCCTAAGATGGGCGCGGTGCATGTACTGACACCGAGGTCTCGCGCAGCCTTGTCCTTGGACCTGGCAGCACCGTGGGCCTCGCCGATGCCGTTCTTCGCCGGCGCTCACCCCAACACCCGCTTGCTCCGTGGTGGTGGGATCGACGTGGACGGAGCAGCTGCCGCGAAGCCTTCTTCTTCGGTGGCATGTCGATGAACAAGATGAAGATCTAGCTCGTGAACGCCGGATCAGGTTCACACAACCTCGACGCCCTACCGGGCGCGCCAAAGATGTCGGGAAACTGATCCACGAACACCTATGGGACCGGCGGACCGAGCCCTTTCGTTCGGGCGGGGGCGGAGATCGCATCAAGAGCGGATCGAGGCGGCACACGAGCAGTTTACCCAGCTTCAAGCTCTCCGAGAGATAACACTCCTACCGCTGCATGTTTGAGTGTATTGAGTTCTTGCTTGGGAGCGCTGAGTGCTACAAAGACACACTAGCTGCTAACGAGACCAAGCGTGAGTGTTTTTCGCTTCGAACCCCCTCACGCTGCGCATGGGCCTCCTTTTATATGCTAAAGGGTCTCCGACAGGTGGCAACGAGAAAAGGGTAAAATGGAAAAGGAATTGCGGTTGGTACAACTACCGTACAGTGTATCATACCTAACCCCGACGGCAGGGGACAAAGGCATTAAATGCCCGCTCACGCCACCCAAACAAAGGCAAAAGGACCGCTGTGGACGCCACCACTTGCCACGATGGCAATCTTGTCATTGCCGCTTGCCCGCAAGACCGCTGGTCAGACAGCCTCTTGCCACGCGCTACCGAAAGGTCCTGTGGCGACACGCTGGTGGATGTCTTTGGAGCGCGGTACAGAGTGGTAGTTTGCCGCGGCAAGCGCCTTTGCTGCGGTCGTTGTCTTGTCGCGTCCGGAAGCTTGTCGCCATCGGGCTCGCCTGGACGCGTGGCGCGTCGCGGCAAGTTCCTTGAGATGCCTTTGTTACCTTCCCGCAAGCTCCTCTTGCCGGGCCTTGTCTCCTTGGCTTGAATACTTTGTTCTTGAATGGCTCCAAAGGAACCACGGAGGACCTTGGCGGTCACCCGGCAAGCCTTGCCGCGGGGTGTTGCAACTGCCCGTGCACAAGTTCGGGATACTAGGGTACCCCTACTCTAGTACACCGACAGAAATTAGCATAACATAAACATAATAAAATATTTAAGTGTGTACCATCATCATGAATCATCATCATGACCCCTCGACCCTCGACCCCTCGAAAACCTCGATCCTCGACCCCTAGACCCTCGACTCCTTTTCCCCATGAACCTCGACCCCTCGACCCCTCTTCCCCTCGACCCTCGACACCTCGATCCTCAACCCCTAGATTCTTGACTCCTTTTCCCCTCGATCCTCGACCCCTCAACCACTCGGCGACCCTCTTTTCCCTCGGCGACCCTCGACTGTGTTGTGCTAAAAAATTGTGGTTGGTTTGCTTGTTTGGCATGACTCTCTAAGTGGTTGCTGTCTAGCTAGCAAGGTGTAGCATGAATGAACACTGATGAGATGAGATTACTAATTATCATGATGATGTGGTGATGATGCACTCATTTTAGTTTGACACTTTTAAGGAAGCTTAGCTTTCTTGAATCATTTCATTCTTGTTATTGTGCTGCTGCTGCTACTGTTATTTTTTTCCTTTTGTAGAGAAGAGAAGAAAGATGAATGCAATTATAGGTGTTGTGATTACTATTGGCTATTTAGTGTCTAGTGCTACAACAAGTGCTGCTGCTGTTGCTAGTTAAGATGGATGGCCACAATGTTGTATCTAGACTAGAAGGTTTCATCATCATAGGCAAAAGAAAAGAAGAAAAAGGAAGAAAAAACTAGAGGCCAACAAAACAAAACAAAACAAAACGGGCATGATAGTACTAGTTTCTTCCGAGGAACAAAATTAGTGCAAAGGAGAAGAAGCTAGATATTGACGAAGCCAAGTTTGTTCCAGGTCAGAAGAAATGCTGCTGATTATCAACTCTTGTGATGGTGATATGCTGGAAATTACTAGCATCAATGTCAGATTCCTGGCAAGGTGGATGGGGATTTGTGATTCGACATGCTTCTTCAGGGTGTTTTGTTTAAAGAGATAAAATGCCTTTCTTATATTTCATTTTTCTGTTTTAAGGTTGCACATGCTCTGATGTACCAGCATTCAATTCGGTGAAACATGGACTCGATCCCCAAGCAGTATGGTCCAAGACTTGGTGCACTCAGGTTAATGGAGGAATACAGATGTTCCATGTCAAAAATAAATAAAAGTTCTAGTAGTTTCCATAACTTTGGAGAAGAAATAATGTTACTACATTGATTCATTCATTCTTGTTTATAATCAAAGACAAGCCCATTGCCTTGCATCCTCTTTAAGTAGAGTACTGTAGTTGTTAGTCTCGGGCTACATGCAAGTCTGATTTTATGAATCAGCAACACTAAACCTTCCATACATACACCACCAATCTCAGTCTATCAAACCAAAAAAATAACAAAACAAGCAAACCAACCACAGTTTTTTAGCAGCAACATAATGGCCATCACCATTTACAACAATGAACAATAAAAAAGCTCACCTTGGAGGATGGTCGGAGGGAGGGTGGATTGGCCTTCGCAGGAAGGGTGGCGGCGGCGCGGCCTGGCTCTGGCGGCGGGGCGGGTGGAGGGACGCCGCGGGAAGGGTGGTGGCAGCGCGGCCTGGCTCCGGTGGTGGGGCGGGTGCAAGGGCCGTCACAGGGCCGCCATGGCCTAGCTCCGGTGATGGGGCGGGGCGGGCTCTGCGGCCTTGTTCCAGGGACAGGCGGTGGGGCAACGGGCGGCGGCGGGTGGTTGGGGCGATGGGGCGGTGGCGGTGGAGCGGCGGGCGACGGGCGGCGGGCGGCGGTCGTCGGGGAGGAAAAGGGAGAGAAAGAGAGAGAGAGAGGGTGACGGTGCGGCCACGACCCATTAGTTAAATTTAACCTTTGTCGTCTGCCTTCTTGTTCTTTGTCGTCTGCTAGCAGACGGCAAAGAGGGGGGCCGCTAGGGTTTACCAGCCAGTGGGCCAACCCCCTCTTTGTCGTCTGCTAGCAGACGGTAAAGCTTCATTGCAGTCTGCTAGCAGACGGCAAAGAGGTGGCTAATGGCAAAGACTTCCTTTGCCGTCAGCCATCTCTTATTCGTCTTTTTTTTGGTAGCTGACGGCAAAGCCATCCTTTACCATCCGCTAGCAGACGGCAAAGAAGCGGCTGACGGCAAATCTTCTAACTATGCCTCGATATTATCATAACTATGCACTTTTCTATCAATTGCTCGACAGTAAATTGTTCACCCACCGTAATACTTATGCTATCTTGAGAGAAGCCACTAGCGAAACCTATGGCCCCGGGGTCTATTCTCCATCATATAAGTTTCCAATCTATTTTACTTTGCAATCTTTACTTTTCAATCTATATAATAAAAATACCAAAAATATTTATCTTATTATCTCTATCAGATCTCACTTTTGCAAGTGGCCGTGAAGGAATTGACAACCCCTTTATCGCATTGGTTTCAAGGTTCTTATTTGTTTGTGTATGCACGACGCGACTTGCGTGTAGTCTCCTACTGGATTGATACCTTGGTTCTCAAAAACCGAGGGAAATACTTACGCTACTTTGCTGCATCACCCTTTCCTCTTCAAGGGAAAACCAACGCACTGCTCAAGACGTAGCAAGAAGGATTTCTGGCGCCGTTGCCGGGGAGATCTACGCCAAGTCAAGTCAAGTCAAGACATACCAAGTACCCATCACAACTCTTATCCCTCGCATTACATTATTTTCCATTTGCCTCTCATTTTCCTCTCCCCCACTTCACCTTTGCCGTTTTATTCGCCCTTCTTCCGTTCATCCTTTTATTTGCTCGTGTTGCCATGTGCCTTCTATATGCTTGCATCTTCGCTTCCTCAGAATCTATTGATATGGATCCACTTAAAGTGTTCTACTTGGATCATCTTCGATCCTTATGCGCTCGTGCTGAAACCCCAACTAGCCTAGTTGATGGGAAATCTTTAGATGAGCATGCTCATTTTGTGCGTCACCATTTGTCTGAAAAAGGGAGACTCTTATGGGATCAAATGAACAGATTGCTGTGATATGTTTGGAATCTTTGTGAAATTTATGATTTTACTTGTTGCTCTAAGAACCCTAAAAAACACCTCGCCTACCTATGTGAGTTTAATGATAATGAAATCTTATCTTCTTATGCGAAGGGTGTTTATAGTTACTACGATATCGAAAAAATTGAAGAATTTGTTGCTTTTAAGGGTGCTTACGAAGTTGCTTCTTTGATTGAAAAGTATGATATTACTCTCTACGAATCTGAAAATTTTGACTTACTTAAATATTGCTATGAAAACTATGCTCATAATGTCTATGTCAAAGAATTTATTAAAGGAATGACCGTTGCTTCTGAAGAAAATAATGATATGCATGAATCTAAAGATAATTATGATTCTGATGATTTGATTGAAATATCCCTTGATGAACATGATGCTTGCTATTCTTGTGGCCATAATACCAATATTTATGATGATGAATTTGGTATAGTTCCTTATGTTAAACATGAGATCGTTGCTATTGCACCCATACTTGATAGTTCCTTCGATGAAAATCATGATTGCAATGATGTTATTATAAATTCTCTTAATGTCAATTGTGTTAATGATATGCAAAACCTCAAGCTTGGAGATGCTAGTTTTGCTATGGCTACTATTTGTTGCAATGATCATGATTGGGGTGATTCTTCTTATGATCTTGAAAATTTCTTTAAGCCTCATGATGAATATGAGATTGATAATAATGTTTGCAATAATATTGAAAGTGGGTTTGGAAGAGCGTCAACTTTAGATCCCACATATTTGGAGAATGTTCACTCTTATGAAGTTTTTGATAAAAGTGAGTTTGGAGAGGTCATGACTTTAGTTAATGTTAATCCCACTATTTTGGAAGAGTGTCAACTTTGCATACATGTGGATTGTGCTAAGAATATGTTTTTTTTATAGCTATATTGTTGAATTTTCTTATGATCCTACATTTAATTATTATGAGAGAGGAAAATACGGTTGTAGAAATTTTCATGTCACTAAATTTCCTCTCGTTATGTTGAGATTGCTATTGTTTCTTTCTTCTTCCTTGCATACGCTAGATCTTGCTTGTCTTGCTAATTTGTTTTCCTATAAAATGCCTATGCATAGGAAGTATGTTAGACTTAGATGTGTTTGCCACGTGTTTCATGATGCTCTTTTTGCGCTTCAATTCTTGTCTTTCGTGTGAGCATCATCGAAATCTGAATGCCTAGCTAGGGGCGTTAAACGATAGCGCTTGTTGTGAGGCAACCCAATTTTATTTTTGTTTCTTACTTTTTGGTTCTGTTTAGTAATAAATAATTCATCTAGCTACTGTTAAGATGTGTTTTTATGTTTTAGTTAGTGTTTGTGCCAAGTAGAACCAATAGGATCTTCTTGGATGATAGTTGTTTGATCTTGCTGAAAAAGACAGAAACTTTGCGCTCACGAATATAATTGTTAAAATTCACCAGAACGTGATAAAATACCAATTCTTTTTGCAGTAGATCAACATACAAATTTTCCAGGTTTTCCTAGTTTTTCAGAATTTTGGAGTTCCAGAAGTATTCGAACAAATCTGATTACTACAGACTGTTCTGTTTTTGACAGATTCTGTTTTTCGTGTGTTGATTGCTTATTTTGATGAATCTATGGCTAGTATCGGAGGGTATATACCATATAGAAGTTGGAATACAGTAGGTTTAACGCCAATATAAATAAAGAATGAGTTCATTACAGTACCTTGAATTGGTGGTTTGTTTTCTTTCGCTAACGGAGCTCATGAGATTTTCTGTTGAGTTTTGTGTTGTGAAGTTTTCAAGTTTTGGGTAAAGATTTGATGGATTATGGAATAAGGAGTGGCAAGAGACTAAGCTTGGGGATTCCCAAGGCACCCCAAGGTAAAATTCAAGGACAACCAAAAGCCTAAGCTTGGGGATGCCCCGGAAGGCATCCCCTCTTTCGTCTTCGTCTATCGGTAACTTTACTTGAGGCTATATTTTTATTCACCACATGATATGTGTTTTGCTTGGAGCGTCTTGTATGATTTGAGTCTTTGCTTTTAGTTTACCACAATCATCCTTGCTGTACACACCTTTTTAGGAGAGACACACATGAATTGGAATTTATTAGAATACTCTATGCGCTTCACTTATATCTTTTGAGCTAGATAATTTTGCTCTAGTGCTTCACTTATATCTTTTTAGAGCACGGTGGTGGTTTTACTTTATAGAAATTATTGATCTCTCATGCTTCACTTATCATTTTGAGAGTCCTTTAGAACAGCATGGTAATTTGCTTTGGCTATAAAATTAGTCCTAATATCATAGGCATCCAAGATGGGTATAATAAAAACTTTCATAAAAAGTGCATTGAATACTATGAGAAGTTTGATACTTGATGATTGTTTGAAGATATGAAGATGGTAATATCAGAGTCGTGCTAGTTGAGTAGTTGTGAATTCGAGAAATACTTGTGTTGAAGTTTGCAAGTCCCGTAGCATGCACATATGGTAAACATTGTGTAACAAATTTCAAGCATGAGCTGTTCTTTAATTGTTATCCTTATGAGTGGTGGTCGGGGACGAGCGATGGTCTTTTCCTACCAATCTATCCCCCTAGTAGCATGCGCGTAATGCTTGGTTTTTGATGACTTGTAGATTTTTGCAATAAGTATGTGAGTTATTTATGACTAATGTTGAGTCCATGGATTATACGCACTCTCACCTTTCCATCATTGCTAGCCTCTTGATGCACTGCATTGCCCTTTCTCACCTTGAGAGTTGGTGCAAACTTCGCCGGTGCATCCAAACCCTGTGATATGATATGCTCTATCACACATAAACCTCCTGAGGGAGTCCTAGATTAGGGGGTGTCCGGATGGCCGGACAATGACCTTTGGCCGGACTCCTGGACTATGAAGATACAAGATTGAAGACTTCGTCCCGTGTCCGGATGGGACTTTCCTTGGCGTGGAAGGCAATCTTGGCAATACGGATATGTAGATATTCTCCCATTGTAACCAACTCTGTGTAACCCTAGCCCTCTCCGGTGTCTATATAAACCGAAGGGTTTTTAGTCCGTAGGACGAACAACAATCATACCATAGGCTAGCTTCTAGGGTTTAGCCTCTCTGATCTCGTGGTAGATCTACTCTTGTACTACCCATATCATCAATATTAATCAAGCAAGAGTAGGGTTTTACCTCCATCGAGAGGGCCCGAACCGGTAAAACATCGTGTCCCTTGTCTCCCGTTACCATCCGCCTAGACGCACAGTTCGGGACCCCCTACCCGAGATCCGCTGGTTTTGACACCGACATTGGCGCTTTCATTGAGAGTTCGTCTGTGTCGTAATATTTAGGCCCGATGGCTCCTCCGATCATCAACATCGATGCGGTCCAGGGTGAGACTTTTCTCCCGGACAGATCTTCAGATTCGGCGGCTCGCACTACGCCAATTCGCTGGCCATCTGGAGCAGATCGAGAGCTACGCCCGCCGTCAGTCAGATTTGAAGTTTGAACTACACGGCCGACGTCCGCAGAGACTTGATCTTCGACGGCACGAGCCACAACCAAGCGCCGCCCTTTATTACGATGGGCATGATCTAGCTCGCCGCCAACAAAGGCCTCGAGGCCGCATCAAATGACCGCCCGACCCTTAGCGCGAGCCGACCGCACCAATCGGGGGCCGGTGGCTGGACACCGCCTCGGGGGCTGCAACATTTACGGCGATCGAGCCGAACACCATATCTGTCCTTTGCGAAGCTCGTGACTCCAAGGTGCCGGACTCCTCTCCGGACTCCGAACCTTCCGCGCCCCTGCCAATCGAATCCGATTGGGCGCCGATCATGGAGTTCACCGCCGCGGACATATTTCAGCACTCTCCTTTCGGCAACATTCTGAATTCACAAAAGTCTCTCTCTTTGTCAGAAGAGCCCTGGACGGATTATGGTCGGCAAAGTTGGGATGCGGACAACAAAGAAATTCAAAGCCCACCCACCGCCCACTTTGTAGCCACTGTCGATGATTTAACCGACATGCTCGACTTCGACTCCAAAGACATCGACGGTATGGATGACGATGTAGGAGACGAACAGGAACCAGCGCATATAGGCCACTGGACAACCACCCCATCTCATGATGTATACATGGTGGATACACCTAAAGGAAACAACGACGAGGAACAAAGGGACGCAACAAGGGATCGTTCCCTCGAAAAGCAATCAAAGCCATAGAGCAGGGTGAACCGGCGAACGACGAACATGCAATCTTGCAACCGTCCGAACAGGATAACTTGGATAAACAACCCGTCCCCGGCGAAGACAACAGTCCGGACGACCTCACGCCGGACAAGTTGCCGGAGCAGAAAAACCTCCAAAAAGGTTTCGCCGCCATCTGCAAGCAGCTGAAAAAAAAGAAGCGGAAGCTCAAAACAGCGGAAGATGCCCTCGTAATTAGATGGAGCAAAGTACTGAAAACCGCAGACAAACACGGGCGATAGTTGCCACACAAAGAGTTATCCGCTTAAAATTACTGCCGGAATTTGATGATGAGGCCTTAGAGCCTCCGCATTCAAAAAATAAGGAAGCCACCCGGTCGGACAAACGACCCCATGGTCAACACAGTGCGGCAAAGGACACCGCACACAAGCCGGCACGCGATCCGCACAAGGGTTCGCATCAAAAAGATGGCCCAGCCAGATCTATCTATGGGCCAAGGAAGCAAGCTCTAGTAAGCAATGCAACACATCAAATATCTGAACATCGCGGTACGCCCAGATATAGGGGTGCCGCACACCCCCTATGTTTCACCGATGAGGTGCTGGATCATGAATTTCCAGCGCGATTCAAGCCCGTAAACATAGAGGCATACGACGAATAACAGCACTCGAGTCTCGGATTGAGGATTACATCCTCCACATACACATGGCTAGAGGAGATGATCTCCACGCCATAAAATACTTACCCTCAAACTCAAAGGGCCAGCCCGGCATTGGCTTAAAAGCCTTCCGAAAACACCATTGGAAGTTGGGAAGAGCTCGAGGATGCTTTTGGGCAAATTTTCAAGGGACCTATGTCCGACCTCCGGATGCGGATGATTTAAGTCATATAACTCAACAAACCGAGAGTCAGCCCGAAACTCGAACTGATTTCTTACTAAAAGAACCAGATAGTCGATGTCCGGACGCCAAGCCTTAGCAGCTTTCAAACACAGCTGTTCGAGACTAATGGCTTGCCGGACACCTCGCCAAGAAAAGCCAAGAACAATGGCCGCATTAACAAGCCTCATGACCCGCTTTTGCTAGGAGAGGATAGCTGGTTGGCAAGATGCAGTACCAGCGACCCAAGTACATCCGGGTTAGGGATGGAAACCGGAAAACGCGACGCAGCAAGGACCAGCGCCAGACCAAGGGAAACAGCCCGAAGAGCACGGCAGTGAACGCCGGATTCAAAAGCTCTCGACAGAATCATAAAAAGCCACCCCCCAAGGATAACAGGGACGAGCTAGCTAACTTAAACAAAATCTTGGACAAGATATGTCAAATTCACAAGACTCGGAAGCACGCAAACCATACCCACAGAGATTGTTGGGTCTTCAAGCAATCCGGCAAACCCAACGCTGAACACAAGGGGCTCGACACACCAAGCGAGGACGATGACGAACCCCACAAGCAGTGCACCGGAAAACAAAAGAACTTCCCACAAGAAGTCAAAACAGTAAATTCACTTCACGTGACAAAAGGGGAGAACAGAGTGGCGCCCATAGAGATACGCGACATACGGCCTATCCCAGAGGAGTCCCGCCACTGGTTGTTAAAACCAATCACCTTTGACTATCAGGAGTACTCTAGAAGTATCCGGAACGCAGGCTGGACTGCTTTGGTATTAGATCCGATAATTGACGGACTCCACTTTACACAAGTCCTAATGGACGGCGGCAGTGATTTAAACCTGCTATATCAGGACACAATCCGCAAAATGGGGATAGACCCAACAACAATTCTCCATAGCGACACTTCCTTTCAAGGGATAACGCCAGGCCCTGATGCCCATTGTACGGGCTCTCTCCTGCTAGAAGTTATGTTCGGCTCACCCGACAACTTCCGCCGCGAAAAGCTGACCTTCCACATCGCCCCATTTACAAGTAGCTATCAAGCACTACTGGGACGCGAAGCTTTCGTCCGCTTTAATGCAATACCGCATTATGCATCCCTTATACTTAAAATGCCCGGTCCACGAGGCATCATCTTATTAAAGGGAAATATCGAGTGTTCCTCGAGCGCGGAAGATTGTGCGGCTGCCTTAACAGCCGCACACTAAACCGGCTTCACCAATCAAAGCACCTAAACAGGTCGTTCAGACCCCGGACATGGCTAGACAAGTCCGGCATAAACATACAAGGGCTTACTAGCCGCATACCCCCGTTCAAGGGGCTCCGCGCATGCACAACAAGAGACAATAAAGCTTAATTTTATTCATTTTAAAAAAAAACGTACTTTGTTTATTTAATATAACGTACATTTTCGCATGATATTTTTCAACTAAGTTCCTCTCTTTTACAGATGAACACCGTGCTACACCCGTCCAGGATACAGCACAACGGAGATACAGGCGCAGACGTGTAGTAGGGACCCGTTCAAAGGATTCTTTTCAGATTAAGACCCTGCGTAAACCTTTTTTACTGTCTCTTGTTGATACACATCCCCTGGTTTCTTGCTATAACCAAGGGGGAGGCTGGCATCTTGGCATTGGCCACGTCAGGACTTTGCGCGTACCTGGACACCAGGGGCTTATTACTAAGGGCTTTGTTCAGCCTGTTTTCATAATGACCGAATACCTTAGGGAGTGTTCGGCGTCGCGAGTTTGGCCTTATAGGCATCAGCTCCGAATCATGTCTTTGGTCAAATGTTGGGTTTGCCCGGCTCCTGTGTTTTGGTGCCTTACGTTCCGCTCTATCGGCTAAGGCGTCACCAGGAGAACTACTACGATTGTGCCCCGGTTCGGCCGGGCGAGCACCTCAGTAGAGAAAGCCAAAAACTGACTGTCATGATGTAGCGTGAGACTGGTCAACCACTCGATGACTCACTGGAATCTTTAGGATTCCTCCACATTAACGAAGGGCCGTTTCCCGGTCAGGCACACACGCGCCCCGAATTCGGGTGAGCGTGGTGCCCCTAGGGGCTATATAGTAGCCCCACTGTCAAACTCCTATGGCTAAGTGAAAGTGATAAAGCATTATAGTCCGGTTGCCTAGTTTGCTACGCTATCACCTCCTTTATAGGACCAAGACGTTGGATCAAGTGTGAAAATGCGCTTTTCATAACACCCCGCATTATATGCGTGGGGGCTGAAGCCAAAGACTGCCATCTTTCAGGTTATATAAACATATACATTAAACGACCGCACATGAGGTATTTTAATTCTTGCAGGCACAAGTATAAAACGCTTTTATATTCCATAGAAACATTGTTTTACAATTATACATGTTATTCGAACATCATGTCCTTCAAGCACTGCGCCTCTATTAAACGAGCGCCCTGCAGAACTTCCTGAAAATAGTGCTCGGCAGGTACTCGACTCTCGTCCGAATCTTGGGATGCAACGTCGGTGGCCTTCATCTCCGCCCAGTATGTCTTGACTTGGGCAAGAGCCATCCGTGCACCCTCTATGCATGTTGACCTCTTCATAGCATTGATATGCGGCACCGCACCAAGGAACTGTTGCACCAAACCAAAATAACTCTTTGGCTCGGGCCTTTCCGGCCACAAATGACTCACGACATCCTTCATGGCGAGTCCGAATAACCTATTCAGCTCCGCCCATTTGGCCAAACGCTCAGATAATTGAAGTGGGCGCTCTGGATTATGGAACTGCGACCAAAAAAGCTTTTCCACTTCGTGATCCTGTTGATCTCGGAGTGTTCGGCCGCGTCCGCGGCACTTGCTGCCAAGTCCAGATAAGTATCCGCCGCACTCCACAGCCGGTCCAACTGAGCATACTTAGGATCCCCGAACTTCATCCGCAACATAAAGGGCTTTCCAGCCGCGATATCTCTGGCTTGACGTAGCTCCTGCTTCATGGCTCTCATTGCAGAGCGAGCATCCTTGGCCTCGGTAGTGGCCTTTTCCAGTTCCTTTTGTTCCGCCCGATCTTCTTTTTCAAGAAGCTTGCAGCAGTCGGTAGCATCCTTCAACTTCACGGCCATCTCGGCCATTTCCTTCCTGCTTCGGCAGTGAGCAGCCTGTTCGGCTTTCAGCTCTTCAGCCGCCTTTAAGGCAGCTGCATCACTTTTTCTGGCCTGCTCCTTGGCTCGGGCGAGTTCCACCCGAAGGTTCTCCATGGCAGCGACACCATCTGCATCAAGCATACATGTTGTAAGGCACGGGCATCAAGCCCCCTTACCAGGTGTCCGCGGAGAAATTGCATACCTTGTGACTCATCAAACCGTTTCATTTATTATGACACGCTTCATCATTGTCATATTGCCTTGCATGATCATGTAGTTGACATCGTATTTGTGGCAAAGCCACCATGCATAATTCATCATACATGTCACTCTTGATTCATTGCCCATCCCGGTACACCGCCCGAGGCATTCATATAGAGTCATATTTTGTTCTAATATCGAATTGTAATCATTGAGTTGTAAATAAAGTGTGATGATCATCATTAATAGAGCATTGTCCCAAATAAAAAAAGAGAAAGGCCAAAAAAAGGCCCAAAAAAAGAAATAAAAAGGGACAATGCTACTATCCTTTTTTCCACACTTGTGCTTCAAAGTAGCACCATGATCTTTATGATAGAGAGTCTCTTGTTTTGTCACTTGCATATACTAGTGGGAATTTTTCATTATAGAACTTGGCTTGTATATTCCATCAATATGGTCTTCCTCAAATGCCCTAGGTCTTCATGAGCAAGCAAGTTGGATGCACACCCACTTAGTTTCTTTTGTTGAGCTTTCATACATTTATAGCTCTGGTGCATCCGTTGCATGGCAACCCCTAATCCTTGCATTGACATCAATTGATAGGCATCTCCCTAGCCCGTTGATTAGCCGCGTCAATGTGAGACTTTCTCCTTTTTGTCTTCTCCACATAACCCCCATCATTATACTCTATTCCACACATAGTTCTATGTCCATGGCTCACGCTCATGTATTGCGTGAAAGTTGAAAAAAGTTTGAGATTACTAAAGTATGAAACAATTGCTTGCCTTGTCATCGGGGGTGTGCATGATGAGAGCATTCTTGTGTGACAAAACTGGAGCATGACCAAACTATATGATTTTGTAGGGATGAACTTTCTTTGGCCATGTTATTTTGAGAACACATAATTGCTTAATTAGTATGCTTGAAGTATTATTATTTTTCTGTCAATATTAAACTTTTGTCTTGAATCTTTTGGATCTGAACATTCATGCCACAATAAAGAAAATTACATTGATAAATATGCTAGGTAGCATTCCACATCAAAAATTCTGTTTTTATCATTTACCTACTCGAGGACGAGCATGAATTAAGCTTGGGGATACTTGATACGTCTCCAACGTATCTATAATTTTTGATTGTTCCATGCTATTATTTTATCTGTTTTGGATGTTTGATGGGCTTTACTAAGAACTTTTATATTATTTTGGGACTAACCTATTAACCGAAGGCCCAGTGCAAATTGCTATTTTTTTTGCCTATTTCAGTGTTTCGCAGAAAAGGAATATCAAACTGAGTCCAAATGGAATGAAACCTTCGGGAGAGTTATTTTTGGAACAAACGTGATCCAGAGGACTTGGAGTGGACATCAAGAAAGAAGCGAGGAGGCCATGAGGTAGGGAGGCGCACCTGCCCCCTGGGCGCGCCCCCACCCTCGTGGGCCCCTCGCAGCTCCACGGACCTACTTCTTCCTCCTATATATACCCATATACCCCAAAAACATCGAGGAGCACCACAAAACCCTATTTCCACCGCCGCAACCTTCTGTACCCGTGAGATCCCATCTTGGGGCCTTTTCCGGTGCTCCGCCGGAGGGGGAATCGATCACGGAGGGCTTCTACATCAACACCATAGCCTCTCCGATGATGTGTGAGTAGTTTACCACAGACCTTGGGTCCATAGTTATTAGCTAGATGGCTTCTTCTCTCTTTGGATCTCAATACAAAGTTCTCCTCGATCTTCTTGGAGATCTATTCGATGTAATTCTTTTTATGTGTGTTTGTCGAGATCGATGAATTGTGGGTTTATGATCAAGATTATCTATGAAAATATTTGAATCTCCTCTGAATTCTTTTATGTAAGATTTGTTATCTTTGCAAGTCTCTTCAAATTATCAGTTTGGTTTGGCCTACTAGATTGATCTTTCTTGCAATGGGAGAAGTGCTTAGCTTTGGGTTCAATCTTATGTGTCATTTCCCAAAGGATGCTAGGGCAGCAAGGCACGTATTGTATTGTTGCCATCGAGGACAAAAAGATGGGGTTTATATCATATTGCTTGAGTTTATCCCTCTACATCATGTCATCTTGCCTAATGCGTTACTCTGTTCTTATGAAATTAATACTCTAGATGCATGCTGGATAGCGGTCGATGTGTGGAGTAATAGTAGTAGATGCAGAATTGTTTCGGTCTACTTGTCACAGACGTGATGCCTATATACATGATCATGCCTAGATATTCTCATAACTATGCACTTTTCTATCAATTGCTCGACAGTAATTTGGTCACCCACCGTAATACTTATGCTATCTTGAGAGAAGCCACTAGTGAAACCTATGGCCCCCGGATCTATTCTCCATCATATAAGTTTCCAATCTATTTTACTTTGCAATCTTTACTTTTCAATCTATATCATAAAAATACCAAAAATATTTATCTTATTATCTCTATCAGATCTCACTTTTGCAAGTGGCCGTGAAGGGATTGACAACCCTTCTATCGCGTTGGTTGCAAGGTTCTTATTTGTTTGTGTAGGTACGAGGCGACTTGCGTGTAGTCTCCTACTGGATTGGTACCTTGGTTCTCAAAAACTGAGGGAAATACTTATGCTACTTTGCTACATCACCCTTTCCTCTTCAAGGGAAAACAAACGCAGTGCTCAAGAGGTAGCACGGTGCAGGCTGGCTGGGCCGAAAGGCCAGCTGGGCAGAGGGAAGAGAGAGGTGGGCTGGGTCTCAGTGGCTTAGGTCGTTGGTTTTTTTAAAGCACGGACAATTAAACAAACACAAATAAATATGATATATATATATATATATATATATATATATATATATATATATATATGTATGTATATATATTATATAGGCATATAATATATCAAAATCTTCACAAAAGGAATCTTAAAACGTGAACATATTTGCAGGTACAAATAAAATCCTCAAAAATTTAGATAAAGCAAACAGTGCTACTGTTGCATTAAAATGCAAATAAAATTATTTTAAAATACCAAAATGATTTAAAATCCATTTTTTGCCATTTTTCTATTGCAGGGAATCATTTTACCCTATTTTACGTATATTTTATTTTGTAGGAGAAAAATTAAAAAATAACCCCAAAATGGTTCTTTGAAACTTCCAACTCTCTTTCTGCAAGTTTTGAAGAAGGCATCTTATCTTCTCTCATGAAACTCATTGAGCTGCATAAAGTTTCTGAATTTGAATTATTCCCGAATGGAATTCAAACTTTTCAAACCCCTTTTCATTTATTTAAATGGAAGAAGTCATATCATCCTCACTCTAGGGTTTTGTGATGAAATGAATTTGAATTCATGGAGATCAAAATGCAAGGGTGAAAGTTTGGTAAAGTCATTTCATTCCCTCTCATTCAACTTTCAAATATTCAAATTTCACTCAACTTCACACAATCAAACAAACAATCAATCAAAACTATTTATTTAATATAACATTCCAAAATTTAGAATTTTGGGATGTTACATAACAATGATCTCCTATTTTAACAGAAATAATAGGCATGCCAACAACAGGTTTATCCTTATCTTTCATATCAGGTTTAATAATTCTAGCAGCTTCATCACAGAAATAAATAACATGCCCATCAATATTATTGACCAAGAGGTCTTTAACCATAACAATACTAGGTTCAACTTTAATTTGTTCAAGGGGTGAAGGTGTTCTAGTGTAACTCTTATGAACCACGGTTGAAGCTTTAGCATGATCCTTTATTCTAATAGGAAAAGGTGGTTTCTCAATATAAGCAGTAGGAACAATAGCATCAACATTATAAGTAATAGTTTCTTCTTCAACTTTAATAGGTTCTACCACTTCCACTTCAATGGGAGGATGATATTTAAACCACTTCTCCCTAGGGAGATCAACATGAGTAGCAAAAGATTCACATAAAGAAGCTACTATCTCAGAGTCAAGTCCATATTTAGTGCTAAATTCATAAAAAGCATCGGTATCCATAAAAGATTTAACACAATCAAACTTAAGGTTTATACCTGACTCCTTACCTTCGTCGAGTTCCCAATCTTCAGAGTTGCGTTTAATTCTTTCCAATAATTCCCATTTGAATTCAGTATCCTTCTTCGTAAAAGAAACAGTACAAGAAGTATCGAGCATGGATCGATTGTTATGAGAAAGCCAAACATAATTTTTTTAATAATAATTTCTCTTGAGATCTCATGATTGGGCATGAATATAAGATTGAATTAAGCCTCCCCAAGCTTGAGAGATACTTTCTCCTTCACGAGGCCAATTATATATAATTCTGATCATGATGAACCAGATGCATAGGATAAAACTTCTGATGAAATTCCAATTTCAATCGGTTGTAGTTCCATGATCCGACATCATCACATAGCCTATATGATACGTCTCCGTCGTATCTATATTCTTTTATTGTTCCATGCCAATATTCTTCAACTTTCATATATTTTTGGCAACTTTTTATACTATTTTTTGGGGACTAACATATTGATCCAGCGCCAGTTCCTGTTTGTTGCATGTTTTTGTTTCGCAGAATATCCATATCAAACGGAGCCCAAACGGGATAAAAACGGACGGAGATTATTTTTGGAATATTCGGAGAATATGGGAAGGAAAATCCACGCGAGACGGTGCCCGAGGGAGGCACGAGGCAGGGGGGCGTGCCCCACCCCCCTGGGCGTGCCCCTGACCCTCGTGCCCCCCCCCCATAAGGTGGTTGATGCCCTTCTTCTGCCACAAGAAAGCTAATTTTTAGGAAAAAATCACGGCGAAGATTTCAGTCCAATCGGAGTTACAGATCTCCATATATATATACGAAACGGTGAAAGGGCGGCAGAACAGAACACAGAAATAGAGAGAGACAGAGAGACAGATCCAATCTCAGAGGGGCTCTCGCCCCTCCCATGCCATGGAGAGCAAGGACCAGAGGTTAAACCCTTCTCCCATCTAGGGAGGAGGTCAAGGAAGAAGAAGAAGAAGAAGAAGGGGGCCCCTCTCCCCCTCTCTTCCGGTGGCGTCGGAACGTCGCCGGAGCCATTATCATCACCACAATGTTCACCAACAACTTCACCGCCATCGTCACCAACTCTTTCCCCCTCTATGCAGCAGTGTAACCTCTCTCTTAACCGCTGTAATCTCTAATTAAACATGGTGCTCAATGCTATATATTATTTCCCAATGATGTATGGCTATCCTATGATGTTTGAGTAGATCTGTTTTGTCCTATGGGCTAATTGATGATCGTGATTGGTTTGAGTTGCATGTTTTATTATTGGTGATGTACTATGGTGCTCTCCATGTCGCGCAAGCGTGAGGGATCCCCGATGTAGGGTGTTGCAATATGTTCATGATTTGCTTATGGTGGGCGGCGTGAGTGACAGAAGCATAGACCCGAGTAAGTAGGTTGTTTGCATATGCGATAAAGATCACTTGATACTTTAATGCTATGGTTGGGTTTTACCTTAATGATATTTAGTAGTTGCGGATGCTTGCTGGAGTTCCAATCATAAGTGCATATGATCCAAGTATAGAAAGTATGTTAGCTTATGCCTCTCCCTCAAATAAAATTGCAATAATGATTACTGGTCTAGTTCTCGATTGCCTATGGACAAATAACTTTCTTGTAACAAAAAGCTCTCTACTAAAACTAACTTAGTTGTGTCTTCATCTAAACAGCCCCTACTTTTTATTTACGCGCTCTTTATATTCTTGCAAACCTATCCCATTCCACCTACAAAGTACTTCTAGTTTGATACTTGTTCTAGGTAAAGCGAATGTTAAGCGTGCGTAGAGTTGTATCGGTGGTCGATAGAACTTGAGGGAATATTTGTTCTACCTTTAGCTCCTCGTTGGGTTCGACACTCCTACTTATCGAAAGAGGCTACAATTTATCCCCTATACTTGTGGGTTATCAAGACCTTTTTCTGGCGCCGTTGCTGGGGAGCAATAGCGTGGGGTGAATATTCTCGTGTGTGCTTGTTTGCTTTATCACTAAGTAATTTTTATTTGTTGTTCTTAGTTGTTTTCTATCTTTAGTTATGGGTAGGAAACGCAAAATACCAAAAAATTAGTTGTACCTACTGAACCAATGGTTGAAGAACCACTCAAAATCTATCACACTCCTGAAGCTTTTTACTTGGATCATCTTCGATCCCTTTGTGCTCATGCTGAAACCCCAACTAGCTTAGTTGAGGGCAAATCTTTAGATGAGCATGCTTGTTATGTGCGAAACCAAATATCTGAAAAAGGGAAAATTCTATTGGGTCAAATTCATCATTCGCAATGCTATGCTTGGAATTTATGTGAAATATATGATGTTACTTGTTGTTCTGAAAACCCTAAGAAACACCTCCCCTACCAATGTGAGTTTATTGATAATGGAATCCTATCTTCGTATGCTAAGGGTATTTATAACTACTATGATGTTCAACAAATTGAAGAATTTGTTGCTTTTAAGGGTGCTTACGAAATTGCTTCTTTGATTGAAACATATGATGCTACTCTTTACAAATCTGAAAATTTTGCCATACTTAAATATTTCTATGATAATTATGCTTCTAATACCTATGTTGAACCATATATTGAGGACTACTCCGCTGTCCAAGAAGAGACTAATATTTTGCAGGAGTCTGTGGAAGAAGAAATTGATGAAACTGTGAGCTCATTGGATGAAAAAGATGATGAGGAGAGCGAAGAACAAATGGAGGAAGAGCGGATTAGCTACCCGTGCCCAGCTTCTAATGAGAGTAACTCTTCAACTCATACATTGTTTAATTTCCCTTCGTGCTTACCGAAGGATGAATGCTATGATGATTGTTATGATCCCATTGATTCTCTTGAAATATCCCTTTTTGATGATACGTACTATGCTTGTGGCCAAGATGCCAATATGAATGATGCTTATGGAGATGAACTTGCTATAGTTCCTTATGTTAAACATGAAATTGTTGCTATTGCACCCACACATGATAGTCCTATTATCTTTTTGAATTCTCCCGACTACACTATATCAGAGAAGTTTACCCTTATTAAGGATTATATTGATGGGTTGCCTTTTACCGTTGCACATGATGATTTTGATAGATATAATATGCATGTGCTTGCTGCTCCTACTTGCAATTATTATGAGAGAGAAACTATTCTCCACCTCTCTATGTTTCCAACACGATAAAATTGCAAGAAACTGTTTATACTATGCATTGCCCTTTACTTTGTGTGCATGAATTGTTCTTTTATGACATGCCGATGCATAGGAAGAGAGTTAGACTTCGTCATTACATGATATATATATATATATAACTTTGTGCTCACTACTAAATTACAAATCATTGTTAATTAAAATTGGCTTTGATATACCTTGGGATCCGGGTGGATTCATTACTTGAGCGCTATATGCCTAGCTTAATGGCTTTAAAGAAAGCGCTGCCAGGGAGACAACCCGGAAGTTTTTGAGAGCCATTTATTCCTATTGAGTGCTTTCATATAGTTTAAAAACAACAAAAATAAAGAGGGGAACTGTCGGTGTCAAAACCGGCGGAACTCGGGTAGGGGGTCCCGAACTGTGCGTCTAGGCGGATGGTAACAGGAGACGAGGGACACGATGTTTTACCCAGGTTCAGGCCCTCTTGATGGAGGTAAAATCCTACGTCCTGCTTGATTGATATTGATATTGTGGATGTTTACAAGAGTGGATCTACCACGAGATCAAGGAGGCTAAACCCTAGAAGCTAGCCTATGGTGTGATTGTAAGGGTTGTTGTTGTGTCCTACGGACTAGAGCCATCCGGTTTATATAGACACCGGAGAGGGCTAGGGTTACATAGAGTCGGTTACAATGGTAGGAGATCTACATATCCGTATCGCCAAGCTTGCCTTCCACGCCAAGGAAAGTCCCATCCGGACATGGGGAGAAGTCTTCAATCTTGTATCTTCATAGTCTTGGAGTCCGGTCGATGATGATAGTCCGGCCAATGATAGTTCGGCTGATGATGGTAGTCCAGCTATCCGGACACCCCCTAATCCAGGACTCCCTCAATAGCCCCTGAACCAGGCTTCAATGACGATAAGTCCGGCGCGTATATTGCTTGGCATTGCAAGGCGGGTTCCTCTTCCGAATGATAGAAGATTGTGAACACCAGGATAGTGTCCGGCTCTGCAAAATAAATTCCACATTCCATCGTAGAGAGAATAATATATACACAAGTTCAATCTGCTGACGTTTTCTGCGGCATGACGTCACGCCGCTACCAAGCCATTATTTAAATCGTTTTTTATTCTACCACCTCAGCGCATTTAGCGAAGCGGTTTCCTTTGCACGTCTTGTCGAAGCAGAGATCGTGTTTCCCCTTAATCCGGGATTCTAATCAATACGGACGTGGGTAACCCAACCGCGCCATTGATGGTGATGCTTGGGGGATAAGCGAGTTTTACCAGGCCGGTGGGGGACGCATAGACTTCGCCCGCCCATATAAGGGATAAGGATTCACCTTCTCACCACGCCTTCTTCCTCCTTTGCTTATCCATCTCCGCAAGACTCGAGCTCCAGCGCCCAAGTTCGCGATCTCGTCTCAACCTTCTCCGACCATGTTCGGAGCGGAGGTAAATGGTTGGCCTCCACCGTTAAGGAGGAGCACATCGCCAAACTTCGGGCGCCGGATACCTCTCGGCGACATCGCAGACCGGCTGCCCGACGAGGGCAGCTCATCCCCACCCCAGGCCCCATGAGAGGGTCGTTTCCTTCCCACTTCCTCCCATGGACTAGGCTTTCCACTTCACCCCTTTGTCCGGGGCTCATGTTATACTACGTCCTGGATTTCCATGATCTGGCGCCAACTTCATCCTCAACATCTCGGCATTTATCGTCGGTGTGCGAGGCCTTCCTCTCGCATCCAGCCCCACTTCGCCAGGCTCAAGACCTTCAATGTCAAGCGAAGGTAGGGAAGGGCACTCAAGCCGGAGTGCGGAGGCGCCATGTTGGGCAAGATGCCCAATGTCCTTTGGTTCGAAGGGGCCTTCGTGGAATCCGTCAAGGGGTGGCAATCGGGGTGGTTCTACATCACCGAGCCGCGTGACCCTACATGGGCGGCGGCCCCCGAGTTCAGATCTGGTATCCCCACGCAGCTCACCTCCTGGAAAGAGGAGGGCTTGCTGTGGGGTAGTTCGGAGGAGCTGACGGGACTCCAAGCCTGTATCCAGAAGCTGGTGAAGAAGCTCAGACTAGTTAACGTGGTCCAAGTCATGCTCGTCCGCCGGATTCTCCCATGCCAAGAGCGGGCATTCAATCTGTGGGAGTTCAATCCATAACAGCACCAGGCGCTGAGCAGGCTCTTCGACACGACGTATGAAGGTGCCTGGAGGGTGCTGTTCAAGGGCGCTGGCCCCGCATCCGCGATCAAGATCGCGGATTTCGCCGCAGCGCCAAGCCAACGAGGTAAGTGATTCTACCCTTTACGGGACACTTGCTTTTCATAGTTTGACTCTATCGTGTTTTAATTTCCCTTTTCCTTTGACAGACTGGATGAGGAAGGCGGAGCAGATTATCTGTCCGGCTCCTATGCCGAAAAATCGAGAGACGCCTGCCTAGCGGGCTGCTGGTTCCGCACCGCACGTGGTGCCGGAGAAGAAGGCCAAGAAGGAGGCCACGGTGCTCGAAAGAGTTCCGTTTTCAGGTGTCCGACGACTCGGGCGGACTCCTCCCAAAACGAGGAGGAGAAGAGGACTCTCTCGCAGGAGGGAGAGGAAGAGGAAGGCTTCCCCAACAGGGGAGGCCAAGGGTCCAAGAGGGAAGGACTATTCCCGGACAGCTCCGCCAACATCAACGTTGGCGAGGAAGAATGGCCTTCAAGGGCCAGCCTCGGCGAGATCGTAAGTATCCGGATTCCTGAATGATTTATAGTTTCTTTTTCTGCGTCACATAGTGTCATTCTGATGCCGCATGCTGCCTATAGTCCGGCCAGTGATGATCTCCCCGCTTCATCGAGCGGGTCGTTGGCTCCGTCGGATGTCTCCATCCCGACCGCCTCCACCCCTCGCGACACCGAGGACGCCGAGGTGGGATCCCAAGAAGGGACCCATCAGGGGGAGGCTCCGGAGGCGCCACAAGGCGTCCTCCCGGACTTTGCGCCGGACTCCAAATCAGAACCCGCAGTGGTTCCGGGGTCCGGCCGGCGGCCCCTTCGAATGAAGGGCAAGACCGTGACGCCGGTGGCTTCCGTCCAACCGGAGGCGCCGGGGAATTTGTTGGAGGCGCTGCAGAGCACTTCCATCGAGGAAGAACACCGCACTATTATGAGTGCGGTGATTCAGAAGGTGCAGCTTGCTAAGAGCGGGCTGACCGAAGCCTGCAGTAGCCTTCTATCAGGCTTTGAGGTAAGAAGTTAAAAATATGCAATGTAATACCGCATAGACAGTAGCCCCTGATGCTCGGTTCGGTGTTTGGGAAGAAAACCCGGACTGAGGATCTAAAAAAAAGAAGATATACGCAGGGTTGCTAAAAATTATGTCAATATGGGTTGCAGGCTGCTGCGCTGCTGGCCTCTCGCCAGACCGATCATGGAGGTCGGTGCATTGAAGCAGAGCTCGAGCGGTCCGAGCAAGAGCTCGGGCCATGAGGAAGCAGCTCCAGGACAAAGAAGGTGAGGAACACCACTTTGAACTTGTACCTTCTGAAAAGGACTTAGGTTGCAACAAAAATAACAAGGATAACATGGGTACTGCAGGGCCACGAACGAGGTGGCGACCCTGAAGGAGGCCGTGTCCGCGGCCGAACGCAATGCGGCCACGGAACGGGCAGAGCGAGAAAAGCAGGAGGCGCGGGTGGCGGTGGTTCAGCAAGAGCTCCAGGCCCTCATGGAAAAGCATGAGAGTTTGAGCGTGACTCAAAGACTCGAGAGTCGAGCTTGCCTCGCTCTTGAAAGTGCCAAAACTTCCAAGGCCGATGCCCATAAGTCCCTTCACGAGATTGAGTTGATGAGGAAGATAGCGGCGGGTAAGGCATTTTTCATGCAAAGCAAGCATGTGAATGTAAATTACGTGTTACTTACCTGAATTCGAGCTTTCGAGGCGTTTGCAGATCTGCCTGCAGCGTGTCTCGATGTCCGCCAGATTCTACCGAGCCGAGGAGGGAGCTCAACGGAGAAGGTCTTCGGTCTCAAGATGTCGAGGCCGGCCATCCGGTGCCCCTAGCGACCAGTGAAGCAGCTGGTCGAGCTCCACAAGGTGGCCGAGCAGGCCATGAAGGGCCTCATAGTCCGGTGTGTGGCCTGGAGAGGCCATGCCCAGGAGCTACTTCGCCTCGGCGACGGTTGGTGGATGCGTGCCCTCGGGTGGAGGTTATCAAGCGCTCCGCCTGTATTGAAGGTGCTCGTCGGGCCCTTGCCGCGCAAAAGGTGCATTGGGGCAAGCTGGATGCGGAGAAGCTAATCAGCGACACGCCACCGGTGGGCAAGGAATATCGATGCCGAAATGTACTATAAGACTGTCTGAAGGGTGCCCGCAAGATTGCGGATGAGTGCCCCTGTGGATGTAATTATTGAGTAAATTCGCAATGTGTTATCCTGCGTGCGCTCAAAACTTTTTTCATATCGCTAAGCAACGCTTGTTAATTTAAAATATTACCTTCATGCGGCCGTTTATTAAATCGAGAGATGGCAAGTCGTCGGCTTCAGCCCCCATGCCACAGAGTTTGGGGTGTTCGGGATAAACTTGAGCACTCTTGTTCCCATTTTGGGTCCATCTAGGAGGCGCCAACACAACGAACAAGGCAACCGGACTTATAGTGCTTGAACACTCTCACTTAGCCATAGAATTCTATAATTTTAAATTTGGTGAAGCCCCTAGTATTCGGAAGACCAAATTAGGTGCGCTATCCACGCCTTCGCCGGACATTATCCGAACTTCGCTCAAGCGGCGAGGTCTTTAAGGACCCGAAAGGACCTATCGAACAGCGACCAGTCTCTCGCCTTATCATGACGGTCAGTTTTAGCTTTTCCATCGAGGCGTTAACCGGCTCAACCGGGCGCAATCGCAGTGGTTCTCCAGTGCTACCTTAGCCGATAGAACGGAACGTAAGGTGCCAAACATGGGAGCCAGCAAACCCAACTATTGACCCAAGACATGATTCGAGCCGATTCATATAATGCTATAAGTTGAGGTGCCGCACTTGTGAAAGTGTGCGGACTTTATCACACCATAATGCAGAGAACATAAGCCCCTGGTGTATTTGGCCGTACCAAAATGTACGGATGCAACATGTCATAAATGAACATATATATATAAGGCAATGCAATTATAGGCAAAGAAGTGCTGCATTTCATTCGAGAAGATATGCTATGAGTGCGGAATGATACAAATAGTGCGGAGAGCAAGGGATTGGACGAATTAAAGGCGTCTCCCTCGAGGGTAGGCAGCGGAATGTTGTATTTAACAAATTTAATGCTCGTGATGGAGACCACCGAGTGTTCGTCCGGCCTTTGTCCTTCCCTGGCTGTTGCATCATGAGTTGGCAGGTTCGCCACGGACGAGTTCTGTAAAAAGAAAAAAAAAGAAAAAGAGCGACACACTTGGGAGCCCCTGGTGTGGTCGAACCGCACTGGTCTGTTGTGGTTGTGCCTTTCCCCTATGCCCATGGTATCTCGTAGGCGTAATTATGTCTGCGGAGAGTTTGTCTTACAATTATGCGAGGGCTGGGGTTGAGGCCGCATTGCTACGCGTGCTCGGAGCGTGCTGTGGTCTTGGTTGATGTTGCTCCGGCGCGTTTGGCGTGTCTGGTCGTTTAACGGCCGGACTCTAAAATTGCCTTAAAAGGCTGCTCGTACTTACGCGCGAGAGCATTGTATGTTCCTCCGTTTGGAGGAGCGCCCGTGTTTCCATTGAGCGTGATGACTCCACGAGGGCTGGCATCTTGAGCTTAAGGTATGCATAATGCGGCACGCGTTGAATTTTGCGAACGCGTTCGTCCGAAAGCGAGCGTGATAGCCGCCATGAACGGGACTATGTCAAGATTAACTCCTCGCTCGAAAATTATCCGGGATCCGAAGACCACTTCGGTGTGGTCGAGCTGCATAACCGCCTCGACACCTGGTATGACGCCTTTGAAGGTTGTCTTTGTAGGTTTAATCCTTGAAGGGTCTATGCCCATCTTGCGACCGTATCCCGATAAAGCAGGTTCAGGCTGCTGCCGCCGATCCATCGGGACTCTCATGAGGTGAAATCCATCGACGATTGGGTCTAAAACCAACGCGGCGAATCCACCATGGCGGATATTGGTCGGATGGTCTCTTCGATCGAAAGTGATCGGGCAAGAGGACCATGGGTTGAATTTTGGGGCGATGGCTCCATCGCAGATATCGCCCCTTAGTGCACGCTTCGCTCCCTCTTGGGAATATCGTTGCGTATATCATGTTTACCGTCCGAACTTGAGGGGGAATCCTTTTGTCCTATGTTGTTCGGCGGGTCGGGTCTCTTCCTCATCATTGTGTAGCCCCTTGTCACTGTTTTCGGTGATTAATTTGCCGCTGCTTGAATACCCAACAATCTCTGTTGGTGTGGTTAGCTGGCTTTTCGGGGTTCCATGTATTTGACAGAGCGGTCGAGTATTCGGTCCAAATTGGAAGGGCCAGAGTGGTTCTTGTGAATGGCTTATTCCGTTGACGGGCTTGGAGCCTCGGAATCCGTGTTGACTGCCGTATCCTCATTCTTTGTCGCCGTTACGCGGCGTTTGTTTTGTTTCGACGCAACCTGCCATTGCGGTCCTTGGTATCCGGATTGTCCGCGTTTTTTGCTGAGGTTGTTGCTGCGAGCTAGCCAGCTATCCTCTCCGCATGTAAGAGGGTCATGAGTGATGTGAGGGCTGCCATGGATTTGGCTTCTCTGTCCTAGGTGCCGGGCCAGCCACTCGTCGCGGATGTTATGTTTGAAGGCAGCGAGTGCCTCTGCATCCGGACGATCGACAATTTGATTTTTCTTTGTTAAGAACCGTGTCTGAATTGCTCGGCCGATTCGTGCGGCTGCTGGATTATGTGGCTTAGGTCATCTGCGTCCGGTGGTCGCACATACGTGCCACAGAAGTTGTCGAGGAATGCGGCTTCCGTGTCTTCCCAACATCAATTGACTCTGCGGGCAGGCTGTTAAGCCAATGCCGAGCTGGTCCTTTGAGTTTGAGCGGGAGATATTTGATGGCGTGAAGATCGTCGCCGCGGGCCATATGTATATGGAGGAGATAATCCTCAATCCAAACCGCGAGGTCTGTTGTGCCATCGTAGGATTCGATATTAACGGGTTTAAACCCTTCAGGGATTTGATGATCCATTACTTCGTCAGTGAAGCATAGTGGGTGTGCGGTGCCTCTGTATTGAGCAATATCGCGACGTAGCTCGAGAGAGCGTTGTCTGCTGTGTTCGGCCCGGCCGGAGTATTTGTATCCGGCG
Organism: Aegilops longissima; assembly: GCA_021605205.1. Taxonomy (NCBI): domain Eukaryota; kingdom Viridiplantae; phylum Streptophyta; class Magnoliopsida; order Poales; family Poaceae; genus Aegilops; species Aegilops longissima. Next base: position 146,000,646 of record CM038676.1, on the reverse strand, counting down.
CGACGGTATTCGTCGTGGGTCTTGGGGTGCTCGCGTGATCCATAGATAGATCTGGATTGTCTTGCCTTGTCCTCCAATATATCCCGCAAGTCCGGCGCATTCCCCCATAGCTTCATGCTTTTTGAGCGATGCCGGGGTACGGTTTCGGTGGAGGGCTTGCACGCCTCTCTGTCGCGGCCACGAGGTGGTCGGTCTGCCGTATTGTGCGCTGGTGATGCAGGTTTGTATGCTTCCTCCTCTAGTCGGGGGAGCAACTTGCGTTTTGGGTAACTTTTGGAGGGGCAGTCATACTCTTAGGCCGCGAGGACCTCGGTCCATCTGTCGGCCAGTAGGTCTTGATCAGCTTGAAGTTGTTGCTGCTTTTTCTTTAGGCTGTTTGCCGTGGCCATTAGCCTGCGTCTGAAATGCTCTTGTTCGACGGGATCCTCAGGCACGACGAATTCATCGTCGTCGAGGCTTGCCTCGTCTCCGGAGGGAGGTAAGTAATTGTCATCCTCGACCTCTTAAATCGCCGCCCACTCGTGAGGGCTTGCTTCGCCTCCTCCTGCGCTGGATCGTCTTTGGAGGAGGTTGTCTTTCGCACTTTCGGGGTGTTATTATCTCTGTGCGGAATCTCCCTTCTTGCCGTGGCGGGATTTAGAGGGGCGCCACGACGTCGGCGCTTGGGCTGTTTCTTTAAGGAATCGGCCTCTGTTGCTTCTTCGCCGTCCCCATCTTTTGGGGTGTCCACCATGTATATGTCGTATGACGAGGTGGTCTTCCAGTGTCCTGTAGGCACTGGTTCTTGGCAGTCTCCGGCATCGTCGTCCATACCGTCGATGTCTTGAGTCGTAGTCAGCACGTCGGTTAAATCGTCGACGGTGGCTCTGACGTGTGTGGTGGGTGGGCTCTGAATTTCTTCGCCGTCCGCGTCCCAACCATCCTGGCCGTGGTTCGCCAGGGCTCTCGGATAGCGAGAGATGCTTGATGAATTCTGATATCGCCAAGGGCGAGTCTTGAAAGATGTCTGCAGCGGTGAATTCCATGATCGGCGCCCAATTGGATTCGATTGGCAGGGCGCAGGAGGTTGAGTCCGCAGAGTCCGGCACCTCGAGTCATGAGCTTCTGCGGGACAAGGTAAGTGTTGGCTCCATCGCCGTAGAAGTTACAGCTCTCGAGGCGGTGTCCAGCCATCCGTCCTCGATCCGAGCGATCGGCTCCGGACTATGGGTCGGAGCGGATTCGTGCAGCGACCTCCAAGGTGCTGTCCGTGGCGAGTTAGGTCATGCCCATCGTGACAGCGGCTGCACGCTTCGGCTGTGGCTCAGATCCATCGAAGATCAAGTCCCGCGGATATCGGCCGTGAAGTTTAGGCTTCAAACCTGACTCGACGGCCGGGCGTAGCTTCGATCTGCTCCGGATGGCCAAGTGAGTTGGCCCGCGATGCGGCCGCCGAATCTGAAGATCTGTCCGGGAGAAAAGTCTCACCAGGACTGCGTCGTTGTCGATTGAAGAGGCCATCAAGCCTATCGGTGACGACACAGAGGAACTATCAATAAAAGCACCAATGTCGGTGTCAAAACCGGCGGATCTCGGGTAGGGGGTCCCGAACTGTGCGTCTAGGCGGATGGTAACAGGAGACGAGGGACACGATGTTTTACCCAGGTTCGGGCCCTCTTGATGGAGGTAAAACCCTACGTCCTGCTTGATTGATATTGATATTATGGGTGTTTACAAGAGTGGATCTACCACGAGATCAAGGAGGCTAAACCCTAGAAGCTAGCCTATGGTGTGATTGTAAGGGTTGTTGTTGTGTCCTACGGACTAGAGCCATCCGGTTTATATAGACCTTCGGAGAGGGCTAGGGTTACATAGAGTCGGTTACAATGGTAGGAGATCTACATATCCGTATCGCCAAGCTTGCCTTCCACGCCAAGGAAAGTCCCATCCGGACACGGGGAGAAGTCTTCAATCTTGTATCTTCATAGTCTTGGAGTCCGGTCGATGATGATAGTCCGGCCAATGATAGTTCGGCGGATGATGGTAGTCCGGCTATCCAGACACCCCCTAATCCAGGACTCCCTCAGGAACCTAAAACTTTTTCAAAAAGGAAAGTGAAAGTGAGAAAGACAAGCATTGTTGAAGTGGGAGCTAGCCTTGAACTTTGTTCATGCTCACGGAAACTTTGTGAATCTTGATTACAGAAACTTTTCAACAAAAATAATTATCCCCTTGTACAATTCCATTGTATTATAAAAATAATGTGCCAAGGTTTGCCTTTAGGGTGTTTACAATGCTTGTTGGTTTGTGCGGTGCAGGACAGAAACTTTGGCTGTAGTGCGCGATTTTTAATTTTTAACTGGAACGTCAAATGGTTCTGAAACTTTTTGCACTGTCTTCTATACAAATTTTTTATTTTTCCTAATTTTGGTAGAAAATTTCAAGTATCAGAAGTATGGTGAATGTTCAGATTATTACAGACTGTTCTGTTTTAGACAGATTCTGTTTTTGATGCATAGTTTGCTTGTTTTGATGAAACTATCAATTTATATCAGTGGATTAAGCCATGAAAAAGTTATATTAAAGTATACACAATGCAAAAACAAAATATGAATTGGTTTTCAACAGTACTTAGTGTAGTGATTTGCTTTATTATACTAACGGATCTTACCGAGTTTCTTGAAGTTTTGTGTGGATGAAGTGTTCGATGATCGAGAAGGTCTCGATGTGAGAAGAAGGAAGAGAGGCAAGAGCTCAATCTTGGGGATGCCCAAGGCACCCCAAGTAAATATTCAAGTATACTCAAGTGTCTAAGCTTGGGGATGCCCCGGAAGGCATCCCCTCTTTCTTCAACAAGTATCAGTATGTTTTCGGATTTGTTTCATTCATGTGATATGTGCAAATCTTGGAGTGTCTTTTGCATTTAGTTTTCATTTTTATTTTATGCACCATACTGGTATGAGATAGTCCTTGGTTGATTTATAGAATGCTCATTGCACTTCACTTAAATCTTTTGAGTATGGCTTAATAGAATGCTTCATGTGCTTCACTTATATCATTTGAAGTTTGGATTGCATGTTTCTCTTCACATAGAAAACCGCCATTTGTAGAATGCTCTTTTGCTTCACTTATATTTGTTAGAGCATGGGCATATCTTTTGTAGAAAGAATTAAACCCTCTTGCTTCACTTATATCTATTTAGAGAGATGACAAGAATTGGTCATTCACATGGTTAGTCATAAAATCCTACATAAAACTTGTAGATCACTGAATATGATATGTTTGATTCCTTGCAATAGTTTTGCGATATAAAGATGGTGATATTAGAGTCATGCTAGTGTGTGGTTGTGGATTGTAGAAATACTTGTGTTGAGGTTTGTGATTCCCGTAGCATGCACGTTTGGTGAACCGTTATGTAACGAAGTCGGAGCATGAGGTATTTATTGATTGTCTTCCTTATGAGTGGCGGTCGGGGACGAGCGATGGTCTTTTCCTACCAATATATCCCCCTAGGGGCATGCGTAGTAGTACTTTTCTTCGAGGCCTAATAAACTTTTGCAATAAGTATATGAGTTCTTTATGACTAATGTGAGTCCATGGATTATACGCACTCTCACCCTTCCATCATTGCTAGCCTCTTCGGTACCGTGCATTGCCATTTCTCACCTCGAGAGTTGGTGCAAACTTCGCCGGTGCATACAAACCCCGTGACATGATACGCTCTGTCATACATAAGCTTCCTTATATCTTCTTCAAAACAGCCACCATACCTACCTATCATGGCATTTCCATAGCCATTCCGAGATATATTGCCATGCAACTTTCATCATCATCCTATACATGACTTGAGCATTTATTGTCATATTGATTTGCATGATCGTAAGATAGCTAGAATGATGTTTTCATGGCTTGTCCGTTTTTTGATGTCATTGCTACACTAGATCATTGCACATCCCGGTACACCGCCGGAGGCATTCATATAGAGTCATATCTTTGTTCTAGATATCGAGTTGTAATATTGAGTTGTATGTAAATAAAAGTGTGATGATCATCATTATTAGAGCATTGCCCCAGTGAGGAAAGGATGATGGAGACTATGATTCCCCCACAAGTCGGGATGAGACTCTGGACGAAAAAAATAAAAAAAATAAAAAAGGAGAAATGCCAAAAAAATGGAAGGCCCCAGAAAAAAGAAAAACAAAAAAATGAGAGAAAAAGAGAGATGGGGCAATGTTACTATCCTTTTACCACACTTGTGCTACAGAGTAGCACCATGTTCTTCATATGGAGAGTCTCTTGAGTTATCACTTTCATATACTAGTGGGAATTTTCATTATAGAACTTGGCTTGTATATTCCAACGATGGGCTTCCTCAAATGCCCTAGGTCTTCATGAGCAAGCAAGTTGGATGCACACCCACTTAGTTTCAGTTTGAGCTTTCATACACTTATATCTCTAGTGCATCCGTTGCATGGCAATCTGAAAGCACAAGTGCTCCCTTGGTGATTTTGGTAATTAATGTCAACATATCTCTTGTTGGACTAATGCTTCTACCTAGTATGTTTCAGATAAGTTCAACAATGGAGTGGCATGGACAAGAGGATGTGGAACCCCTTCAAGATGCTAAGGACAAAGTATTGGCTCAAGCTCAAAGCTCAGGACTCTACATTTTCTATTTTAAGTGATCCAAGATCACATTGAGTCCATAGGAAAGGCAATACTATTAAGAAGGGATGAGGTGTTGCTTAATGGCTTGCTTGCTCAAAGTGCTTAGTGATATGCTCCAAAGCCCTCAACCACTTTCTCACTTCCACATATGTCCTAATCCAAAAAGTCCAACTCGGCCCCACCGATTCTTTCTATCCGGAGCCACCGAGTTCAGTTGACATAGCCACTGCCAGAAACCCTAATCAGTTCGATCTCATCGATGGGATCTCGGTCTCACCGAGATGGGCTTGCAAACTCTCTGTTGTCCGTTGCAATAGTTTTGGTCCCACCAAGATTTGCAACTGGCCCCACCGAGTTTGCTTGGCCAACATTCTGTTTCACTTATTACCCAAATCGGTCCCACCGAGTTTGAGTAATCGGTCAAACCGAGTTTTGGATTTACCCTAACCCTAGCACATCGGTCCCACCGAGTTGATCAAGTCGGTCCCACCGAAATGCCTAACGGTCATATTATGAACCAAATTGGTCCGACCGAGTTCTCTGAATCGGTCCCACCGAGTTTGGTGATTTGTGTGTAACGGTTAGATTTTGTGTGGAGGCTATATATACCACTCCATCCACTCTTCATTCGTGGAGAGAGCCATCAGAACATGTCTACACTTCCAATACATATTTTCTGAGAGAGAACCACCTACACTTGTGTTGAGGTCAAGATATTCCATTCCAACCACATAAATCTTGATCTCTAGCCTTCCCCAAGTTTCTTTCCACTCAAATCTTCTTTCTACCAAATCCAATCCTATGAGAGAGAGTTGAGTGTTGGGGAGACTATCATTTGAAGCACAAGAGCAATGAGTTCATCATCAACACACCATTTGTAACTTCTTGGAGAGTGGTGTCTCCTAGATTGGCTAGGTGTCACTTGGGAGCCTCCGACAAGATTGTGGAGTTGAACCAAGGAGTTTGTAAGGGCAAGGAGATCGCCTACTTCGTGAAGATCTACCCTAGTGAGGCAAGTCCTTCATGGGCGACGACCATGGTGGGATAGACAAGGTTGCTTCTTCGTGGACCCTTCGTGGGTAGAGCCCTCCGTGGACTCGCGCAACCGTTACCCTTCGTGGGTTGAAGTCTCCATCAACATGGATGTACGATAGCACCACCTATCAAAACCACGGATAAAAAATCTTCGTGTCTCCAAATTGCGTTTGCACACTCCAATCCCATCTCTTTACATTCTTGCAACTTGCATGCTTTACTTTCCGCTGCTCATATACTCTTTGTATGCTTGCAGGTTTGCTTGATATGTATTGTGAATGTTTAAACTTGCATTCAAACTTCACATCAACTAAAGGAAATTAAAAACTGCAACTTTTCTTGATTAGAGTCTATTCACCCCCCTCTAGACACCTCTTCTCGATCCTTTCAATTGGTATCAGAGCTTTGGTCTCCATTGCCTTGGTTTAAACACCTTTGGAGGAAGATGGATGTTTCTACTTTGGGGAGTCTTAGACGTAGAGTGCCTATTCTTGATGGAGAATATTTTCATGAGTGGAAAAATGAAATGCTTGAGATTTTCAATGAATATCATTTGAACAAGTATATTACTAGCCCCTCTGCACCTCATATTGATCCTTTGCATCCTACACCCGAAGAGGATCTTGACATGATTCACAATCTTAGAACCATAAATCTTATCATTAGAGGATTGCCAAAAAATTTGATTGCTAGTTTACCTACTCTTGATTGTGCCTATACCATATGGAGATTTCTTGAGGAACGATTTCCAAATTATTCCTTGAAAAATTTAGACGAAATTCTCCATAAGTCTATTGCCTTGAGTAAAATGAATTCAAGTGATCCTAGCTATGGTGATCGTTTATTTGAGCTTACCAATCTAATGCGTGCAATAGGAGATGTTGGGATCATTAGCAATATTATTTCTGAAGCTATTAGAATTCATAAAGATAATCATAGAAATGATCATTTGTCTTATGAATTACCCTCTCTAGGAATTGATCAATCACAAGATGATGTTGAACATGGATACTATGATGAGGATGATGATAGTGACTATGATATTGATGATGCGATGAGACACTTTGGTCTTATGGCAAATCTTCGCGGCTACATGGCCGGAGGAAAGGAATGGGTCCTTGATAGCGTATGTACTGATCATATGACCGGAGATAAAGATATGTTCCGTGAGCTTGCTGAAAACGACGGCCCTCGAAAATATGTCACTTTTGGTGATAACTCAAAGGGTAAGATGGTTGGCCTCGATAAGGTGGCCATCCCACATGATAGCTCCATACAAAATGTCATGCTCGTTGAATCTCTTGGGTAGAATTTACTTTCAGTTTCTAGACTTGCTGATTTCGGTTTCAATGTCCTATTCACTGAAGTAGATTGCCAAGTGTTTCGTAGAGACAATCGCAAAATGGTCTTTACCAGTATACATAGAGGTGATCTTTACATTGTTGATTTCACTAAAAAGGCTCAACCTAGAACTTGCTTAATTGCTAAATCTTCTAAGGGTTGGCTGTGGCATAGAAGGCTAGGTCATGTGGGTATGCGAAATCTTGTTAAGCTTATTAAAGGTGATCATATCCTTGGAGTAAAAGATGTCATATTTGACAAGGATAGACTTTGTAGTGCTTGTCAGGCAGGGAAACAAGTTGGAGGAAGTCATCGCGCGAAGAACATCATGGCCACGAGAAGACCACTCGAGCTACTTCACATGTATCTCTTTGGTCCAAATGCCTACAAGAGTCTCGGTGGTAACTCGTTTGGACTAGTCATAGTTGATGATTTTTCAAGATTTACGTGGGTGTTCTTTCTTGATGACAAATCACAGGTCCAAAAGATCTTCAAAAACTTCGCTAGGAAGGCCCAAAATTAATTTGACGTGAAGATCAAGAAGGTTCGGAGCGACAATGGAACGGAGTTCAAGAACACAAATGTGGATACCTTTCTTGACGAAGAGGGGATTTCACATGAGTTCTCGGCTACATACACACCTCAACAAAATGGAGTCGTTGAGAGGAAGAACCAAACTCTTATTGAGATGGCAAGAACGATGCTTGATGGTACAAGACTCCAAAACACTTTTGGGCGGAAGCGGTTGAGACAGCTTATCATGCAACAAGTCGCTTGTATCTTCACAAGCTACTCGGCAAGACGACATATGAGCTTCTCACCGGTAACAAACCCGAAGTTGGATACTTTTGAGTATTTGGCTCAAAATGCTACATTCTTGATAAGCATCATCGTTCTAAATTTGCTCCTAAATCTCATGAAGGTTTCCTACTTGGTTATGGCTCAAATTCTCACACTTACCGTGTCTACAACAATTTCACCCGAAAGGTTGAAGAGACGGTAGATGTGAAGTTTGATGAATCTAACGGCTCGCAAGTAGAGGAATTGCCAATTGGTGTAGGAGACAAAGACCCTTCGGAAGCAATCCAAGACTTGTCTATTGGCAAGATTCGTCCAACGGAGGTGAAGGAGAGTACCTCGTCCGTCCAAGTGGAAGCTTCTACCTCACAACAAGGTGAACCAAGAATTGATATGGAAGCATCCACAAGTGGGACCGACCAAGACGAACAAAACGAGGAAGCACACCAAGATGAACATCAACAACCTCCTTCTCCACCATGACAAGAGAATGACAACGTCAACAATGAAGAAGGCAAAGAAGAAGAACAAGATGAAGAAGATGTTCCACCCTGAGCCAAGCCAAAGCTCCCACGAGTTCGAGCAAGAATCGCCAAAGATCATCCCGTCGAGCAAATCTACAATGATATCCAAACCGGGAGAATCACTCACTCTAAAACTCGTTTAGCTAATTTTTGTGAACATTACTCATTCATCTCTAGCATTGAACCTATGAAGGTTGAAGAAGCATTGGAAGATCCGGATTGGATAAACGCTATGCATGAAGAGCTACACAACTTTGAGAGAAATCAAGTATGGACATTGGTCGAGAAGCCCGACAACAACCACAACATCATTGGTACCAAATGGGTGTTTCGCAACAAGCAAGATGAAGATGGTCAAGTCGTCCACAACAAAGCATGCCTAGTCGCCCAAGGCTACACTCAAGTCAAAGGTATGGACTATGGTGAGACATATGCTCCCGTTGCTAGACTTGAGTCCATTTGCATCTTACTTGCTTATGCTAATCACCATGATATCACCTTGTACCAAATGGACATTAAAAGTGCTTTTCTAAATGGTGAAATTGAGGAGGAAGTTACTTTTAAGCAACCTCCCGGCTTTTTCAATCCTAAGAAACCTAATCATGTCTACAAACTTCACAAAGCCCTTTATGGTCTTAAACAAGCTCCTAGAGCGTGGTATAAATGCTTGACCAAGTTCCTTATTGAAAAAGGCTTTGAAATTGGTAAAATTGATTCTACCCTTTTTACTAAAAGGGTCAATGGAGAGCTATTTGTGTGCCAAATTTATGTTGATGATATTATATTTGGTTCGACTAACCCTCATTTTAGTGAGAAGTTTGGAAAGCTAATGTCGGAGAAGTTTGAGATGTCTATGATGAATGAACTCAAATTCTTTCTCGGTTTGCAAATCAAGCAAACTAAGGAAGGTACCTTTGTCTCTCAAACAAAGTACACCAAGGACTTATTCAAGAAGTTCAATATGCAATAATGCAAAGGTATGACTACACCCATGCCTACTAGTGGACATCTTGATTTGACCAAAGATGGTGAACCGTTTGATCAACAAGTTTACCGCTCTATGATTGGTTCATTGTTGTATTTATGTTCCTCTCGTCCTGATATTATGCTAAGTGTGTGCATGTGTGCACGATATCAAGCGACACCTAAAGAATGTCATCTTAAGGCTGTGAAAAGGATAGTGAGATACTTAATACATACACCAAATTTTGGCATTTGGTATCCTAAGAGGTCTTGATCTTGTTGGCTACTCCGATTCGGACTATGCCGGAGACAAGGTTGATAGAAAGTCCACTTCGGGTACTTGTCAATTTCTTGGTAGATCTCTTGTGTCTTGGTCCTCCAAGAAACAAAACTCGGTATCCTTATCCACCGCCGAAGCGGAATACATTGCCGCTGGTTCATGTTGTGCTCAATTACTTTGGATGACCCAAACTCCTAAAGATTATGGGATATATGTGAAACATGTTCCATTGCTGTGTGACAATGAAAGTGCTATTAAGATTGCTCACAATCCTGTGCAACATTCTCGAACTAAACATATTGAAGTTCGTCATCATTTCATTCGAGACCATGTTGCCAAAGGGGACATTAATCTTAAGCATGTTCGCACTGATAAGCAATTAGCGGATATATTTACCAAACCGCTTGATGAGAAAGTCTTTTGTCGTTTGAGAGGTGAATTGAACATCATTGATGCTTCAAACTTGGAGTAGGAACTCCATTTGGATACATTCAAGGCATGAGTCTTTGACTAATCTTTGATATTTCTTTCATGATGCTATCTATATGTCTTGGATACTTTTGCACCCTTGTTTGCTATCTAACCCTTGTAGGTACTTGGATGAAACTAAATCCATGAGATTGCAACTCACTCACATCTTGAGCAATCTCTACATCATCAAGTCTCTATACAATGGTGGTTGAAGTCAAGGAAGCACAAAACCCCTCAAATATATCCGTTGTCATTCTATGTTAAATTGTATGATTGTCATTTTGGATACACAAGTGCTCTTCCTTGCAAAGCTAACCCATGTAGGAAGATGAACTCAAACTCCAAGTGATGCTCCCAACTCTTGATGGGCTACATCAACCTTTAGCAACCCACACAAGTTTGACTACATGATCAAGATCGACACCACCACCACCCAAGGTATGCTATTCCATCTTAGAGAAGCTTTACTCCAAGTCATGGGATAAAGCAACTCACTAAGATGTGAATACATCAAGAAGCTTAAACAAAAAATGGTGACCCCATTTTGAGCTTAAACGATGAGTATGACCAAAGATCAAGTGATCTCACTTGACTCCTAAGTCAATATACTCTAACATAGGCGACTTCGTCACCGCCCACTTCTAGATGAAGTTCTCTTGTGTTTCCTTTTGCATTTGTCTCTTGCATATTTGTTCTTCATCTAGATCTTTTCATTTCTTCTTGTTCTGCATTTTCTGCATCCAATTCATTGCAAATCTTTTAGCTAATTCCTTGCAAATCCTTGTGAGATCTTAAAGTGCCTAGTGAGCTGAGGTGACAAGTGTTTTACTGTGATGAACTCGGTCACACCGGTCTGTTTTCTTCGGCACAACCGAATTCTCTCGGTGCCACCGAAGCAAACAACTCGGTGCTACCGACTTCACTATAGGAAAGACAACTTGCCACTTATTCCTGCAGTCCTTTTGCTCCAGCTCCACTCAATGATTCGTGTCCTCTACCAGCATCACATTCAACTTGCTTTGTGACTCAAGGACCAAACCCTTTTGCAATAACACAAAAATCCAGAAGAGCCCTTCTTGGAAATTGATGTCAAAGGGGGAGAGAGAGATCACATCAAAGCTCTATGCTTAATCATTTCTATAGGGGGAGAGGATACTCAGGGGGGGTGTATGTAAGAAACCTCAGACCTCAGATGCTTGGTGTTCAAGAGGAGAGAAATTACATGTCTTTAAGAGGGGAAAGACATGTTCATATTTGATCATATTTGATTGCTTGCATTAAGCTCAAGCTCTGTTGTTTTTTCTTTTGCTCTGATTTTTTGTTCCCTATCTTCTCCCAATATCCCAATGCAAGATTGAGGGGGAGCAAGACATCTAAGGGAAGGAAATCTATGATTTTATTGCATGTCTTTACTTTTGGGGACATGTCTGTATCAAACAGAGTACTCAGTACTCACTCTCTACATGTCATCCCAGTCTTGGTTCTCTTGTGGTTTCTTTTGTTTGCTCTGGCTAGTAGGTGTATCTGTGTTGTCTAACCTTGTTTACTCAGGTTCATTCCTTCCTAAGCCAACTCAAGACCACAAGGTAAGTATATGCATCACAGTCATGTGTATGAGGATTTCTTGCTGATGTACATATTGTCTGCAAGAAGGACTCATGGGCATGAAGGTACTTTTCCTATATTGACATCATTTGCTCCGATGCATATAGCCAAGATACATGTAACACATGGATTACTCTGTCATGCTTATGCATTCACATGCTCCTATGTTTCATATTTATATGATTGCATACATGTAGGGGGAGCCTATGCATGTTACATGTCTTTCCAAAGCTTTACTTGTTGCTCTCTATATCTTTATCTAAAGCTTTGATGTATGTTGTCATCAATTACCAAAAAGGGGGAGATTGAAAGCACAAGTGCTCCCTGGGTGATTTTGGTAATTAATGTCAACATATCTCTTGTTGGACTAATGCTTCTACCTAGTATGTTTCGGATAAGTTCAACAATGGAGTGGCATGGACAAGAGGATGTGGAACCCCTTCAAGATGCTAAGGACAAAGAATTGGCTCAAGCTCAAAGCTCAGGACTCTACATTTTCTATTTTAAGTGATCCAAGATCACATTGAGTCCATAGGAAAGCCAATACTATTAAGAAGGGATGAGGTGTTGCTTAATGGCTTGCTTGCTCAAAGTGCTTAGTGATATGCTCCAAAGCCCTCAACCACTTTCTCACTTCCACATATGTCCTAATCCAAAAAGTCCAACTCGGCCCCACCGATTCTTTCTATCCGGAGCCACCGAGTTCAGTTGACATAGCCACTGCCAGAAACCCTAATCAGTTTGGTCTCACCGATGGGATCTCGGTCTCACCGAGATGGGCTTGCAAACTCTGTGTTGTTTGTTGCAATAGTTTCGGTCCCACCGAGATTTGCAACCGGCCCCACCGAGTTTGCTTGGCCAACATTCTGTTTCACTTATTACCCAAATAGGTCCCACCGAGTTTGAGTAATCAGTCAAACCGAGTTTTGGATTTACCCTAACCCTAGCACATCGGTCCCACCGAGTTGATCAAGTCGGTCCCACCGAGTTGATCAAGTCGGTCCCACCGAAATGCCTAACGGTCACATTATGAACCAAATCGGTCCGACCGAGTTCTCTGAATCGGTCCCACCGAGTTTGGTGATTTGTGTGCAATGGTTAGATTTTGTGTGGAGGCTATATATACCCCTCCACCCACTCTTCATTCGTGGAGAGAGCCATCAGAACATGCCTACACTTCCAATACATATTTTCTGAGAGAGAACCACCTACACTTGTGTTGAGGTCAAGATATTCCATTCCAACCACATAAATCTTGATCTCTAGCCTTCCCCAAGTTTCTTTCCACTCAAATCTTCTTTCTACCAAATCCAATCCTATGAGAGAGAGTTGAGTGTTGGGGAGACTATCATTTGAAGCACAAGAGCAAGGAGTCCATCATCAACACACCATTTGTTACTTCTTGGAGAGTGGCGTCTCCTAGATTGGCTAGGTGTCACTTGGGAGCCTCCGACAAGATTGTGGAGTTGAACCAAGGAGTTTGTAAGGGCAATGAGATCGCCTACTTCGTGAAGGTCTACCCTAGTGAGGCAAGTCCTTCGTGGGCGACGGCCATGGTGGGATAGACAAGGTTGCTTCTTCGTGGACCCTTTGTGGGTGGAGCCCTTCGTGGACTCGCGCAACCGTTACCCTTCATGGGTTGAAGTCTCCATCAACGTGGATGTACGATAGCACCACCTATCGGAACCACGGATAAAAAATCTCCGTGTCTCCAAATTGCGTTTGCACACTCCAATCCCATCTCTTTACATTCTTGAAACTTGCATGCTTACTTTCCGCTGCTCATATACTCTTTGTATGCTTGCAGGTTTGCTTGATATGTATTGTGAATGTTTAAACTTGTGCTCAAACTTCACATCAACTAAAGGAAATTAAAAACTGCAACTTTTCTTGATTAGAGTCTTTTCACCCCCCCCCCCTCTACACACCTCTTCTCGATCCTTCCACAATCCCTACTCCTCTCATTGACATCAATTGATGGGCATCTCCATAGCCCATTGATTAGCCGCGTAGATGTGAGACTTTCTCCCTTTTGTCTTCTCCACATAACCCCCATCATCATGTTCTATTCCACCTATAGTGCTATATCCATGGCTTGCGCTCATGTATTGCGTGAGGGTTGAAAAAGCTGAAGCGCGTTAAAAAGTATGAACCAATTGCTTGGCTTGTCATCGGGGTTGTGCATGATGTGAATATTTTGTGTGGTGAATATGGAGCATAGCCAGACTATATGATTTTGTTGGGATAACTTTCTTTGGCTATGTTATATTGAAAAGACATGATTGCTTTATTAGTAGGCTTGAAGTATTATTGTTTTTATGTCAAATGATAGACTATTGCTTTGAATCACTTGTATCTTAATATTCACGCCATGATTAGATACATGATCAAGATTATGCTAGGTAGCATTCCACATCAAAAATTATCTTTTTTATCATTTACCTACTCGAGGACGAGCAGGAATTAAGCTTGGGGATGCTGATACATCTCCGTTGTATCTATAAATTTTGGTTGTTCCATGCCAATATTCTACAACTTTCATATATTTTTGGCAACTTTTTATACTATTTTTTGGGGACTAAATATTGATCCATTGCCCAATGCCAGTTCCTGTTTGTTGCATGTTTTTGTTTCGCAGAATATCCATATCAAACGGAGTCCAAACGGGATAAAAACGGATGGATATTATTTTTGGAATATTCAGAGAATATGGGAAGGAAAATCCACGCGAGACGGTGCACGAGGGAGGCACGAGGCAGGGGGCGCGCCCCACCCCCCTGGGCGCGTCCCTGACCCTCGTGCCCCCCCCGTAAGGCGGTTGATGCCCTTCTTCGGCCACAAGAAATCTAATTTTTAGGAAAATATCACGGCGAAGATTTCAGTCCAATCGGAGTTACAGATCTCCATATATATATGAAACGGTGAAAGGGCAGCAGAACAGAACGCAGAAACAGAGAGAGACAGAGAGACTGATCCAATCTCGGAGGGGCTCTCGCCCCTCCCATGCCATGGAGACCAAGGACCAGAGGCGAAACCCTTCTCCCATCTAGGGAGGAGGTCAAGGAAGAAGCAGAAGAAGGGGGCCCTCTCCCCCTCTCTTCCGGTGGCGCCGGAACATAGCCGGAGCCATCATCATCACCGCAATCTTCGCCAACAACTTCATCGCCATCATCACCAACTATTCCCCCCTCTATGCAGCGGTGTAACCTCTCTCTTACCCACTGTAATCTCTACTTAAACATGGTGCTCAATGCTATATATTATTTCCCAATGATGTGTGGCTATCCTATGATGTTTGAGTAGATCCGTTTTGTCCTATGGGCTAATTAATGATCATGATTGGTTTGAGTTCCATGTTGTTTTATTGGTGCTGTCCTATGGTGCTCTCCATGTCGTGCAATCGTGAGGGATCCCCGCTGTAGGGTGTTGCAATATGTTCATGATTTGCTTATGGTGGGTGGCGTGAGTGACAGAAGCACAGACCCGAGTAAGTAGGTTGTTTGCGTATGGGATAAAGAGGACCTTATACTTTAATGCTATGGTTGGGTTTTACCTTAATGATCTTTAGTAGTTGCGGATGCTTGCTAGAGTTCCAATCATAAGTGCATATGATCCAAGTAGAGAAAGTATGTTAGTTTATGCCTCTCCCTCAAATAAAATTGCAATAATGATTACCGGTCTAGTTATCGATTGCCTAGGGACAAATAACATTCTCGTAACGAAAAGCTCTCTACTAAAACCAACTTAGTTGTGTCTTCATCTAAACAGACCCTACTTTTTATTTATGCGCTCTTTATATTCTTGCAAACCTATCCCATTCCACCTACAAAGTACTTCTAGTTTCATACTTGTTCTAGGTAAAGCGAACGTTAAGCGTGCATAGAGTTGTATCGGTGGTCGATAGAACTTGAGGGAATATTTGTTCTACCTTTAGCTCCTCGTTGGGTTCGACACTCCTACTTATCAAAAGAGCCTACAATTGATCCCCTATACTTGTGGGTTATCACTATAACATGTCAATTCCTTTCCCTTCAAAGATAAAGGGAAGACATTCTTCTTGACAACATCCTCGGGCATAACTGCAAGCTTAAATAATCCACAAACTTCATCCACATTAATTAGGTGCATATCAGGATGTAATATTCCATCTCCTGCATAAGGATTAGCTAGCAGTTTCTCTATCATACCCGAAGGAATTTCATAATAAATATTTTCAGTAGTTGCAGTAGGTTGAGGAGAAACTATTTGCTCTTCCGGAGGTGAAGATACCCCGAAGCCCCTCAAAGGATTACTTTCCATAGTAACAAGTGACAATAAATTTCAGCACACTATATAAATGTTTCCTTACCAAATTCCAATTACCAAAGGCGCTTCACTCCCCGGCAATGGCGCCAGAAAAGAGTCTTGATGAATCACAAGTATAGGGGATCTATCATAGTCCTTTCGATAAGTAAGAGTGTCGAACCCAACGAGGAGCAGAAGGAAATGACAAGCGGTTTTCAGCAAGGTATTCTCTGCAAGCATTGAAATTAATGGTAACAGATAGTTGTATGATAAGATAATTCGTAACGAGTAACAAGTAACAAAAGTAAATAAGGTGCAGCAAGGTGGCCCAATCCTTTTTGTAGCAAAGGACAAGTCGGACGAACTCTTATATAAAGCAAAGCGCTCCCGAGGACACATAGTAATTGTTGTCAAGTTAGTTTTCATCATGCTCATATGATTCGCGTTCGTTACTTTGATAATTTGATATGTGGGTGGACCGGTGCTTGGGTGCTGCCCTTCCTTGGACAAGCCTCCCACTTATGATTAATCCCTCTCGCAAGTATCCTCAATTACAAAAGAAGAATTAAGATAAAACTAACCATAGCAAGAAACATATGGATCCAAATCAGCCCCTTACCAAGTAACGCATAAACTAGGGTTTAAGCTTCTGTCACTCTAGCAACCCATAATCTACTTATTACTTCCCAATACCTTCCCCTAGGCCCAAATCATGGTGAAGTGTCATGTAGTCGACATTCACATAACACCACTAGAGGAAAGACAACATACATCTCATCAAAATATCAAACGAATACCAAAATCACATGATTACTTATAACAAGACTTCTCCCATGTCCTCAGGAACAAATGTAACTACTCACAAGGATCTGAACTTATGATTTTCCACCGAATAAACCAACTAGCATGAACTACAAGGAGTAATCAACACTACCAGTAACCCATAGGTACCAGTCTGAGGTTTTGAGACAAAGATCGGATTCAAGAGATGAACTAGGGTTTGAGAGGAGATGGTGCTGGTGAAGATGTTGATGGAGATTGACCCCCTTTCGATGAGAGGATCGTGGTGATGACGATGGCTTCGATTCCCCCTCTCGGAGGGAGTTTCCCTGGCAGAATAGCTCCGCCAGAGCCCTAGATTGGTTCTACCCAAGTTCCGCCTGGAGACAGCGGCACTCCGTCCTGAAAGCTTCCTTTTGATTTTTTTCCAGGTCAAAACACATCATATAGCAGAAGATGGGCATCGGGGGCCTGCCAGGTGTCCCACAAGACAGGGGGCGCCCAGGGGAGTAGGGCTCTCCCTCCACCCTTGTGGATGGCAGGTGGCCCCCCTCTGGTGCTTTCTTTGCCCAATATTTTGTATATATTCCAAAACAATTCTCCGTGAAGGTTCAAGACTTTTGGAGTTGTGCACAATAGGTCTCTAATATTTGCTCCTTTTCCAGTCCAGAATTCCAGCTGCCGGCATTCACCCTCTTCATGAAAACCTTGTAAAATAAGAGACAAAAGGCATAAGTATTGTGATATAATGTGTAATAACACCCCATTCTCCGATTTAGGTTCGGGCTTATCTGGCTGAAGCGTTTTGACATAAGCGTTGCATCCCCAAACTATAAGAAACGACAGCTTAGGTTTCTTGCCAAACCATAGTTCATACGGTGTTGTCTCAACGGATTTACATGGTGCCTGATTTAACATGAATGTGGTTGTCTCTACTGCATAACCCCAAAACGATACTGGTAAATCGGTAAGAGACATCATAGAACAGACCATATCCAATAAAGTACGGTTACAACGTTCGGATACACCATTACGCTGTGGTGCTCCAGGTGGCATGAGTTGTGAAACAATTCCACATTGTTTTAAATGAAGGCCAAACTCGCACCTCAAATATTTGCCTCCGTGATCAGATCATAGAAACTTTATTTTCTTATTACGATGATTCTCTACTTCACTATGAAATTCTTTGAAATTTTCAAATGTATCAGACTTGTGTTTCATTAAGTAGATATACCCATATCTGCTCAAATCATCTGTGAAGGTCAGAAAATAACGATACCTGCCCGCGTACTTCAACACTCATCGGACCACATACATCGGTATGTACTATTTCCAATAAGTCATTAGCTCGCTCCATTGTTCCAAAGAACGGAGTTTTAGTCATCTTGCCCATGAGGCATGGTTCGCAAGTATCGAATGATTCATAATCAAGTGATAAGTCCATCGACATGGAGTTTCTTCATGCGTTTTACACCAATATGACCTAAACTGCAGTGCCACCAATATGTTGCACTATCATTATCAACTTTGCATCTTTTGGCATCAATATTATGAATATGTGTGATGCGGCTTGAAGCTACGTCGGTATTTCCCAAAGAAGAAGAGATGGTGCAGCACAACAGCGGTAGGTATTTCCTCAGATGTGAAACCAAGGTTATCGAACCAGTAGGAGAACCAAGCAACACAACGTAAACAGCACCTGCACACAAATAACAACTTCTCGCAACCCGACGTGTAAAAGGGGTTGTGAATCCCTTTCGGGTAGCGGCGCCCCAGATGGGCAAACGGACGTGAATAAAATTGTAGTAGATTGATAGATCGAATGCCAAATAAAATAAATAAGAATAAAACGCATCAAGGTATTTTTGTATTTTTGGTTTAATAGATCTGAAAATAAAATCAAAGGAAAATAGATCGCAAAGGCAAATAATATGAGAAAGAGACCCGGGGGCCGTAGGTTTCACTAGTGGTTTCTCTCGAGAAAAATAGCAAACGGTGGGTGAACAAATTACTGTTGGGCAATTGATAGAACTTCAAATGATCATGATGATATCTAGGAAATGATCATGATATAGGCATCACATCCAAGATTAGTAGACCGATTCCTGCCTGCATCTACTAGTATTACTCCACACATCGACCGCTATCCAGCATGCATCTAGTGTATTAAGTTCATGTAGAAACTAAGTAATGCAATAAGAATGATGACATGATGTAGACAAGATCTATTATGTAGAGATAGACCCCATTGTTTTATCCTTAGTAGCAACGATACGTACGTGTCGGTTCCCTTTCTTTCACTGGGATCAAGCACCGTAAGATCGAACCCACTACAAAGCACCTCTTCCCATTGCAAGATAAATAGATCAAGTTGGCCAAACAAAACCCAAATATCGGAGAATAAATACGAGGCTATAGGCAATCATGCATAAAATAGATCAAAGAAACTCAAATACTTTCATGGATATAAAAAGATAGATCTGATCATAAACTCAAAGTTCATCGACCCCAACAAACACACCGCAAAAAGAGTTACATCAAATATGGATCTCCAAGAGACCATTGTATTGAGAATTCAGCGAGAGAGAGGAAGCCATCTAGCTACTAACTACGGACCCGAAGGTCTACAAAGAACTACTCACACATCATCGGAGAGGCACCAATGGAGGTGGTGAACCCCATTCGAGATGGTGTATAGATTGGATCTGGTGGTTCTGGACTCTTTGGCGGCTGGAATTGATTTTCGTCGACTCCCCTAAGGTTTCTAGAATATTGGGGTATTTATAGAGCAAAGAGGCGGTTCGGGGGGCACCCAAGGTGGGAACAACCCACCAGGTGCTGCCAGGGCCCATTAGGTGTCTTCTGGTCCAAAAAAATCTTCGTAAAGTTTCGTTGCATTTGGACTCCGTTTGGTATTGATTTCCTGTGATGTAAAAAACATGCAGAAAACAACAACTGGCACTTGGCACTATGTCAATAGGTTAGTACCAAAGAATGATATAAAATGACTATAAAACATCCAAGATTGATAATATAACAGCATGGAACAATCAAAAATTATAGATACGTTGGAGAAGTATCAGCATCCCCAAGCTTAACACCTACTCGTCCTCGAGTAGGTAAGTGATAAAAACAGAATTTTTCATGTGGAATGTTGCCTATGATGTCATATCATATTTCTTTTCTTTGTAGCATGGACATTTGGACTTTTATATCGTTCATAGCAATAGTCTAGTTTTGACATGATAATTTAAATACTCAAGCATATCAACAAGCAACCATGTCTTTCAAAATATCAACGCTAAAATAAGCTATCCCTAGCCCAGTATGCTCAATCACTGATCCATTCATGGAACACACTCGCATATTAGCTACACCCAATACTCAAGTACGATCATATTGCCTCCTAGTTGGTGCTTTTATAAGAGAAGATGGAGACTCAAATTCAAAAATAAAAAAATTGCATAAAGTAAAAGAAAGGCCCTTCGCAGAGTGAAGTAGGGATTTGTAGAGGTTCCAGAGCTCAAAGCGAAAAACTTAAAGATAAAAACATTTTGGGAGGTGTATCCTTCCCACCAACGAAAATGACTTAGAGTTCCCAACACTTTCCATGCTAGATATATCATAGGCAGTTCCCAAACAGAAAATAAAGTTTATTCTTTTTCAACCATACTTTCACTTTCCATGCCTAGCCGTATCCACGGTTGCCCTCCATACCAACACCTTCCAAGGAATTTATTAATTGACAACATAAATTAAATTCATTTTTCATTTCGGGACTGGGCATCCCTAATATCTTTGCCCTACTCTCGTGCAATTACAAGTGAATACACACTCATCGTGAGAATAACACATCTAGCATGGAAAATACTAGCGACTCCTCACTGCTCCGCGAGCGAAACGAACACACAAAAGAGAAGTTTATTTTGAAAATTAGAGATGGCACATACAAATTTGCTTAGAACAGCAAAAGAATACCGCATATTGGTAGATATAGTGGACTCATGTGGCAAAACTGGTTTGAAGGTTTTTGGATGCACAAGTAGAGATCATACTTAGTGCAAAATGAAGGATAGCAAAAGGTTGAGAAGTGACCAACCAAGAAACAGAGAATCTCATAAGCGAGCATTAAGCATAATTAACACCGAATAATGCACCATGATGACCCACACGTATAGGGGGTCTATCATAGTCCTTTCGATAAGTAAGAGTGTCGAAACCAACGAGGAGCAGAAGGAAATGATAAGTTGTTTTCAGCAAGGTGTTCTCTGCAAGCACTGAAATTATAGGTAACAGATAGTTTTGTGATAGGATAATTTGTAACGAGCAACAAGTAACAAAAGTAAATAAAGTGCAGCAAGGTGGCCCAATCCTTTTTGTAGCAAAGGACAAGCCTGGACAAACTCTTATATAGAGAAAAGCGCTCCCGAGGACACATGGGAATTATCGTTGTCACATCCCTAGTTCTGGTATGACCTAGGCTAGCTAGTCATTTGAGCATCATGTTTAAATTCCATTTAATTTTGAAATGGGGATTTGTGAAACCCTCAGAATCATTTTTGGAAATTTACCAAGTAAAAATTGCTCCAAAAAGGTCCAAGAAAATGCTCATGTTGCCCTCTGAAAATATTGGACAGAGATAATAAGCAAACCAATATTTTTGGGAGCTCATAAGTATTTATTTTTGGACCTGGCGACACTACCTTCTTGGTAAACGTTGCAAGATCTACATCGATCACCAGAGTCTCAAGTATATCTTCACCCAACCAGATCTGAACCTTAGGCAAAGACGATGGTTGGAGTTGATCTCAGATTATGATCTAGGGATTACCTACACCCCAGGCAAAGCTAATGTCATGGCTGATGCGCTAAGTCGTAAATCCTATTGCAACAATCTCGTGTTGCAGCAGGGTCAACCATTTATCCATGAGGAATTCTGTAAGCTTAACCTTCACATTGCTCCTCACGGATTCCTTTCTACCTTGGTGGCGAAACCTACCCTCGAGGATCAGATCATTTCTGACCAGAAGTTTGATAGGGGTGTTATCCGCATTAAGAGAAACATTAAGAAGGGAGTTGGTGGATGTTTCTCTATGGATGATCGAGGTGTTGTCTTCTTTGAGAATCGCTTGGTGGTTCCCAAGAGTCAGCATCTTCGACAACTGATTCTTAAGGAGGCGCATGAATCTCCTCTCACAATTCATCCCGGTAGTACTAAGATGTATCAGGACCTACGCCAGAGGTTCTGGTGGACTAGGATGAAGAGAGAAATTGCTCAGTTTATTGCTAACTGTGACGTTTGTCGTCGCGTTAAGGCAGAGCATCAAAGGCCTGCTGGCACCCTTCAGCCTTTAGCCATTCCTGAGTGGAAATGGGATAAAGTTGGTATGGACTTCATCACCGGCTTTCCCAGGACCAAGAAAGGGAATAATGCTATCTTCGTAGTCATTGATCGTCTTTCCAAAGTGGCTCACTTCCTACCTGTTCGAGAGAGTATCACTGCTAGTCAGCTCACTAACTTATATATCTCTCGAATAGTTTCACTCCATGGTGTTCCACTAGAGATCAATTCAGACCGTGGCAGTCTTTTCACTTCTCATTTCTGGGAGAGTTTCCAAACTGCCATGGGCACCCATCTTTCCTTCAGTACCGCTTTCCACCCTCAGTCAAGTGGTCGTGGAAAGGGTCAATCAAATTCTCAAGACATGCTTAGAGCTTATGTTATCTCCTTCGGTATGGATTGGGAGAAATGCCTTCCTTCGCCGAGTTTGCTTATAACAATAGCTATCAATCCAGTCTCAAGAAAGCTCCTTTTGAGATTCTCTATGGATGAAGATGTCGAACACCTTTGAACTGGTCGAAACCGTGAAAGACAGTTCTTTGGACCGGACATGATCCAGGAGGCAGAAGAGCAAGTTCGCATCATTCGTGAGAATTTGAAAATAGCCCAATCTCGTCAAAGAGCCAAGATGACCGTCGTCATAAGGAAGTGGCTTATGAAATTGGCGACAAGGCTTACCTTCGGTTACCCTCTAAAGGGTACCCATCGTTTGATATCAAGGGCAAGTTGGCTCCTCGTTACATTGGTCCTTTTCGCATTCTCGCTAAACGAGGAGAGGTTGCCTACCAATTGGAACTACCCCCACATCTTTCCAGAGTTCATGATGTCTTCCACGTCTCTCAACTCAGGCGTTGCTTCTCGGATCCCATCCGCGGAGTGGACCACGAAACGCTTGATCTCCAAGATAACCTCACATACCGAGAGTACCCGGTTCGCATTCTTAATCAAGCAGAGCGTGTTACCCGACGTCAGAACATCAAGTTTCTCAAGGTTCAGTGGTCTCATCATTCCGAGAGAGAAGCTACTTGGGAGCGAGAAGATCGTCTTCGACTGGAGTACCCCGCTTTCTTTCCGTCCACCCCTGAATCTCGGGACGAGATTCTTTCAAGTGGGGTCGAGTTGTCACATCCCTAGTTCTGGTATGACCTAGGCTAGCTAGTCATTTGAGCATCATGTTTAAATTCCATTTAATTTTGAAATGGGGATTTGTGAAACCCTCAGAATCATTTTTGGAAATTGACTAAGTAAAAATTGCTCCAAAAAGGTCCAAGAAAATGCTCATGTTGCCCTCTGAAAATATTGGACAGGGATAATAAGCAAACCAATATTTTTGGGCGCTCATAAGTATTTATTTTTGGGCATTTGGAATTAATGCATACCTATTTGCATTGGATATATATATGTTATATATATATTACATATGTCCAATAATTATGCTAGTTGCTGAGGAGCTCTGCAACAATATAGGTAGCTCCTGCAAAAATTGGCATAAGGAAATAAAATGATTTAGTATTTTAATTAAATCAAAACAAATCTCAGAAAAATAGAAAAAGAAATAAAGGAAAAAAAACCCTACCTGCAGCCCCTGTGCAGCCCAGTGGCCTAGCAGGCCGGCCCAGCCAGCAGGCGGCCCAGCCCACCAGGGCGAGGCGGTCGTCCTCAACCTCTGCCAGTAGGCAGAGGCGTGTCGACGCGCGAGCCATCGCTGTGGCCACCTCCCTGCCTGCTTCCTCTCCTTCCCCGACCCTTCTCGAGACGCCAGGAGTCACGCACGCGCCGCCCCGACCGCTCTCCCTCTCTCAAAGTGGCCTCCCCTCTCTCTCTCCCTCCCCTTGAGCACCCAGCGCCACTCGCCGCCAAGACGCCATTGTCGCGCCACCACCTCCCTCGCCCTCTCTTCGAGTCCGAAGCACCGCCCGATCGTCATCGTCCTCCCCGCCAAGTCACGCGAGCGGAAGCGCCCTGCAGCGTCGTCCCCGACCCTTCTTCCTCCTCGGGCCGCCGTGGATCTCCGTCGCCGCTCGCCGCCATCAGCGTCTTCCCCGAGCTCGCCGTCGTCTCTTCCGGTCCCCTGTGAGCCCCCCCCCCTCACGTTGTTTCCCCCTTCTCCCCTGCTCCTCTGCGCCCTCCAGCCCCTCTGCTGCCCGAGCCGAGCTCCGCCGCCATGAAGCTCGCCCGTGAGCTCCGCCACCGGCGACCTTCCGCCGCCTCCGCTGATGCGGACGAGCCCGGCTACGCCCGGTGCTTTTAGCCGCCGCCCGTGCACCGCAGCGCAGCGCCCCTCCTCGGCGAACTCCGGCCGCGCGCCGAAGCTCCTCACCGTCGCATCCGCCACCCAGCCCGGCCGGCACCACCGCCGACGCTGCTGGTGCAGGCTCGTCGAGCCCAGCCACGCCGCGAACGGGCACCGTAGCCCGCTTCGCGGCGCGCCGCTGTTTGGCCTCGCCGGCGGCTTAACGCCGGTGGGGTTTAACCCTTTGACCCCGCCGGCCCGTCAGGTGTGCCCCGTGGGTCAGGTGATTAGCTTAAGGCTAATCATCGTTAACTAACCCCCCTGACACTGACCAGTGGGCCCCGGCGCCCTAATCTTTTAATTAGGCTTAAACTAACCCCCCCTGTTTAACCCGTGTCACTGACGTGTGGCCCCACACGTCAGGTTTGACCCGGTCAGCCACGGTTGACTCGCTGACGTCATGCCTCTGTAATGCTGACGCAGTTATTCATTTTCTGGATTTAAATTAATCAGGAAATTCCAGAAAATGATTTAAACTTCAAAAAATCATATAAATTCAACCGTAGCTCATATTGAAATAATTTATATATGAAAAAATATCAGAAAAATGCAACCTATCCATCTGTACCAGTTTCATGCATGATAAAACAACTTATACCTGCTGTAAGGTGAAAACACATGAATGGCATTTATAAGAGCTTATTTTGGAGTTGCATTTGAACCTTTGGTTCAAATGGACTTCATTCAAATTGAATACTAGTTGCATTAGCTCAAACAACATCACATCTACATGCCATGTTCATGCATCATATTGTTGCATATGATTGGGTATTGATTGCCGGCACCGTTCCTTCTCGATAGGTCCTGCTCCGGAGACGTTCCAGAGTACCTGTCTGTGAAGCAGTGCCTCCCTTGTTGATTTACCAGGCAAGCAAACCCCCTTGTTCATTCCGATACAATCCTACTCTCTCGCTCCTGCTCTCAGTTATTGCATTAGGACAACAACCATTCATCTGCTACTTTGTGCAGCGGTAGTTGAACCCATTCCTCTGCATGACCTGTCATTGCCACAGTAAAGAGTTGAAACCCACTAGCATGTGTAGGAGTTGATTGAGCCATGTTGTGTTCCTACCATGCTATGCCTGCTATTGCTTAGAGTTGTGTCGGGTCTGATTCATTGGGAAGGAATTGGAGTACAGTTCTATGTTCTGATGCTGGGAGTGGAATGTGTGAACACGATTTGGTAAAGGCAGCGGTGAGAGGCCATGTAGGAGTACATGGTGGGTTGTCTCACTGGAACCATCCTTAAGCACCGAGTTCTATGTATGTCGTCCAATGACTAGCTACTACCACACATTGGAATGCTTAAGTGCCCCTCTCGACTTATTAACCAACTTGATCTCTGTCCAGGAGTCGCAACTAGTTTCTGGTGTTTGTAGGTAGTGCTATTTTTCTACCGAGTGGCACCCGGCAGGGTGGGCTTGGAACAGACTAGGCACAGGTGGCACGGTGTACCAAGTGGCACCCAATGGTGGGCTTGGGAACCCTGCTCACATCGTTTGGGGCCGTGGCGACACCCGGCCGGATCTCCTTGCGGATGGAACCGAATAGGCGATAAACCCGGCTAGAGTCTTGTGTGGTTAGTCGGTCGTGGCGACACCCTCGCCAAAGCTTCCGCTTGAAGGTTGCCGAGATACATGACGGTATATGGCGGTAAGTGGCGAGAGCGTGTGTGAAGAAGTACACCCCTGCAGGGTTATCATGATCTATTCGAATAGCCGTGTCCTCGGTTATGGACTTCTTGGATGCATACGTGGTACATAGACAACTTGAAGTGGATACTCTAAAATGCTCAAGACAAGTGTAAGTGCTATGGATGGCCTTCTCGTATGGAGACGAGGATGAATCCATAGTGGTGTATTGTGTGGTGACTAGTGGACTCGTGTGCGCCATATCACCTCAAAGAAGTTCTGGTAGTCGTAGAACAGGATAGCCACAGATTCAAAGCTGGCTTGCTGCAACTAAACTCCACATTACCTTCTTGATACTAATGCATGTATAATAGGATCTTATGTAAGTCTTGCTGAGTACCTTTGTACTCACGTTGCTTTATTTATGTTTTTGCAGCGGAGACTTCGGTCTTTCTAGTAGTTCCGCTTGGACTTCGACGAGTAGCTTGTTACCTCAGCTACGATCTTGTACCCTTGGGAGGGTCTTGTAGATAGTCAGGCTTCTCAGCTTTTTTCTTCTTCTTTTGTAGTTGTCTGTACTCAGACATGTAATGCTTCCGCTTGTTGCTTGTATGTTTCGTATGATGGGTCATGTGACCCCTGTTTGTATTTAATGCTATGTGGCTCTTCCGAGCCTTTATCTATATGAGTTTGCTATGTTGTGATGCCATGTTGTACAGCACATACTTGCATGTTATGCGACGTGTAACTTGTATTGCTGTGTGTGGGATCCGACAACCTAGTTGTTTATCCTTGGTAGCCTCTCTTATGGGGAAATGTAGTCTCGTGCTTCGAGCGATAGTAGTCCGCTACAGCCCGGTTCACCGAGTCCTGCTAGCCCAAAGACTACTGCTTGGACACTTGACTGGCGGCATGTGTTTCACTTCGTTCCTTATGTCTGTCCCTTCGGGAAATGTCACGCGGTGATATTCGAGTCCTGCCTAGCCTGCTACAGCCGGGATACCGGAGTCCTGTTAGCCAGTGCTACAGCCGAATTCATACGTTGATGACCGACATGCTCGATGTGATTCATGTATGCCTGTCCCCATAGGTTAGTGCCACTTTGGGTTCACGACTAGTCATGTCGGCCCGGGTTCTCTGTCATATGGATGCTAGCGACACTATCATATACGTGAGCCAAAAGGCGCAAACGGTCCCGGGCCATGGTAAGGTGACACCCGTGGGAATACCGTGCGTGAGGCCGCAAAGTGATATGATGTGTTACATGCTAGATCGGTGTGACTTAGGATCGGGGTCCCGACAGCTTTGGTATCAGAGCCTGACTGCCTGTAGGATTTCCAAGCCAACCTGGTCGAAGTTGAGTCTAGAAATGCTTTAGTTATGTAAGGGAATTGATTGTGGAAGGGAACGTAAGGCTCTTTTTACTCCGTTACCTCATGGCCCTCTGATCTGAGTCGCCCTATCTTTCCTACGGGGTTAAGGAACTAGGCTTTCTCTTCTGTCTATCAGGATCACGTGTTACTACTCCGTAGCTCCATAGGGTTGGTTGATCAGAGTCATACCCCAGTTTTTTATTACCTCCGGTGTAGCCTGTTTAGTAATATCTCAGAACCTTGACTGGTGATGTTGAGTTGTTGTACTACCCCATTTTAGCAGGATGTCTCATTTTGAGCATTTTACTGCCGTTATGCTGCCGGAATTGCCCCAGGAGTTCGAGAGTTACTAATTTCTTTGTCCTACATTTTACATTTTGTAGTTGATGTTGATTCCGTCCTTGGTTTCGTTTCTCAGGATGTCATCAGTTAAGCGAAGTTCTGTTGCTCGTAGCCAGAACCACGGAGATGGTAGGGATGAGGATCCTCCCGACCAGCCTTCATTGGCAGAGTTCATGTTAGAGATGGAGAGAAACAAGCGTGAGTCTAACCGCTTGTTGGCACGTATCGAGGAGAACACCGCACATCAGTCCAAAGGGTCTGCAACCATTCATGACTTCATTCGCTTGCACCCACCTACCTTTCATCATTCCATCGAGCCACTCGATGCGATGACTAGCCCGTAGTATCACACGCAAGCTCCGCTCGCGAACGTAGCTGAAAGTGACAAGGTCACCTATGCTGCATACCACCGGAAGGTCATGCTAGTCTTTGGTGGCGTAACTATGAGGCTATGCTTCCAGCTGGTCGATTCCAACTCGAGAGATTTCATCGAGGCTTTTCGCGAGCATCACATTCTCAAGCCCTCATCGATCGCAAGAGAGAAGAGTTCGTAGTTTCATCCAGGTAAGTTGGCTGTTGATGCTTCTGAGAGAGTTTGAGAACCTTGCCTGCTATGCTACAGAAGAAGTGTCCACGGACGCCAAGAAGCAGGCTAGGTTTCGGAAGGGTCTCAACCCCAAGTTGTGTCGTGATCTCCACCTACATCATTGTGATACATTCCAAGCTCTTGTGAACAAGGCCATTAATGCAGAGACAGCTCAGCTCACTTACGAGGAGTCTCGTAAGCACACCCGTGAGTTGGGATCTTCTTCCGGTTCTAGATCTCAGAAGCGCCGGATTTGGATTCCGAACTCTGCTCTTCCACCCGGATATTCACCGAGGCCATCTTATGTGGCGCCTCACCCAGTTCAGCAGTATGCTCCACCCAAGCCTGTTGGTAGACTGCCTTCCAATGCGGGTCCACGTCCTACTTCAGGGACTTGCTTCACATGCGGAGAGCCAGGACACTATGCACGTGACTGCTCTCAGACCAGTTATGCTCCACCCCAGCCTGAGAAGACTGTTTGCTGTGTTAAGCCATCTAGCAAGACGATCAGTGTCAAGTCAGCTCCCACTGAACGTGGACGTGTGCATCACGTCTCA
Source organism: Aegilops longissima (assembly GCA_021605205.1). NCBI lineage: Eukaryota > Viridiplantae > Streptophyta > Magnoliopsida > Poales > Poaceae > Aegilops > Aegilops longissima. The sequence goes on along the minus strand of CM038676.1, from coordinate 145,971,795 downwards.
GCTCAAGACGCTCATGATGATCCGGATGTCATTCTTGGTACACTCCTTGTCAATTGCCATCCCGCCTCAGTTCTATTCGATACTGGAGCATCTCATTCTTTCATTTCTGAAAGCTATGCTAACTTGCACAACATATCATTTTGTGATATGCCCTCTCCACTAGTCATTCAAACCCCTGGATCCAAATGGCAAACATCTAGTGTAAGCCATGGTAATGAAATCCTTGTTGATAGACTTGTATTCCTTGCCTCACTTATAGCCCTCAAGTCCACAGATATTAACATCATCTTGGGTATGGACTGGATGAAAGCTCATTATGCCAAGATTGATTGTTACACCAGATCTGTTCAGCTTACACACCCCTCTGGCAAGATAGTCACTGTGTCCACTAGAGTTGCAAAGCGACAACTCTATTCTCTTAATGCCAGCCCTCTTCCAGACATTGAAGATATCCCAATAGTCCGTGATTTTCCGGATGTCTTTCCAGAGGAACTGCCGGGTATTCCACCTGACAGAGATGTAGAGTTCGTCATAGATCTTATCCCAGGAACCGCTCCAATCTCTAGGAGACCTTACAAAATGGCACCCTTAGAACTAGCCGAGCTTAAGAAACAACTTGATGAGTCCTTGCAAAAGGGTTTCATCCGTCCTAGTTCTTCTCCTTGGGCTTGCCCCGTCCTCTTCGTCAAGAAGAAGGATGGTACGGACCGGATGGTTGTAGATTATCGTCCCGTTAACTTGGTCACGATAAAGAACAAGTATCCGCTCCCCAGGATCAATGACCTGTATGATCAGCTCGCTAGATCCTCAGTCTTTTCCAAGATGGATTTGAGGTTAGGATACCACCAAATCAAGATCAGAAATGGGGACATCCCCAAGACAGCCTTTGTCACTCGTTATGGCCAGTACGAGTACACCGTTATGTCCTTTGGTCTAACCAATGCTCCAGCCACATTCTCCCGCTTGATGAACTCGATCTTCATGGAGTACTTAGATAAATTTGTCGTGGTTTACCTCGATGATATTCTTATTTACTCGAAGAACGAGGAAGAGCATGCCGAACATCTTAGACTTGTGTTAGAGAAACTTAGAGAGCACCGCCTTTATGCCAAGTTCTCCAAGTGTGAATTTTGGTTGCCAGAAGTGACCTACCTAGGCCACGTAATCTCTGGTAAGGGCATTGCTGTCAATCCCGAGAGAGTTCAGGCCATTCTCGATTGGACTCCACCTGAAACCGTTAAACAAGTTAGGAGTTTCCTTGGTCTAGCCAGCTATTGTCGCCGCTTTGTTGAAAACTTCTCCAAAGTAGCCAAACCCCTCACGGAACTTCTCAAGAAAGATAAAAAGTTTGAGTGGTCCCCATAGTGTGAGCACAGTTTTCAGGAACTAAAAAGACGCCTGACTTCTGCTCCCATACTTGTGCCACCGGATTTCACTAAAGACTTTATTATCTACTGCGACGCCTCACGACAGGGACTAGGTTGCATTCTTATGCAGGATCGTCATGTGATTGCCTATGCATCTCGTCAGTTGCATCCACATGAGGAGAATTATCCTACACATGATCTAGAGCTTGCAGCCGTAGTCTATCCACTAAAGACCTGGCGACACTACCTTCTTGGTAAACATTGCGAGATCTACACCGATCACCAGAGTCTCAAGTATATCTTCACCCAACCAGATCTGAACCTTAGGCAAAGACGATGGTTGGAGTTGATCTCAGATTATGATCTAGGGATTACCTACACCCCAGGCAAAGCTAATGTCATGGCTGATGCGCTAAGTCGTAAATCCTATTGCAACAATCTCGTGTTGCAGCAGGGTCAACCATTTCTCCATGAGGAATTCTGTAAGCTTAACCTTCACATTGCTCCTCACAGATTCCTTTCTACCTTGGTGGCGAAACCTACCCTCGAGGATCAGATCATTTCTGACCATAAGTTTGATAGGGTGTTATCCGCATTAAGAGAAACATTAAGAAGGAGTTGGTGGATGTTTCTCTATGGATGATCGAGGTGTTGTCTTCTTTGAGAATCGCTGGTGGTTCCCAAGAGTCAAGATCTTCGACAACCGATTCTTAAGGAGGCGCATGAATCTCCTCTCACAATTCATCCCGGTAGTACTAAGATGTATCAGACCTACGCCAGAGGTTCCGTGGACTAGGATGAAGAGAGAAATTGCTCGGTTTATTGCTAATCGTGACGTTTGTCGTCGCGTTAAGCGAGCATCAAAGGCCTCTTGGCACCCTTCAGCCTTTAGCCATTCCCGAGTGGAAATGGGATAAAGTTGGTGTGGACTTCATCACCGCTTTCCAGGACCAAGAAAGGGAATAATGCTATCTTCGTAGTCATTGATCGCCTTCCAAAGTGGCTCACTTCCTACCTGCTCGAGAGAGTATCACCGCTAGTCAGCTCGCTGACTTATATATCTCGAATAGTTTCACTCCATGGTGTTCCACTAGAGATCAATTCAGACCGTGGCAGTCTTTTCACTTCTCATTTCTGGGAGAGTTTCCAAACTGCCATGGGCACCCATCTTTCCTTCAGTACCGCTTTCCACCCTCAGTCAAGTGGTCAGGTGGAAAGGGTCAATCAAATTCTCGAAGACATGCTTAGAGCTTGCGTTATCTCCTTCGGTATGGATTGGGAGAAATGCCTTCCTTTCGCCGAGTTTGCTTATAACAATAGCTATCAATCCAGTCTCAAGAAAGCTCCTTTTGAGATTCTCTATGGATGAAGATGTCGAACACCTTTGAACTGGTCAGAAACCGGTGAAAGACAGTTCTTTGGACCGGACATGATCCAGGAGGCAGAAGAGCAAGTTCGCATCATTCGTGAGAATTTGAAAACAGCCCAATCTCGTCAAAAGAGCCAGTATGACCGTCGTCATAAGGAAGTGGCTTATGAAATTGGCGACAAGGCTTACCTTCGGGTTACCCCTCTAAAGGGTACCCATCGTTTCGGTATCAAGGGCAAGTTGGCTCCTCGTTACATTGGTCCTTTTCGCATTCTCGCTAAATGAGGAGAGGTTGCCTACCAATTGGAACTACCCCCACATCTTTCCAGAGTTCATGATGTCTTCCACGTCTCTCAACTCAGGCGTTGCTTCTCGGATCCCATCCGCGGAGTGGACCACGAAACGCTTGATCTCCAAGATAACCTCACATACCGAGAGTACCGGTTCGCATTCTTAATCAAGCGAGCGTGTTACCCGACGCCGTAACATCAAGTTTCTCAAGGTTCAGTGGTCTCATCATTCCGAGAGAGAAGCTACTTGGGAGCGAGAAGATCGCCTTATTCGAGTACCCGCTTTCTTTCCGTCGACCCCAATCTCGGGACGAGATTCTTTCAAGTGGGGGCGAGTTGTCACATCCCTAGTTCTGGTATGACCTAGGCTAGCTAGTCATTTGAGCATCATGTTTAAATTCCATTTAATTTTGAAATGGGGATTTGTGAAACCCTCAGAATCATTTTTGGAAATTGACCAAGTAAAAATTGCTCCAAAAAGGTCCAAGCAAATGCTCATGTTGCCCTCTGAAAATATTGGACAGAGATAATAAGCAAACCAATATTTTTGGGAGCTCATAAGTATTTATTTTTGGGCATTTGGAATTAATGCATACCTATATATGTTATATATATATTACATATGTCCAATAATTATGCTAGTTGCTGAGGAGCTCTGCAACAATATAGTTAGCTCCTGCAAAAATTGGCATAAGGAAATAAAATGATTTGGTATTTTAATTAAATCAAAACAAATGTCAGAAAAATAGAAAAAGAAATAAAGGAAAAAAAACCCACCTGCAGCCCGTGTGCAGCCCAGCGGCCTAGCAGGCCGGCCCAGCCAAAGAAGCGGCCCAGCCCACCTGGCAGAGGCGGGGTGAATCCTCAACCTCCGCCAAGAGGGCGAGGCGTGTCGACGCGCGAGCCATCGCCGTGGCCACCTCCCTGCCTGCTTCCTCTCCTTCCCCGACCCTTCTCGAGACGCCAGGAGTCACGCACGCGCCGCCCCGACCGCTCTCCCTCTCTCCAGTGGCCTCCCCTCCTCTCTCTCTCTCTCCCTCCCCCGCGAGCACCCGAGCGCCACCGTCGCCGCCGCACGCCATTGCCGCGGCCACCACCTCCCCCTCGCCCTCTCTTCGAGTCCGGAAGCACCGCCGCATCGTCATCGTCCTCCCCGCCAAGTCACGCGAGCGGAAGCGCCCTGCAGCGTCGTCCCCGACCCTTCTTCCTCCTCGGGCCGCCGTGGATCTCCGTCGCCGCTCGCCGCCATCAGCGTCTTCCCCGAGCTCGCCGTCGTCTCTTCCGGTCCCCTGTGAGCCCCCCCACGTTGTTTCCCCCTTCTCCCCTGCTCCTCTGCGCCCTCCAGCCCCTCTGCCGCCCGAGCCGAGCTCCGGCCGCCGCCGCAAGCTCGCTCCGTGAGCTCCGCCATCAGGCGACCTCCGTCGCCTCCGCTGATGCGGACGGGCCGGCTACGCCCGGTGCTTTAGCCCGCCCCGTGCACCGCAGCGCTGCGCCCCTCCTCGGCCGAACTCCGGCCGCGCCGAACTCCTCGCCGTCGATCCGCCACCCAGGCCCGGCTGGCACCACCGCCGACGCTAGTGCTGGTCGGGCTCGATCGAGCCCAGCCACGCCGCGAACGGGCACCGTAGCCCGCTTCGCGGCGCCCGCTGCTGGCCTCGCCCGTGCTTAACGCCGGTGGGTTTGACCTTGACCCGCCGCCCGTCGGTGGGCCCTCAGGTCGTGATTAGCTTAAGGCTAATCACCGTTAACTAACCCCCCTGACACTGACCAGTGGGCCCCGGCGCCCTAATCTTTTAATTAGGCTTAAACTAACCCCCCTGTTTAACCCGTGTCACTGACGTGTGGCCCCACACGTCAGGTTTGACCCGGTCAGCCATGGTTGACTCGCTGACGTCATGCCTCTGTAATGTTGACGCCGTTATTCATTTTCTGGATTTAAATTAATCAGGAAATCCCAGAAAATGATTTAAACTTCAAAAAATCATATAAATTCAACCGTAGCTCAGATTGAAATAATTTATATATGAAAAAATATCAGAAAAATGCAACCTATCCATCTGTACCAGTTTCATGCATGATAAAACAACTTATACCTGCTGTATAGGTGAAAACACATGAATGGCATTTATAAGAGCTTATTTTGGAGTTGCATTTGAACCTTTGGTTCAAATGGACTTCATTCAAATTGAATACTAGTTGCATTAGCTCAAACAGCATCACATCTACATGCCATGTTCATGCATCATATTGTTGCATATGATTGGGTATTGATTGCCGGCACCGTTCCTTCTCGATAGGTCCTGCTCCGGATACGTTCCAGAGTACCTGTCTGTGAAGCAGTGCCTCCCTTGTTGATTTACCAGGCAAGCAAACTCCCTTGTTCATTCCGATACAATCCTACTCTCTCGCTCCTGCTCTCAGTTATTGCATTAGGACAACAACCATTCATCTGCTACTTTAGGCTGCGGTAGTTGAACCCATTCCTCTGCATGACCTGTCATTGCCACAGTAAAGAGTTGAAACCCACTAGCATGCGTAGGAGTTGATTGAGCCATGTTGTGTTCCTACCATGCTATGCCTGCTATTGCTTAGAGTTGTGTCGGTTCTGATTCATGGGAAGGAATTGGAGTACAGTTCTATGTTCTGATGCTGAGAGTGGAATGTGTGAACACGATTTGGTAAAGGCAGCGGTGAGAGGCCATGTAGGAGTACATGGTGGGTTGTCTCCTTGGAACCGCCCTTAAGCTAATCGAAGTTCTATGTATGTCGTCCAATGACTAGCTACTACCACACATTGGAATGCTTAAGTGCCCCTCTCGACTTATTAACCAACTTGATCTCTGTCCAGGAGTCGCAACTAGTTTCTGGTGTTTGTAGGTAGTGCTATTTTTCTACCGAGTGGCGCCCGACAGGGTGGCTTGGAACAGACTAGGCACAGGTGGCACGGTGTACCAAGTGGCACCCGGATGGTGGGCTTGGGAACCCTGCTCACATCGTTTGGGGCCGTGAGCGACACCCCGGCCGGATCTCCTTGCGGATGGAACCCGAATAGGCGATAAACCTGGGCTAGAGTCTTGTGTGGTTAGTCAGGTCGTGGCCGACACCCTCGCCAGGCTTCCGCTTGAAGGTTGCCGAGATACATGACGTGTATATGGCGGTAAGTGGCGAGCGTGTGTGAAGAAGTACACCCTGCAGGGTTATCATGATCTATTGAATAGCCGTGTCCTCGGTTATGGACTTCTTGGATGCTTACGTGGTACATAGACAACTTGAAGTGGATACTCTAAAATGCTCAAGACAAGTGTGAGTGCTATGGATGGCCTTCTCGTATGGAGACGAGGATGAATCCATAGTGGTGTATTGTGTGGTGACTAGTGGACTCGTGTGCGCCATATCACCTCAAAGAAGTTCTGGTAGTCGTAGAACAGGATAGCCACAGATTCAAAGCTGGCTTGCTGCAACTAAACTCCACATTACCTTCTTGATACTAATGCATGTATAATAGGATCTTATGTAAGTCTTGCTGAGTACCTTTGTACTCACGTTGTTTTATTTATGTTTTTGCAGCGGAGACTTCGGTCTTTCTAGTAGTTCCGCTTTGACTTGATTTAGTAGCTTGTTACCTCAGCTACGATCTTGTACCCTTGGGAGGGTCTTGTAGATAGTCAGGCTTCTCAGCTTTTTTCTTCTTCTTTTGTAGTTGTCTGTACTCAGACATGTAATGCTTCCGCTTGTTGCTTGTATGCTCTGTATGATGGGTCATGTGACCCCTGTTTGTATTTAATGCTATGTGGCTCTTCTGAGCCTTTATCTATATGAGTTTGCGTTATGTTGTGATGCCATGTTGTACAGCACATACTTGCATGTTATGCGTACGTGTAACTTGTATTGCTATGTGTGGGATCCGACAACCTAGTTGTTTATCCTTGGTAGCCTCTCTTATGGGGAAATGTAGTCTCGTGCTTCTGAGCGATAGTAGTCCACTACAGCCCGGTTCACCGGAGTCCCGCTAGCCCAAAGACTACTACTTAGACACTTGGTGGCGGCATGTGTTTCACTTGTTCCTATGTCTGTTCCTTCGGGGAAATGTCACGCGGTGATACTCGGAGTCCTGCCTAGCCTGCTACAGCCCGGGATACCGGAGTCCTGTTAGCCCAGTGCTACAGCCCGAATTCATACGTTGATGACCGACATGCTCGATGTGATTCATGTATGCCTGTCCCCATAGGTTAGTGCCACTTTGGGTTCACGACTAGTCATGTCGGCCCGGGTTCTCTGTCATATGGTTGCTAGCGACACTATCATATACGTGAGCCAAAAGGCGCAAACGGTCCCGGGCCATGGTAAGGCGACACCCGTGGGAATACCGTGCGTGAGGCCGCAAAGTGATATGATGTGTTACATGCTAGATCGGTGTGACTTAGGATCGGGGTCCTGACAATCGTCAAGCTAGTTTTCATCACGTGGATATGATTCGCGTTCGGTACTTTGATAATTTGATATGCGGGTGGACCAGTGCTTGGGTGTTGTCCTTACTTGGACAAGCATCCCACTTATGATTAACTCCTATTGCAAGTATCCGCAACTACAAAAGAAGTATTAAGGTAAACCTAACCATAGCAAGAAACATATGGATCCAAATCAGCCCCTTACGAAGCAACACATAAACTAGGGTTTAAGCTTTTGTCACTCTAGCAACCCATCATCTACTTATTACTTCCCAATGCCTTCCTCTAGGCCCAAATAATGGTGAAATGTCATGTAGTCGACGTTCACATAACACCACTAGAGGAGAGACAACATACATCTCATCAAAATATCAAACGAATACCAAATTCACATGACTACTAATAGCAAGACTTCTCCCATGTCCTCAGGAACAAACGTAACTACTCACAAAGCATATTCATGTTCATAATCAGAGGAGTATTAATATGCATATAGGATCTGAACATATGATCTTCCACCAAATAAACCAACTAGCATCAACTACAAGGAGTAATCAACACTACTAGCAATCTACAAGTACCAATCCCGGACTTAGAGACAAGAATTGGATACAAGAGATGAACTAGGGTTTGAGAGGAGATGGTGCTGGTGAAGATGTTGATGGAGATTGACCCCCTCCCGATGAGAGTATCGTTGGTGATGATGATGGCGATGATTTCCCCTCCCGGAAGTGTCCCCGTGAACAGCTCTGCGGAGCCCTAGATTGGTTCCGCCAAGGTTCCACCTCGTGGCGGTGGAGTCTCGTCCCAAAGCTTGCTTGTGATTTTCTTTGGACAAAGACTTCATATAGCGTAAGATGGGCACCGAGGGCTAGTCAGGGGCCCACGATGCGGGGCGCCGAGGGGTAGGCGCGCCCCCACCCTCGTGGCTGGGTGTGGGCCCCCTCTCGTATTTCTTCCGCTTAGTATTTTTTATTATTTCCAAAAATAACTTTCGTGGAGTTTCAGGACTTTTTGAGTTGTGCAGAATAGGTCTATAATATTTGCTCCTTTTCCAGCCCAAAATTCCAGCTGCCGGCATTCTCCCTCCTTATATAAACCTTGTAAAATAAGAGATAATAGGCATAAGTATTGTGACATAATGTGTAATAACAGCCTTGTCGGTGTCAAAACCGGCGGATCTCGGGTAGGGGGTCCCGAACTGTGTGTCTAAGGCGGATGGTAACAGGAGACATGGGACACGATGTTTACCCAGGTTCGGGCCCTCTCTATGGAGGTAATACCCTACTTCCTGCTTGATTGATCTTGATGATATGAGTATTACAAGAGTTGATCTACCACGAGATCGTAGAGGCTAAACCCTCTAAGCTAGCCTATGGTATGATTGTTGTATATCTATCGACTAGTCTGGCCTTGGTTTATATAATGCACCAGAGGCCTAGGATAACAAGAGTCCTAGCCGAATACGCCAGTGGGAGAGGAGTCCTTGTCTTGATCGCCAAGTCTTGTGGAATCTTCCTTGTATGCAGCAACTGTCCGGACTGGCCTATGAGTATACGGCCGTGGGGATCCTCGGCCCAATCCAACTGATCGGGAGACGACATGGTGAGTACCCCCTAGTCCAGGACACCGTCAGTAGCCCCCTGAACCGGTCTTGAAGTTGGGGACGCTCCTCGATTCTTCCGAACTGTTCTTCATCTTCAGTCGTCGGTCTTGAAAACTGGTTCAACAAATCTTCTCATCTTCGATCTTGAGGATCGCCGAAATGCATTCGACGAGTTTACACGTCGGGTATCCGAGGAGCCCCTTTAAGTTTCCGGCCTTTATCAATGCCTTGTTATTTTTATGCCACACCTCGGGTTTGAAGTTGTTCCCGGGAGGCAGTGTCCTCTTGCGTCCAAGCTCTAACGCCGGACTGCATTCGAGGTATCTTTTGCAGCCGAGCACCAACGCCGGATCGCTTCCCAGCTCTATCGCCGGACTATGTATCCGAGCTCCAACGCCGGACGGTATCCGAGCTACAACGCCGACTATGTATCCGAGCTCCAACGCCGGACTGTATCCGAGGTGTAAATCACCTTGGTTTAAAGAAGTTTGAAGGAGTTTAGCCGAGCTTAATGCCGAAATGCCCTCTATGGAGCCAGCCACTAGCGCCCGAGCTTTATGCGGACTGCTTCGAGGTGGTGCACCACCCGAATGTGGGCGATTTTTGTCAATATTTTGATTGGTGCAATTTATTCTCTACCGAGATACATAGCCAGTATCCCACAAGGTGTGTATCGGTCTAAAACCCGAGATGCACCTGAAGGATAACATAAGACCGCTGATCCTAGTAGTCGCCGAGACTCAAAGTTGATTTGCAAAATCGGCCCGAGGATCAAGTTCTAGCTCGCGAATACTTCGACACAAAAGCGGCGGCTCAGTCCTCGAGACTCGGGTTGGGTGCGGCCGACCAACCTGAGCATCAAAATCTCCTCGGAAACTGTATTGCACTTAAAATTTTCTGCATAGAATAGGCAATGCAGTAGCCCCCGAGATACTAGTCGGGTGGCAACACCAGATCAGGGGATTGATGTGCCCCTTTAATATTTGTAAATAATAAGCCCGAAGCCCAGTAGTCCCCGAGCCTTAATGCGGGCACAGGTGGCCGAATTAAGGATCGATGTCCATCGTAAAATCACAAATTATGTGTAATGACTCAATGTATCCAAGTACTTTATGCCATTAATGCTCGGATCCGCATTGTACAAAACTTTGTTGACCGACCATTGGCTTCAACCTCCTTGGCCAGTAGCCGAGGAGTGTTTCTCCTACTTTATAAAGCCTTTATGAGGGCAAAAATTTACGACAAACAAGGCAATCTGGCCATACGGTTTTATAAACAAAGGTACACAGAGAGATATGTTATATTATTGTTTAACAGAAGAAATGTCTTCCAAAGAAAATAGTCCTGCTATCGGTTCCTTTCTTTGGGTTGTCATGCTAAGCATGATCATGAAACCTCAGCTCCAATGTAAGAGCAAAATATTGAGGATTTAGTTTGGGAGTCCAGCATTAGCCCCGGTAGTGTTCGGCGACAGTCGAGGTCAAGCCGGAAACACTTCGGCCAATGTTATGAATGGCCCGTCATTTAATATAGTCATCGGATCGATGACCAGTTTACACCAATTGTGACAGTCAGTTTTCGGCTTTCTCCACTTAGGTGCTTGACCATGCGAGCTGGAAGCACAATTGCAGTGGTTCTCCCTTTGCACACCTAGCCGAACAAAGCGTAACATAGGAGGCAAGCGGAGCCGGGCAACCCAACTATTGACCAAGACACAATTCAAACTGATGCATATATAGCAATATCCGAGAATGTTTTTGCAGAATCTCTAAAGGTGTCCGCGTTGATCTGCGAGACTTGTGCTGAAAACACACAAATAGTTTAAAAGTGCCAAAAGCTTGAAAACCAAAAACGCCAAGTAAAAACATGACGTCCAACAAGATCAAGTGTTGGTGCCAATCCAAAATTGACTTTAGAAAAAAGTGCTTCGCCGTGCTTTAACATGACACATCCTATCTCAAGACTTGCTGGTCAGCCTACGGCTTCAAAGTGTCCCATCCCAAGGCGGAGTACTTCTCATTAGGCCAGTTTAGAAAACTAAACTCTAGCGGTTTTGAGAGAGAAATTAGGCTCCCCGGCTAGTGACCGCACACTCGTGTCGAGAAAAGGAGTGATAAATAATAATAAAAACTCTGCAATGACTAAAAAGAAAAACACTTATTATAAAATGGCTCAAATAAACATAAGAGCCCCCAAGTGACTTAGGTAAAAGAATGATTGTATGTACCGAAGTACTTATATCATATCTATGTTCAACCAAACTTTAAACGCGTCTTAACCGACCGTCGGCTTCTCCCTCTTCAGTCAAGGACCGAAAAGTGTTATGTACTCCATCTGTCGAGAATATCGACGGTGTTTCCAATAACCAGGCAATCAGGTCATAAGGCTGTAACAGACAAAGCGCGCTCAGGTAACTTATGCTATATTACTAATAAGGTGTAAGAAGCATCTTCAAAGAAAATAGTACCCCCACCGATACCTTTCTTCGGTGCTCATTGTTAATATGAGACTTGTGCAATAGATTTTTTGTACTCATGAGTTCCGCTGTGTGCCGACCATTATTGAAAACAGAAGAGCGCTAGCTTCGGCTTCACCTGGTCGAGGTCCGCTCGGGTGACCCGATCGTGACAATCGCAGAGGTGCTCCCTTTACTCCCTAGCCGAACAATCGGGAACGTAGGGGTAAATATAGGAGCAAGGCAACCCAGCTTGCAAATCACTTAAGTCAATATGGTGCATATTGTGGCGTAATACATGAACAAGGAATGAAGCTGTACAAGTATAATCATGTGCAAGAGGAAAAAGCTTCATGAAGGAACCCCCAAGTAAACGGGGTATTTGAATTTGCGCGTCACAAACAAAGTTTGGACAAGGAAAATTTTTACAAGCAACTTTTTCCCGAAAAAGTATAACGCTTGGTCGAGCCGAACACAAGTTAAAAATTTAAAACTTTGAGCATGAAGGCAACTTAGCTGGTTAATGTGTTCGGTATTGACGACGCTGTCCGAGCTTGATGCGGACAAGGTTCCATCCCCAAGCCGATCCCGAGGTGGCGGAGCAAAGAGCTCGGCACCAAGTGGTGACATAGCACGATCAATGCAGGACGACGAGTGATGCCAAGTCCCTGCATGAGGTAATGAAGTGTTGACGAAGCCCCGTCCAGCCGAGGTGACGCCTAAAGGATATAGTCCGGTGGATCATTTTCCGTGCACAAAAATAGTGCAGACCGGGATAATAGTAATAATAAGAATTAAAAAATGTTGCATAATAAATAATTTATGCAAAATGAGTAATAAAAGAAATATGGCTGGCGCCAAGTCATTGTCGTCGCAGGCGTCGGCGTGATGCGTAAAGGCGTGGCAAAACCTGAATTCACAGGTCGGTCCTAGTTCGAATGCGGGCGTCACGGACTATGTACTGAAACCGATGTAACCACCATACGATTGTCGCACGCGCCACCATTTTATAGAACTGTGTACATATGATGGACAAACCAGAGTAATAATTCCTTGGGAAAAATGAACCCAAGCAAAAAATACAGGGATTAATAGCACCTGGTTTATTTGTTGTAGCAATCCGAAGGAAGGTGATTCCCAAAATTGGGACTCGATCCGCGCACCCATTGCCTGATGGGCGATAAAACGACGGCATGGCAATGCTGGCAAAGGTTGGCTCGCCGAGGCAGAGCCCTCGATCCAGCTAAAGTGATGGAGCTGGTCGGCTAGTGACGCCGAAGTGTCCGGAGTAGGTTGATCAAGAGATGGCGAAGCCACCGGTCCAGCCGAGATGTCGAAGTACGTCGGCGTGATGGACACCAGCTTGAAGAAGCAATAGTGTGGCCCTGTCGATGCAGATCGTGACATGGTCGATGCCGGCTTGATGAAGCGACCGTGCGGCGATGTCGGTATGCCTGCTCCGTATAATCCGTGGGGCGGCGATGTTGGTGATGATATATCCTTCGTGATACCGGACTCTTGTTCGGCTTGCTGAGATGATGATCCGAATAAGTTGAGCTCGGCTCAACAAAGTGACGACGTGTCTAGCGCAGGTCAGCAGCCGTGGAGCAACATTGCCGGACTAGTTTAACACCAGCATGATGCTGAAGATCATGTTCAAAGGATTTTATAGTTAGTGGGATGCGTTCGAGAACAAAACGAAATACCCCATACAAAACTTCCTTCAAAAAGGATGTCCGAAATCCCGTTCATAAAAAAGACGAACTCGGGTCGAATTCGTTTTCGCGCAGAAAATAGATCCGAAAAGTGATGCACTAATCAGAAGGTTCCCGGAGTTCGGACGGTCGGATCGAGCTGAAATTTTGAGGGGTGGTAGATATAGGAATTCCGCAGCCGATCAACGGTTGGATCTTCCAAAGGATGTCCAAGCTAGAAGCTGGAAACCACGCCCAAAATTCGTCCGGATTCTCGTCCAGATTCAATGCGGCTCCGGTATATCAGAGATTGCCAGAGATTCCTCCATCGGAACTCGACGAAATTTTCCAGGGTTGTTGTAGACTCAATTCTGCACAATTCCACCGAAGCAATCGTTAAAACGACACTCTAGGAGGTGGTGGCGGCGGACACAAGTCCGCTGTCCAAAAAACAGTATGGTCGCCCGAGGGCAATGTTGACGTTGAGCCCCCGGGCTCCCTGGATGATTCCTCCATGATCTTGATAGAGATCGGAGTTGTTGTTGATGAAGGCCCTCATCCGAACATCACGATCGGAGGTAGGGCGCAGACCTTGGTCGAACCAAGGTGACCAGTTGAGCTGGTGACGAAGATGCCGAAGTCGTAGTTGATCTGTAGGCGAGCCATCGACCTTTTGCCCAACACACAGCGAAACTCTCAATGAAAGCACCAATGTCGGTGTCAAAACCAGCGGATCTCGGGTAGGGGGTCCCGAACTGTACGTCTAAGGCGGATGGTAACAGGAGACATGGGACACGATGTTTACCCAGGTTCGGGCCCTCTCTATGGAGGTAATACCCTACTTCCTGCTTGATTGATCTTGATGATATGAGTATTACAAGAGTTGATCTACCACGAGATCGTAGAGGCTAAACCCTAGAAGCTAGCCTCTGGTATGATTGTTGTATATCTATCGACTAGCCTGGCCTTGGTTTATATAATGCACCAGAGGCCTAGGATAACAAGAGTCCTAGCCGAATACGCCGGTGGGAGAGGAGTCCTTGTCTTGATCGCCAAGTCTTGTGGAATCTTCCTTGTATGCGGCAACTGTCCGGACTGGCCCATGAGTATAAGGCCATGGGGATCCTCGGCCCAATTCAACTGATCGGGAGACGACGTGGTGAGTACCCCCTAGTCCAGGACACCGTCAAACCCATAATGCAATAAATATTGATATAAAAGCATGATGCAAAATGGACGTATCACACCACAAGTAGGATATAATTTCATTGCATAATTATTGACTTTCGTGCTTGCATAGGGAATCACAAACCTTAACACCAATATTATTACTAAAGCATAATTACTCATCAACATGACTCACATATCACATCATCATATCTCAAAACTAGTACTCAGAATCAAGTTTATTTTGTCGAATGATCTTCATGAAAGTTTTTATTATATCCTTCTTGGATATCTATCACTTTGGGACTAATTTTTATGTGTTGCTTTTGACAAGCTCAAACAAATATGAGTGAAGATCATGAGCGTAATTTTTCTCTTTCTCTCAAATTAATTTAAGTGAAGCAAGAGATAATTTCTTGAAAATTTTACTAACTCTCAAATAAATCTAAGTGAAGCAAGAGAGCATTTCTTCAAAAATACTAAAGCACACCGTGCTCAAAAAGATACAAGTGAAGCACTAGAGCAAGTCCATAGCTCATAAAAATTTAAGTGAAGCATAGAGAGCAATTCTAACAAGTCATGACATAATTTTGACTCTCGCAAATAGGTGTGTCCAGAAGGGAATCAAGACTTAAAGCAAAAAATAAAACAAGGAAAGACTCATATCATACAAGACGCTCCAATAAAAACATATAGTATGTGACGAATAAAAATATAGCTTCGAGTAAAATACTGATGGTCGTTAGAAGAAAGAGGGGATGCCACTCGGGGCATCCCCAAGCTTAGTTGCTTGCTCTCTTTTGGATATTAGATTGGGATGCCGGGGCATCCCCAAGCTTAGGCTCTTCTTATTCCGTGTTCCTCCATCCATTCTAAGATAACCCAAAACTTGAAAACTTCAATCACACAAAACTCAACAAAACCATCTTGAGATCCGTTAGTGAAAGAAAGCAAATCACTACTATAAGTACTGTACCAAACCAATTCATATTTTGTTTTTGCATTATATCTGTTGTATTCCAACTTTTCTATGGCAAAAATTCATCATAGAAAACCATAGAGCCATCAAAATAAGCACACAACGCAAAGAAAACAGAATCTGTCAAAACAGAACAGTCTGTAGCAATATGACTATTTCGAAAACTTCTGGAACTCCAAAAATTCTGAAAAATTAGGAAGACTTTAAAATTTTGTATATTAATCTACTTAAAAAAGAATTGGCATTTTAGCACGCTCTGGTAAAAAATTAGAATTGTTTTCACGAGAGAAAATGTTTCTGTTTTTCAGCAAGATCAAACAACTATCACCCAAGAAGATCCTAAAGGCTTTACTTGGCACAAACACTAACTAAAACACAAAAAACACAATCATAAAAGTAGCATAATTTTGCTAACACTCAAGAACAGAAAGTAAAAATCAAAAATAAATTTTATTCATTGGGTTGCCTCCCAACAAGCGCTATAGTTTTACGCCCCTAGCTAGACATAAAGCAAGGATCTAAGTTTTGTCATCTTTGTTTCGAGATCCATAAGATGCCCTCATGATTGATTCATATGGTGGCCTAATTCCTGTTCTAGGAAAGTGTTCCATACCCTTCCTCAAAGGAAATTGGAACTTAATATTGCCTTCTTTCATATCAATCACGGCACCGATAGTGCGTAAAAACGGTCTACAAAGAATAATTGGACAAGACGGATTGCAATCAATATAAAGAACAATAAAATCTATGGGCACATAATTCCTATTTGCAAGAATAATAACATCATTAATTCTTCCCATAGGCTTTCTAATAGTAGAATCCACCAAATGCAAATTTAAAGAACATTCTTCAAGATCGGTAAGACCAAGCACATCACATAAAGATTCGGAATAGTAGAAAAACTAGCACCCAAGTCACACAAAGCAAAACACTCATAATTTTTAATCTTGACTTTGATAGTAGTTTCCCATTCATCATGCAATTTTCTAAGAATTGAAACTTCTAATTCCAATTTTTTGTCAAAAGCTTTCATCATAGCATCAACAGTATGTTTAGTAAAAGCTTTATTTTGTTCATAAGCATGGGGTGAATTTATCATGGATTGCAACAAAGAAATACAATCAATCAAAGAGCAACTATCATAATTAATGTCTTTGTAATCGAAAAGAGTTGGCACATCACTAGTTAAAGTTTTGACCTCTTCAAACCCACTTTCATCAATTTTCTCAACAATATTTTCACCCTTCAAAATATTGGGACGCCTTCTACCTAAAGTTGACACTTCTCCAGTCCCTTTTTCATCAATCTTAAATTTACTAAACAAGGAATCAATATAAGAAACACTAATCATTTTAAGATTTTCATCATTTTTGTGAAAGTAATCACTAGAAAACGCTTTTTTCTAAAATTTATCTTTTAGCTCTAAGCATAGTGGTTCTTTTGTTACTTTCATCCATAGAAACATAAAGAGCTTTAATTTATTCATCAACCTTAGGCACAAAATTTTTCATCTAGAGATTTTCCACATCATGAGAAATTCTATCAACACTTATAGACAAATCACCAATCTTATTCAACTTTTCTCCTATGGAAGTGTTGAAAACTTTTTGCGTGTTGATAAATTCTTTAATGTTATTCTCAAGATCATAAGTGTTCCTATTATTATTATAAGAAGGATTTCCATAGGAATTACCATAATTATTAGAGGAATTACTAGGAAAAGGCCTAGGATTATAATTACCTCTATAAGCATTGTTATTGAAATTATTTCGAGAGATAAAATTCACATCTATGGCATCACTATTTTTCTCAATCAAAGTAGACAAAGGAATATCATTAAAATCAATAGGAGCACTTTTACTAGCAACCAATTTCATAAGAGCATCAAGTTTTTCACTCAAAGAAGAAATTTCTTCAACCGAATTAACTTTTTTACTAGTAATCTTTCGGTATGCCATTGAGAATAATTTGCCATAATATTTTCAAGCAATTTGGTGGCTTCATCCAAAGTAATTTCCATAAAAGTACCACCCGCGGCGGAATCTAAAAGATTACGAGAAACAAAATTCAACCCTGCATAAAATTTTTGTATGATCATCAAAAGATTTAACCCATGAGTTGGGCAATTCCTTAACATCATTTTCATCCTTTCCCAAGATTGTGCAACATGCTCACATTCAAGTTTCTTGAAATTCATGATCTGGGTTCTAAGGGAAAAATTTTTTGCGGGCATAAAATACTTAGTGATAAAAGCATCTTTGCACTTATTCCAAGAATCGATACTATTGCGAGGCAAAGAAGAGAACCAAATTTTTGCAGAATAACGCAAAGAAAACGGAAATAATTTATCTTCACAACATCATTGTCCACATCTTTTTTTCTTTTGCATATCGCATAATTCCACGAAGGTATTAAGATGGGACGCGACATCCTCATTAGGAGTACCGGAAAATTGATCTTTCATGACAAGATTCAGCAAAGCAGTATTAATATCACAAGCTCTACACTAGTGGCGGGAGGAGCAATCGGAGTGTCAATAAAATCTTTGTTGTTAGTATTTGAGAAATCACACAACTTGGTGTTCTCTTGAGTCATGATGACTACACAACAAGATTGCACTCAAAAACAGATCCGGCAAGAAAACGGCGAACGAAAAAGAGGCGCTAATAAAACAACAAATTTTTATGAAGTGGGGGAGAGGAAAACGAGAGGAAAATGGCAAATAATGGAAATTGCGAGGAGATGACATTTGTGATTAGGAACCTAGTATATGTTGAAAATCCTCCCCGGCAACGTTGCAAGAAATTCCTTTTGATGCGGCTTGAAGCTACGTCGGTATTTCCCCAAAGAGGAAGGGATGATGTAGCATGATAGGTCTCTACTATTTGCTCCTTTTTCAATCCAGAATTCCAGCTGCCGGCATTCACCCTCTTCATAACCTTGTAAAATAAGAGAGAAAAGGCATAGGAATTGTGATATAATGTGTAATAAGAGCCCATTCTCCGATTTAGGTTCGAGCTTATCAGGATGAAGCCTTTTGACATAAGCTTTGCATCCCCAAACTTTAAGAAACGACAGCTTAGGTTTCTTGCCAAACCATAGTTTATACGGTGTCGTCTCAACGGATTTAGATGGTGCCCGATTTAACATGAATGTGGTTGTCTCTACTGCATAATCCCAAAACGATAGTAGTAAATCGGTAAGAGACATCATAGAACGGACCATATCCAATAAAGTACGGTTACGACTTTCTGATACACCATTACGCTGTGGTGCTCCAGGTGGCATGAGTTTTGAAACAATTCCACATTGTTTTAAACGAAGGCCAAACTCGTACCTCAAATATTTGCCTCCGTGATCAGATCACAGAAACTTTATTTTCTTGTTACGATGATTCTCTACTTCACTCTGAAATTCTTTGAACTTTTCAAATGTTTCAGACTTGTGTTCCATTAAGTATTATACCCATATCTGCTCAAATCATCTGTGAAGGTAAGAAAATAATGATACCCACCGCGTACTTCAACACTCATCGGACCGCATACATCGGCATGTATTATTTCCAATAAGTCATTAGCTCGCTCCATAGTTCCAGAGAACGGAGTTTTAGTCATCTTGACCATGAGCCATGGCTCGCAAGTATCAAATGATTCATAATCAAGTGATTCCAAAAGTCCTTCGACATGGAGTTTCTTCATGCGTTTTACACCAATATGACCTAAACGGCAGTGCCACAAATATGTTGCACTATCATTATCAACTTTGCATCTTTTGGCATCAATATTTATGAATATGTGTGATGCGGCTTGAAGCTACGTCAGTATTTCCCCAAAGAGGAAGGGATGATGCAGCACAGCAGTGGTAGGTGATGAGGACATAGACCTGGGGTAGGGTAATAGGCCTGACCTGTATGTCCTACCTAAGGTCCTTGTCCTAGAAGCAAAGAAGTTCAAGAGTAAATAGAGGGGGCCCAACAAAGGTGTCGAGTGCAATCCACTCGACCTACCATTCACTCGGAGACCCCTCCTTATTTAGGTCACTCGACCACTAAACCACTCGACGCGCAGAAGACCTAAAGCCACTCCGCGCAGCAACGGTCGGGCGTTTACTCATATACTTAATGATCATTTATAGCACTTTATTACGGATGTTACCTGTAACGCTCCTTCTTTATGTACATTGAACTCTTGGTAACGGGGGATGGCCGGGGTCCTGGCGCACTCTATATAAGCCACCCCCTCCTCTGAGACAAGGGTTCACACCCCTCTAAACACACACATACATAATCCAGTCGACCGCCTCCGGGCCCCGAGACGTAGGGCTGTTACTTCTTCCGAGAAGAGCCTGAACTCGTAAAACTCGTGTGTACAACTTCGCCATAGCTAGGATCTTGCCTCTCCATAATTACCCCCCTATTCTACTGTCAGTCTTAGTACCACGACAGTTGGTGCCCACCTTGGGGCAGGTGTCTTAGCGACTTGTCGGAGAAGTTGCGGTTTTTTTATCCCCATCATCATGGTTTCTGGCGGAGGATTGGCCGAGGGCCGCGAGATACGTCTCGGTGCGCTCGTGTTCGTCGCCGACGACTCCGCTTGGCTCAAAGAGGCTCCACTTGACGTCGAGGCGCTCCCCGTCCTCGGGGTAACGCACTTTCATGCATGCATCCGCTGCGTCCTTCTTCGGCAGCCGTCGACTCAGTATCGGTCGGCTCCTGTGGCGTCCTCGCTCCCTGCTGCTCGCCGGCGCAAGCGTTCTAGTCGGTCGCGGCTCCAGCGGTGGGTGAGGCACGCGGTGGCTCGCCAGTCGGCCACCCCACAAGTCGCGGCAATTGAGCCCGACGAAACTCTCTACGGCCTGTTCGACTGGCTCCGCCGGGACTGCATCCGAGTGCGACAACAGTGATCCCGCGGCGGAAGTCCTGATGGTCAACGGACCGCATAGTCCTCCTGGCTTCCCCCGCGACGACGGTGGCGATGGTGGCGGCGATTCGTCGCACGTCCACGAGGAGTACCGCCCCGAGCCCCTCTCTTCGCAGCAGAGGGAAGAGCTTCGCCGCCGTAAAATGGATGCACTTCACACTCCTATCGTTGGAGAAACCCCCGAGGCCTGGGCCTTGGAGGAGACGCGCCTGGCCAACTTGGCTGAGCGCACTCGATTGGAGAACCTCCAGCACGCACTCGACGAGCGTGCTTGGCAGCGGATTCCTGAGTCCAGTCGACGACAGCTTTTTCCGCCTCCAACTCAGGTATACCGAACTCCGATTCAGAATCTCACAGCTGCAGCCCGAATAGCAGAGTCAATTCAGCCTTCCTAGTCAGAGGCTGGTAGAGGTTTGATGCGGGTCCGGGCTGTACTCCGGGCAGCGGGAGAGTAGAACACGGCACTATCTCAGTCGCAGAATAGGATTCTTAGCAGGTCTGTGATGGCAGACACCGTTCAGTCGGCTCACAGCCCGAGATCGCCTCCGCAGCGTGAGGCACATGGAGACCGGCGAGATCAGTACAGAAACCGTGAGTAGTATGATCACCGACTTGACCACAATGACCATCGTCGAGTGCCCATGCCTCCCCACAGGAGTGGGTCGTATGTGCCTCGGCAGCACGATGACAGACGCCCTCACAGTGGCGGACGTAGAATTCCAGTCGACCCCAGGGAGTCGAGTTTTGATGCGAGATCAATTCTCGTTCAAGGTCTGGTTGACAGGAACAGGGCGCACAGAGAATGCCATGACAGAGACTATCCGACTGGCAGTAGAGTGCATGTTTTAGGCCCAGAGTGTTTCAGCAGAGCCATCAGGGCTGCAGTGATTCCTCCTAACTTCAGGTTGGCCACTTCACTAGTGAGTCCAAGCCTGACACTTGGCTTGAGGACTACCGAGTGGCTGTTCAGATTGGCGGCGGCAATGATGAAGTGGCCATGAAGCACCTTCCTCTGATGTTGGAGGGCTCGACCAGAGCGTGGTTGAATCAGTTAGCACCTGGCAGCATATATAGTTGGGATGAACTCGCCCGAGTGTTTGTTAGAACCTTTGAAGGTACATGCAAACGGCCAGCAGGGTTAACAGAGTAGCAATCTTGTGTGCAGAAACCGAATGAAACCTTGAGGGATTATATCCAGAGATGGATCACGTTGCACCACACAGTGGAGAATGTGTCAGATCACCAAGCAGTTTGTGCCTTCAAGGAAGGTGTCAAGTATCGATAATTGAACCTAAAGTTCGGTCGGACAGGAGATATGTCCCTGAGTCGGATGATGGAGATCACCACCAAGTATGCCAATGGTGAAGAGGAGGACCGACTCCGGAGTGGCAAGCACAAAACAGTCGCCCAAGAAACCGGAGCAGGGAATTCCAGTCGGAAACAGAAACGCAAGGCCGAGCTAGCAGCTCCTGGTGAAGCTTTAGTTGTGGCCCAAGGGAAGTTCAACGGGAAGCCCAAAGGGCCATGGAACCCTAAGAAAGTGAAAGATCAAGATAGAAATGATGTGTTGGATTTACCGTGCCACATTCACACCAAAAAAGATGAAGAGGGTAATTTCATTTACCCTAAACATACCACTCGACAGTGTCGGCTCCTGATCCAGCAGTTCAGAGAGAAACAACCCAAAGAGAAGGAAAAGGAGTCGGACAAGGGTGAAGATAAAGAAGAAGAAGATGATGGTTTCCCTAATGTCAATTACACTCTAATGATTTTTGCTGATGTTGAGAGCAAAAGTCGACTGAAAGTCATTAACAGAGAAGTGAACATGGTCGCTCCGGCGACACCCAGTTATTTGAAGTGGTCTCAGACTGCCATTACATTCGACCAGTCTGATCACCCAGCGCGCATAGCCACCCCTGGGAGGTTTTCGTTGGTGGTCGACCCAGTAGTTGAAGGCACTCGGCTGACTAAGGTACTGATGGATGGTGGCAGTGGTCTGAATATACTTTATGCTGAAACCTTGAAAGGGATGGGCATTCCGATGTCCAAACTCAGTGAAAGCAATATGAGTTTCCATGGGGTTATACCTGGAAAGAAGGCTGAATCACTCGGTCAGATCGCCTTCGATGTGGTTTTCGGTGATTCCAAGAATTACCGCAAGGAAAAGTTGACATTTGAAGTTGTGGATTTCCAGAGTGCTTATCATCCTATTCTAGGTAGGCCTGCTAATGCATGTTTTATGGCTCGACCATGTTAGGTGTACCTCAAATTGAAGATGCCTGGTCCCAGAGGAGTGATCACTATCACCGCAATCGGCGTATGCGTAAGAGTGCTTCGGAAGGGCTCAAAGATCGCCGATGCACAAATGGCAGTAGTAGAATTCCAAGAGTATCAGAAAAATGCAGATCCAAGTGATTTGCTACGAGCCAAGAAGCCTGCCACAGACTTTGCATTTCAGTCGTCCGGTGAAACGAAGCCGATTCACATTCACCCGACCGATCCCAATGCTACTCCGACTCACATCTCAACAATGCTCGACAGCAAATAGGAAGAAGCGCTCATCCAGTTCCTCCGTGAGAACTAGGACATATTTGCATGGAAACCTTCCGACATGCCAGGTGTTCCCAGGGGGCTGGCTGAGCACCGTTTGTGAGTCGACCCAAAAGTGAAACCAGTCAAGGAACATCTTTGACGGTCCGCCGTATAGAAGAGAAAAGCAATTGGTGAAGAAGTGGCTCGGCTCCTGGCAGCTGAGTTCATCCGAGAGATTTACCACTCCGAGTGGCTCGCCAATTGTCGGTGTCAAAACCGGCGGATCTCGGGTATGGGGTCCCAAACTGTGCGTCTAAGGTGGATGGTAACAGGAGGCGGGGGACACAATGTTTACCCAGGTT
This sequence comes from Aegilops longissima, assembly GCA_021605205.1. NCBI lineage: Eukaryota > Viridiplantae > Streptophyta > Magnoliopsida > Poales > Poaceae > Aegilops > Aegilops longissima. The sequence continues at coordinate 145,948,607 of CM038676.1, read as the reverse complement.
CGGGCCCTCTCGATGGAGGTAATACCCTACTTCCTGCTTGATTGATCTTGATGATATGAGTATTACAAGAGTTGATCTACCACGATATCGTAGAGGCTAAACCCTAGAAGCTAGCCTATGGTTATGATTGTTGTTGTCCTATGGACTAAACCCTCCGGTTTATATAGACACCGGAGGGGGCTAGGGTTACACAGAGTCGGTTACAAGGGAGGAGATCTACATATCTGTATTGTCAAGCTTGCCTTCCACGCAAAGGAGGGTCCCTTCCGAACACGGGACGAAGTCTTCAATCTTGCATCTTCATAGTCCAACAGTCTGGCAGAAGTATATAGTCCAGTTGTCCGAGGACCCCCTAATCCAGGACTCCCTCACCAATGTTGTCATGGTCCCCAAGAAGGACGACTCACTTCGCATGTGCATTGACTTCAAGCATATCAATTGGGTCTTCCCGAAAGATCATTTTCCTCTCCCCGGCATCGACCAAATAGTCGACTCGACTGCGGGGTGTGAGCGCTTGTCCTTTTTGGACGCCTATTCCGGGTATCATCAGATCCGACTGTATGGACCCGATGAGATAAAAACAGCTTTCATCACTCCATTCTGGTGCTTCTGTTATGTCACCATGCCATTCGGCCTCAAGAACGCTGGAGCCACATTCATGAGAATGATTCAGAAGTGTCTGCTCGCCCAAATCAGTCGGAATGTGGAAGCTTATATGGATGATATTATGGTCAAGTCGCGTAAAGGTTCTGACCTGCTGGCTGACCTTGCTGACACTTTTGCCAACCTCAGAAGGTATGATATCAAGGTTAATCCATCAAAGTGCACATTCGGAGTTCCTGGCGGAAAATTACTCCGTTTCCTCGTTTCCGAACGAGGGATCGACGCTAACCCAGAGAAAGTTGGTGCTATACTTCGGATGAAACGCCCTATGCGTGTGCATGATGTCTAGAAGCTTACTAGTTGTTTGGTCGTCTTGAGTCGATTCATTTCTCGCCTCGGTGAAAAGGCATTGCCTCTTTACCGACTGATGAAGAAGTCTGATAAGTTCGAGTGGACTACTGAAGCTGATGCAGTGTTTGTAGAGCTCAAAGCCCTGCTTTCCACCCAGCTAGTGCTTGCTGCCCCAATCAGCAGAGAGCCTTTACTGCTTTACATTGCAGCCACTGGACAAGTTGTCAGTACAGTACTCACGGTCGAGCGGGAAGAAGAAGGAAAAGCCTATAAAGTTCAATGTCTAGTATATTATGTTTCTGAAGTTTTGAGTCCATCAATGCAAAGATATCCACATTATCAGAAGCTTGTTTAAGGGATTTACATGACCACGAAGAAGGTTGCACACTATTTCTCTGTGTAGCGACCCGACCTCAAAGGGTCAAGTCTCTGTGCTTCAGTGTCATCCTGGATCGAGAATCTTGACACACACAAGATCAAGGATTTATAACAGAGTAGCAATCACACACTTATTACATCGAATGTCTCAAAAGAGAACTTATTACAATAAATATGGCTTAAGGCCATCTAATACGATAACAATGGAAGGCTTGGAAGATAAAGTGAGTCCATCAACTCCAACGACATAGCTGAGCTGCACGGTAACGACCTAACGAACCTTACTCCTCGTCTGAAAAGTCTGCAACATAATACGTTGCAACCCAAAAACGGGTCAGCACATGGAATATGCTGGCAATATAACACGGTAGAGCAAGAACAGAATAATGCTATCACTACATGCATATTTGGCTGGTGGAAAGCTCTATGGTTATGGTTTTGCGAAAAGCCAATTTTTCCCTACAACAAACGAATAGATTTTAATTTAACTATCATGGTAGTTGAAACATCATTGAGAAGGTTCCTCCAACTCAATCCCAATTAAAGTAATTAACAACCCAACAATATTAATTAAGAGTGATGAGATACTTAAGATACTCCAAGTACTAGATACTCAAGATTGTCCATAATCGGGGACACAGCTAACCATGATTAGATTGTACACTCTGCAGAGGTTTGCGCACTTTTCCCCACAAGACCCGATCACCTCCGTTGGATTTCTCGCACTACATGGTGTTTGAGAAACGAATGACCGAGACACAGTCTTTCAGAAATATTAACTCTCTACTCCGGGTAGACCATACCAAACCTACAACCCACTACCTGTTGATCTACCTCTTCAAGAGCTTCACATAACTTACTCAACTATGCTAGAGCCCATAATAGCTTGTGGCTGCACACAGAAGTTTCTAGCATGAATCATCTCAGTTCCCTTTGAGCCTGGGTGGCGGTCCATAGGAAAATCACACGGAACCCCGGGATTTCCAAAAAATACAGGCAACACTGGGTTCTCCAGGTGCCTCAATCCACCCAGATGTGTATTCAAGTTGCCACCTTAAGTTGAACCATTAATTAACAATCTCACATCTGTCATGGATTTCACTCAGCCAAACCACGTCTGCGAGCATAGCATAGCAATATAAGCAACGCGTAGAAGTAACTGGTGACCCGCAAGTATACGGGATAGTTGTAGCCTCTTTCGATAAGTAAGAGTGTCGAACCCAACGAGGAGCTAAAGGTGGAACAAATACTCTCTCAAGTCCTATCGGCCACTGATACGACTCTACACACGCTTGACGTTCGCTTTACCTAGAACAAGTATGAAACTAGAAGTACTTTGTAAGTGTTGTAGGATAGGTTTGCAAGATAATAAAGAGCATGTAAACATAAACTAGGGGCTGCTTAGATAAAAACACAACTAAAGTAAATTGCCCCTAAGCAATTGACTATGTTACTAGACCGGTAATCACTATTGCAATTCTATTTGTGGGAGAGGCATAAGCTACCATATCATCCCTTACTTGGAATTCTATGCACTTATGATTGGAAATCTAGCAAGCATCCGCAACTACTAAAGATTCATTAAGGTAAAACCCAACCATAGCATTAAAGCATCAAGTCCCCTTTATCCCATACGCAAACAACCTACTTACTCGGTCTGCAGTGCTTCACACCACGCCACCCACCATAAGCAAATCATGAACATATTGCAAACCCTACATCGGGAATCCCTCATGCTTGCGCGACATGGAGAGCACCATAGTACATCACCAATAATAAAACATGCAACTCAAACCAATCAAAGCAATTCATCAATCACCGATAGGACAATAGAAATCTACTCAGACATAATAGGATGGTAACACATCATTGGATAATAATATGAAGCATAAAGCACCATGTTCAAGTACAGGGTACAGCGGGTTGCGGGAGAGTGGACCACTGAATATAGAAGGGGGAAGGTGATGGAGATGTTGGTGAAGATGACGGCGGTGTTGGTGAAGATCGCGGTGATGATGATGGCCCCAGTAGCGCTCCGCGCCACGGAAGCAAGGGGAGAGAGCCCCTTCTTCTTCTTCTTCCTTGACCTCCTCCTAGATGGGAGAAGGGTTTCTCCGTCCTTGGCTCCCATGGCTTGGGAGGCGAGAGCCCTCCGAGATTGGATCTATCTCTCTGCTTTTGCGTTCTCTTCGCCTGTTTCACCGTTTCGGCGATATATGGAGATCCGTAATCCGATTGGCCTGAAACCTTCGCCATGATTTTTCTGAATATTAGCTTTCTTGCGGCAAAATAAGAGCGCCAACCGCCTTACGGTGGGCTCAAGAGGGTAGGGGCGCGCCGGGGGTCAGCGCGCCCCCCTACCTCGTGACCACCTCGGGCACCGTCTCACGTGGATTTTTCTTCCGAATTTTCCATATTTTCCAAAAATAAGCTCCGTCCGTTTTACCCGTTTGGACTCCGCTTGATGTGGATATTCTGTGAAACCAAAACATGCAATGTATGTGGACTGCACTGGGCAATCGGATCAATATGTTAGTCCCAAAATAATATAAAAAGTTGCCAAAAGTATATGAAAGTGAATAATATTGGCATGGAACAATCAAAATTATAGATACGACGGAGACGTATCAACATCCCTAAGCTTAATTCCTCCTCGCCTCGAGTAGGTAAATGATAAAAGATAATTTTGATGTGGAATGCTACCTAGCATAATCTTGATCATATGTCTAATCATTGCATGAATATTAAGACACGAGTGATTCAAGGCAATAGTCTATCGTTTGACATAAAAACAATAATACTTCAAGCATACGAACCAAGCAATTATGTCTTATTGAAATAACATAGCCAAAGAAAGCTCATCCCTACAAAATCATATAGTCTGGCTATGCTCCATCTTCACCACACAAAATATTCACATCATGCACAACCCCGATGACAAACCAAGCAATTGTTTCATACTTTTGACGTTTCTCAAACCTTTTCAACTTTCACGCAATACATGAGCGTGAGCCATGGACATAGCACTATAGGTGGAATAGAATATGATGATGGGGGTTATGTGGAGAAGACAAAAAAGGAGAAAGTCTCACATCAACTAGGCGTATCAACGGGCTATGGAGATGCCCATTAATAGATATCAATGTGAGGAGTAGGGATTGCCATGCAACGGATGCACTAGAGCTATAAGTATATGAAAGCTCAAACTGAAACTAAGTGGGTGTGCATCCAACTTGCTTGCTCATGAAGACCTCGGGCATTTGAGGAAGCACATCATCGGAATATACAAGCCAAGTTCTATAATGAAAATTCCCACTAGTATATGAAAGTGAAAGCTTAGGATACTCTCTCTATGAAGAACATGGTGCTACTTTGAAGCACAAGTGTGGTAAAAGGATAGTAACATTGCCCCTTCTCTCTTTTTCTCTCATTTTTTTTCTTTTTTTTTCTTTTTTTTGGGCCTTCTCTTTTTTTTGGCCTTTCTCCTTTTTTTTCGTCCGAAGTCTCATCCCGACTTGTGGGGGAATCATAGTCTCCATCATCCTTTCCTCACTGGGGCAATGCTCTAATAATGATGATCATCACACTTTTATTTACTTACAACTCAATATTACAACTCGATATCTAGAACAAAGGGATGACCCTATATGAATGCCTCCGGTAGTGTACCGGGATGTGCAATGATCTAGCGTGGCAATGACATCAAAAAATGGACAAGCCATGAAAACATCATGCTAGCTATCTTACGATCATGCAAAGCACTATGACAATGAATGCTCAAGTCATGTATATGATGATGATGGAAGTTGCATGGCAATATATCTCGGAATGGCTATGGAAATGCCATGATAGGTAGGTATGGTGGCTGTTTTGAGGAAGATATAATGAGGCTTATGTGTGACAGAGTGTATCGATCACGGGTTTGATGCACCGCAAAGTTTGCACCAACTCTCGAGGTGAGAAAGGGCAATGCACTGCATCAAGAGGCTAGCAATGATGGAAGGGTGAGAGTGCGATAATCCATGGACTCAACATTAGTCATAAAGAACTCACATACTTATTGCAAAAATCTATTAGTCATCGAAACAAAGTAATACACGCATGCTCCTAGGGGGATAGATTGGTAGGAAAAGACCATTGCTCGTCCCCGACCGCCACTCATAAGGAAGGCAATCAATAAACACCTCATGCTCCGACTTCGTTACATAACGGTTCACCATGCGTGCATGCTACGAGACTTGCAAACCTCAACACAAGTATTTCTCAATTTCACAATTACTCAACTAGCACGACTCTAATATCACCACCTTTATATCGCAAAACTATTGCATGGAATGAAACATATCATATTCAGCGATCTACAAGTTTTATGTAGGGTTTTATGACTAACCATGTGAACGACCAGTTCATGTCATCTCTCTAAATAGATATAGGTGAAGCAAGAGAGTTTAATTCTTTCTACAAAAGATATGCCCATGCTCAAATATAAGTGAAGCAAAAGAGCATTCTACAAATGGCGGTTGTCTATGTAAAGAGAAACAGGCAATCCAAACTTCAATTGATATAAGTGAAGCACATGAAGCATTCTATAAAGACATACTCACAGATATAAGTGAAGTGCATAGAGCATTCTATAAATCAACCAAGGACCATCTCATACCAGCATGGTGCATAAAATAAAAGTGAAAACTAAATGCAAAAGACGCTCCAAGACTTGCACATAATGCATGAACGAAACGAATTCGAAAACATACCGATACTTGTTGAAGAAAGAGGGGATGCCTTCCGGGGAATCCCCAAGCTTAGACGCTTGAGTCTCCTTGAATATTTACTTGGGGTGCCTCGGGCATCCCCAAGCTTGATCTCTTGCCTCTCTTCCTTTTCCTCGTATCGACACATCCTCGATTAGACACTACATCCACACAAAACTTCAACAGAAAACTCGGTAAGATCCGTTAGTATAATAAAGAAAATCACCACTCTAAGTACTGTTGCAAACCAATTAATATTTTGTTTTTACATTGTGTCTACTGTAACATAACTTTTTCATGGCTTAATCCACTAATATAAATTGATAGATTCATCAAAACAAGCAAACTATGCATCAAAAACAGAATCTGTCAAAAACAGAACAGTCTGTAGCAATCTGAACATCCACCATACTTCTGGTACCCCAAAAATTCTACCAAAATTATGAACAATAAACAAGTTGGATGGAAATACAGTGCAAAAATAATCAGAACCATTTGAATTTCCAGTAAAAAACTAAAATTCGCGCACTACAGCCAAAGTTTCTGTCCTGCACCGTACAAACCAACAAGCATTGTAAACATTCTAAAGGCAAACCTTAGCACATTATTTTTATAATACAATGGAATTGTAAAAGGGGATAATTATTTTTGATGAAAAGTTTCTGTAATCAAGATTCACAAAGTTGCCGTGAGCATGAACAAAGTTCAAGGAGCTCTCCCACTTCAACAATGCTTGTCTTTCTCACTTTCACTTTCCTTTTTGAAAAGTTTTTAGGTTCCCCTCTTTATTTTTTTTGTTTTTAAACTATATAAAAGCACTCAACAGAAATAAATGACTCCCTAAAACTTCCGGGTTGTCTCCCTGGCAGTGCTTTTTTTAAAGCCATTAAGCTAGGCATTTAGTGCTCAAGTAATGAATCCACCCGGATCCCAAGGTATATCAAAGCCAATTTTAATTAGCAATGATTTAGCATTTAGTAGTGAGCACAAAGTAACATATATCATGCAACAACGAAGTCTAACTCTCTTCCTATGCATCGGCATGTCATAAAAGAACAATTCATGCACACATAGTAAAGTCCAATGCATAGTATAAACAGTTCCTTGCAATTCTATCATGTTGGAAACATAAAGAGGCGGAGATGTAGTTCCTCTCTCATAATAATTGCAAGTAGGAGCAGCAAGCACATGCATATTATATCTATCAAAATCATCGTGTGCAATGGTAAAAGGCAACCCATCAATATAATCCTTAATAAGCACAAACTTCTCCGATAAAGTGTGGTAGGGAGAATTCAAGAAGATAATAGGACTATCATGCGTGGGTGCAATAGCAACAATTTCATGTTTAACATAAGGAACTATAGCATGTTCATTTTCATAAGCATAATTCATATTGGCACCTTGGCCACAAGCATAGCAAGCATCATCAAAAAGGGACATTTCAAACAAATTCAAGGGATCATAGCAATCATCATAGCAATCATCCTTCGGTAAGCACGGAGGGAAATTAAACAATGTATGAGTTGAAGAGTTACTCTCATTAGAAGGTGGGCACGGGTAGCTAATCCGCTCTTCCTCCTTTTGTTCTTTGCTCTCCTCATCATCTTTTTCATCCAATGAGCTCACAGTTTCATCAATTTCTTCTTCCATAGCTTCTTGCAAAATATTAGTCTCTTCTTGGACAGCGTTGACTTTCTTCATAAAAGTATTAATATAGTAATTGTATTCATAATTTTCATAGCAATATCCAAGTATAGCAAGATTGTCCGACCTATAACCATCATCATCAAAAGCTTCATACTTCTCAAACAAAGCTTCAATATCATAGGCAGCCTTAAAAGCAACAAATTCTTCTATTTGTTCCACATCATAGTAATCATATATACCATTAGCATAAGAAGCTAAGGTTTCATTATCATTAAATTTGCATGAAAAGGGAAGGTGTGGAGCCTCCATCCTAAATCAACAAGTAATATCATATTTCAAGCATAGATTCCAGGCATACCAACGCAACATAATAAATTGATCCCATAATAGTTTCCCTTTTTGTGTCGAGCGATAATCCCTAAAGTATTCACGTTGATCCAACGTGTCTCCCATTATAAAGTTGAATGGGGTTTTCTCAGGATTATCAAAGTAGTACATAATATCTCTCACATAATGGGCATCGGGGGTTTTAGGAGTTACCCCATCTACATGAGTAGCAAGTACCTCTAATTTTTTTGGTATTTTGTGTTCCATATCCATAACTAAAGATAGAGAACAACTAAGAACAACAAATAAAAATTACTTAGTGATAAAGCAAACAAGCACACACGAGAATATTCACCCCACGCTATGACTCCCCGGCAACGGCGCCAGAAAAAGGTCTTGATGACCCGCAAGTATACGGGATAGTTGTGGCCTCTTTCGATAAGTAAGAGTGTCGAACCCAACGAGGAGCTAAAGTTAGAACAAATACTCTCTCAAGTCCTGTCGGCCACTTATACGGCTCTACGCACGCTTGACGTTCGCTTTACCTAGAACAAGTATGAAACTAGAAGTACTTTATAGGTGTTGTAGGATAGGTTTGCAAGATAATAAAGAGCATGTAAACATAAACTAGGGGCTGCTTAGATAAAAACACAACTAAAGTAAATATGGCGAGTGTGGAAAAGTGGTGGTAGGAGTTGTGAAATTGCCGCTAAGCAATTGACTATGTTACTAGACCGGTAATCACTATTGCAATTCTATTTGAGGGAGAGGCATAAGTTACCGTATCATCCCTTACTTGGAATTCTATGCACTTATGATTGGAACTCTAGCAAGCATCCGCAACTACTAAAGATTCATTAAGGTAAAACCCAACTGAGGGAGTCCTGGACTAGGGGGTGTCCGGATAGCCGAACTATCATCTTTGGTCGGACTCCTAGACTATGAAGATACAAGATTGAAGACTTCGTCCCTTGTCCGGACAGGACTTTCCTTGGCGTGGAAGGCAAGCTTGGCGATACGGATATGTAGATTTCCTACCATTGTAACCGACTCTGTGTAACCCTAACCCTATTCGGTGTCTATATAAACCGAAGGGTTTTACTCCGTAGGACGAACAACAATCATACCATAGGCTAGCTTCTAGGGTTTAGCCTCTCTGATCTCGTGGTAGATCTACTCTTGAACCCATATCATCAATATTAATCAAGCAGGAGTAGGGTATTACCTCCATCGAGAGGGCCCGAACCTGGGTAAAAACATCGTGTCCCTTGTCTCCTGTTACCATCCGCCTAGACGCACAGTTCGGGACCCCCTACCCGAGATCCGCCGGTTTTGACACCGACATTGGTGCTTTCATTGAGAGTTCCTTTATGTCGTCACCTATAGGCCCGATTGTGACGCCCCCGATTCAATCGTACACTAATCATACACGCAAATGTGTACGATCAAGATCAAGGACTCACGGGAAGATATCACAACACAACTCTACAAATAAAATACGTCATACAAGCATCATAATACAAGCCAGGGGCCTCGAGGGCTCGAATACAAGTGCTCGATCATAGAAGAGTCGTGAAGCAACAATATCTGAGTACGGACATAAGTTAAACAAGTTTGCCTTAAGAAGGCTAGCACAAACCGGGACAGATCGAAGAGGAGCAGGCCTCCCGCCTCGGGATCCTCCTAAGTTACTCCCGGTCGCCGCCGGCTGCACGTAGTAGTAGGCACCTCCAGTAGTAGTCGCCATAGGCGGCGCGTCTGCCCCGGCTCCATCGTCTGTTGCAGCAATCGAGTAGAGGTAGGGGGAAAAGGGGAACAAGGCAACCGTGAGTACTCATCCAAAGTACTCAGAAGCAAGGAGCTACACAACATATGCATGGATATATGTGTAAAGGGCCAAATCAAGTGGACTGCATCGCAGAAAGCCGTAATAAGAGGGGATAGCTAGTCTTAACGAAGACTACGCTTCGACACCTGCCTTGCAATAGGTAGGAGAGGACGATCCAAGTCCTCCAAGTAACATCACATAGCAATAATCCTACCCGCGATCCCTCCTCATATCCCCGAGAGAGCGAACACCGTTGTATCCGCACTTGGAAGGGTGTGTTTTATCAAGTATCCGGTTCTAGTTGTCATAAGCTCAAGGTACAACTCCAAGTCGCCCTGTCATCAAGATCACGGCTATTCAATAGATTAACTCACGCAGGGTGCACCATCTTACCCAGACGCTTGATCCCATTTGGCCGACACACTTTCCGGTCATGCCCGTCATGAAGATCAACACGCCGCAGCCCCACCTAGGCACAACGGAGAGGCCAACACGCCGGTCTAAACCTAAGCGCCGCAGGGTCCGGGCCCATCGCCTCGAGCACACCAAGACGCTATGTGACGCTGCCGAAGCGCACCTAGCCCAAAGAAGCGTTCCAGTCCAATCCGCGCGCCGCCCATCGCCGACGTCTGAAGTGCTTCGGCCGATACCACGACGCCGGATACCCATAACTACTCCGGCCAGAGATGGTTAGTGCGTATAAGCGCCAGAGCCAACTCAGATCAAATACCAAGACCTCGTTAAGCGCAGTTAAGTAACCGCGAACGCCGAACAGGCCAGGCCCACCTCTCTCCTATGCGGTCTCAACCTGCCCTGCCGCTCCGCCACAAGATCCACTCATGGTGCTCCATCACCGACCCGACTTTAGTCTCCACATGTATCATGTATAAGTATAAAGTATATACCGTGATCACCTCCCGAGTGATCACGCCCCGATAGTAAAGCACGGCATTTGACAAGAATGTAGGGCCACAGATGAAAGTACTAGCATCCTATACTAAGCATATAGGATTGCAGGTAAGGTAACAATGTATAACAAGGACAAAGCTATGCAAGAAGATAGGAGTATCTCAAAACAGTAACATGCTATACTACTCTAATGCAAGCAGTGTAGATAAGAGTAGGCGATATCTGGTGATCAAGGGGCTTGCCTGGTTGCTCGGCAAGAGAGAGGGTCACACACCGTAGTCGAACTGCCACAACAATGTCGGCCTCGTAGTCTACCGGAGAGAAGAGGGGAAGAAACAATGAATACTAAGTAAACAGATGCATACCGATGCATGACATGTCAAGAAGCGATGCTAGGCGTGTTCTAACGTGGTATGGGGGTATTGGTTAAGAAACATCCGGAAAGTATTCCGGTGTTTCGTGTTTTCAGAGGAGCCGAGGGGAAAGTTGCAGGTTCAATAGGTTAGAGGGTGTGGCGATTTAACGGATTGCAGATCCGGATTCGCCACGCCGCTCGAGCAACTTTCATGTTGAAAATATTTTAATCCGAGTTACGGATTAAAAGATATGATTTTCTAAAGATTTTATTAATTTCTCGAATTTAATTAATTAATTAATTAATTTGAAAATGTATTTATGACGCCAAGATGATGTCATGCTGATGTCAAGAGTCAATGTGGTTGACTAAGTCAACCCCGACATGTGGGACCCGTCAGTATATACATCGTTAACTAATTAACTTAGTTAAGTTTAATTAATGTGAGTTAATTAGGTTAATTAGTCATTAGGTTTAATTAATCAGATTAATTGAATCAATTAATTAATTAATTAGTTTTATTCATTTTATTTATTTTTATTTAAATCTCATTTTCCTTTTCTTTTTTATTTCAAAACGCTCGCAGTGGGGCCTGCACGCCATAGTCGAGAGGGGGTGGGTGGACTGTCAGCCCTGGCCGACCGAGTCAACAGAGTGGTGGGGGCCCGGGCCCACTAGTCATGGCCCAGCGGTGGCCCCGGTGGCCACGCCGGGCGTCGGCGCTGGGAGCCCCTGGGCGGCACAAGCGGAGGAGGGCGCCTGAGCTCGCCGGACTGCTCTTCCGCGGCCAAACGGGCGCGGGCGGGCGTTGCTCGAGAGCGGGAGGCGGCGCGGCCCACCGGTGAGGCTGGCGCGGCGGGTTCGGCCGGATCGAGGCCATGAAGCGGCGGAGGTGGCGGGGTTTCCCTGACGGGCAAGCACATGGGGCCGGAGGGATTTCTGGGCGCGCCGAGCCTCACGGGCTCGGCCCGTGACCATTTGGTCACGGGGCGCATGGCGATGAGATCCACGCGGGGGGGAGGTTGGTGCGGCGGAGGGGGAGCACCGCCGGGCGAGGAGGAGGGAGAGGAGGCCGAGCACGCCCGTGCTCGGGCAAGGGAAAGGGAGAGGGAGGGAGGTGCTGGGGGGGGGGCGGCCGAGGCGGAAGGGGCGCGTGGCGCGGGAGGAACTAGGGGGAGAGGGAGTGCTCACGGGGGGAGCGGTGTCTATGAGGCGGGCTCTGGGCGCTGGTGGCGACCGGTGAGGAGGCGGGCGGGAGGCGGCCGACGGCGACGGTGATCCGGCGAGGTATGCCTGGGCGGGGTCGGCCCGAGGCGACGAGGGGCCTTGCGCCCGGTCGGGGAGGAGGGGAGGAGGTGGAAGGTGCGGTCGGGGCGGCGGGGGTCGCCGGCGTCGAGGGGGCGACGGGGCGGATCCGGTGCCGATCCAGATCGGCGCGAGGAGGGAGGAGAAAGGGGATCAGGGGAGGGGGCGAGTGAGGGTGCGGCTAGGGTTTCCCTGCCGACCGGGGGGGTAAGGGAGTGGCCGGTTGGGCCGGGCCAGGGGGGGGGGCTGGGCCAGGTGGGGGCTTGGCCCAGTTGGGCCAATGGGGTTTTCTCCCCCACTTTCTCTTTTGTTTTATTTTGTTTTACTTATTTTTCTTTTTCTGTTTTAGTTTATTTAAAATATCTAAACACTTTACAAAAATGTGTGCACCCCACCTTAATTAACTTTGGAATATTAGACAACCCCCGAACATTTTAGTTTTAGTTTTTGAAAACTTTTATCGTTTGCTTTTGTTTTAAATTTGAATTTGAACCGGGATCGAACCAACGTGAGTTTAGTCACAAGAATCGAGGTGATTATCAGAGCTTAATTATCCGGTGTTACACCGATGGCTCCTTCAATCATCAAGAACGACGCAGTCCAGTGGTGAGACTTTTCTCCCGGACAGATCTTCAGATTCGCGGCTTTGCATCGGGCCAATTCGCTAGGCCATCCGGAGCAGATCGAAGCTACGCCCTCGCCATCAGTCAGATTTGAAGCTTGAACTATACGGCCGATGTCCGCGGAGACTTGATCTTCGATGGATTCGAGCCATACCGAAGCGTGCCGTGACCGCCTCGATGGGTACGATCTAGCTCGCCGCCGAACAGCTGCCTCGAGACCGCACTGCCCGCCTCGACCCTTAATCCGGCCGGTTTCACCGATCGAGGACGGTTGGTTGACACCGCCGGGGCTGAAATCTCTACGGCGATTGAGCCAACACCATCCCTGCTTTTGCAAAGCTCAGGACTCCTGTGTGCCGGACTCCTTTCCGGACTCAACCTCCCGCGCCCGCCAACGACCGATCGGGCGCCGGTCATGGACTTCACCGCCGGACATCTTTCAAGACTCGCCTTTGGCGATATCCTGAACTCATTAAAGTCTCTCTTTGTCGGGGAGCCTGGCCGAACTCACGGTCAGGAATGTTGGGATTCGGACGACGAAGAAATTCAACGCCCACCCACCACCCACTTTATAGCCACTGTCGATGACTTAACAGACATGCTCGACTTCTACTCCGAAGACATCGATGATATGGACGACGACGCCGGAGACGACCAAGAACCAGCGCCCATAGGGCACTGGATGGCCACCTCAACTTATGATATATATATATATATATGGTGGACACACCTAAGGGAAGCGATAACGAGGAACGGCGAGACGCTGCGAAGAAAATTCTCGAGAAGAAGTCAAAGCGGCGCGTAAGCGCCCGCCAAAACCCCACCTCGACAAAGATAGCGCCACATAGACCCAGCCATAGAGCAGGTGAGCCGCCGACGATGAACATGCCATTGAGCAACCGTCCAACATGCCAACTTGGACAAACAACCCGTCCCCTGAAGGACAACAGTCCGACGATCTCACGCCGAAACGCTATTGGATCAAGAACCTCCACAAAGAGCTCCTCCCTCATCGCGCGTAGCTTAAAAAGGAAACAGAGGCTCGTAACAGCGAAGACGACTCGAATGAGATGGAGTAAATTACTCAACACTGCAGACAAATATGGCGACAACCGCTAAGCAAAGAGCTACCCAAAGCGCAAACTACGCCTCGATTCGATGAGGAGGCCGAGAGCCCCACGATCAAAAAACAAAGAGGCCGCTGGTCGGATAGACGACCACATGGCAAACGAGTGGCAAGCGGCGCCGCACACATAAGCCGCACGCGATCCGCATAAGGATTCAAGACTAAAAGGATGGCCCGCTTAGATCTATCTACGGGCCAAGGAAACAAGTTCGCGAAAGCAATACAACACGCCAAATATCCGAACATCACGACACACCCAACATAGGTAGGCCAAGACCTCTATGTTTCACTCGATGAGGTGCCGGATCATGAATTTCCAGCGGATTCAAGCCCGAAACATAGAGGCATACGACGGAACGATGCACTCGAGTCTGGATTGAGGATTATATCCTCCACATACACATGGCCGAGGAGATGATCTCCACGCCATAAAATACCTACCCTCAAGCTCAAAGGGCCAACCCGGCATTGGCTTAAAAGCCTCCCAAAACACCATTGGTAGTTGGGAAGAGCTTGAGGATGCTTTTGGGAAAATTTCAGGAACTCGTGTCCGACCTCCGGACGCAGACGATCTAAGTCACATAACCCAACAGCCCGAGAGTCAGCTCGAAAATTCTAGAACAGGTTCCTCACCAAAAGAACCAAATAGTCGATCGTCCGGACGCCAAGCCTTAGCAGCTTTTAAACACAACATCCGAGACGAATGGTCACGTGACACCTTGGCTAGGAAAAGCCAAGAACAATGGCCACACTAACAAGTTTCATGACCCGCTTATGCTGGAGAGGATAGCTGGCTAGCAAGATGCGCACCAGTGACCCAAGTACATTCAAGTCAGGATGGAATGGAAACCACGACGCAGCAAAGACCAGCGCCGGATTAAGGAACGATCCAAAGAGCGGCAAATCAACGCCGGATTCAAAAGATCACGGCAGAAAAATAAAAAACTGCCCCTTAAGGACAATAGCGATGAGCTATCCAACTTAAACAAAATCTTGGACAAGATATGCCAAATCCACAAGACTCTGGAAGCCTGCAAACCATACCCACATAGATTGTTGGGTCTTCAAGCAGTCCGGCAGACTCAACGCCGAACACAAGGGGCTCGACACACCAAGTGAGGATGATGACGAGCACCACAAGCAGAGCCCCGGAAAACAAAATAATTTCCCACAAGAGGTCAAAACAGTAAACTTACTTCAAGTAACAAAAGGGGAAAACAGAGCGGCACCCATTGAATTACGCTACCGACAATCTACCCCAATGGAGGCCCAACAATGGTTGTCAAACCAATTACATTCACCATCAGACTACTCCGAAAGTATACGGAACGCAGGATGGACTGCCTTGATACTAGAACCTATAATCGACGGTCTTCAATTTACGCAAGTCCTAATGGACAGCGGCAGTGATCTAAACCTGCTATGTCAGGACACAATCCGCAACATGGGGATAAACCCAAACAGGATTAGCCATAGCAACACTTCCTTCCAAGGAATAATGCCAGGCACATATGCCCATTGTACGGGCTCCCTACTATTGGAAGTTATGTTCGGCTCACCCAACAACTTCCATCGGGAAAAGTGGGTCTTCCACATCGCCCCATTTAAAAGTAGCCATCAAGCACTACTGGGACGCGAAGCTTTCACACGCTTTAACACAATACCGCATTATGCATCTCTTAAACTTAAAATGCCCGGTCCACGAGCCATCATTTCATTAAAGGGAAGCTGCGCGTGTCCCTCAAGGAAAGAATGTGAGACTGCCTTAACAACCTCACACTAATACGGCCTTGCTGGCCAAAAGCATCTAAAGCAGGTCGTTCGGACCCGGACACGGTTAGGCGAGTCCGCATAAATAAACATGATGCTTACTAGCCGCTGCACTTCTTACAAGGGGCTCCACGATGTACAACAAGAGACAATAAAGCTCAATTTTACTCATTTTTGAATCATACTCTATTCTATTTCCAATTACATTTTAGTGCGATCTTTTTCAAACTAAGTTCCTCTCTTTACAGATGAACACCGTGCTATACCCGCCAAGGATCACGCACAACGGAGACACAGCGCAGACGCAGCAGGACCCGCTGTAAAGATTCTTTTCAGATTAAGACCCGCGTAAACCTTTTCACTGCTCTTGTTGTTACTCATCCCCGGTCTCTTATTATAACCGAGAAGGAGGTCTGGCGTTTTGGCATCGGCGCGTCGAAGTTTGCACGCACTCGACACCGTGGGCTTGTTACCAAGGGCATTGTTCGCCCGGTTTATTAAAGACCGAATACCTTAGGGAGTGTTCGCGCCTCGAAAGTTAGGCCTTATATGCATCAGCTCGAATCATGTCTTTGGTCAAATGTTGGGTTTGCCCGCCTCGTGTTTTGCTGCCTTACGCCCGCTTCTATCGGCTAACGCGAACCGGAGAACTACAACGATTGTGCCCGGTTCGCCGGGCGAGCACCTCAAGAGAGAAAGCCAAAACTGACCGCATGATATAGCGAGAGACTGGTCAACCACTCGATGACTCACCGAATGTTTAGAATTCTCCGCATTAACGAAGGACCGTTTTCCGTCAGCACATACGCACTCAATTCGGGAGAGTGCGGTGTTCTGTGGGCTATATAGTAGCCCCACCATCGAACTCCTATGGCTAAGTGAAAGTGATAAAGCATTATAGTCCGTTGCCTAGTTTGCTACGCTACCACCTCCTTTATAGGACCAAGACGTTGATTATGTGAAAGCGATTTTTTGTAAACACCCCGCACTATGTGCATGGGGCTGAAGTCAAGACTGCCATCTTTCAAAGTTATATACATATATACATCAACGACGCGACAGAGGTAGTTTGCTACTTGAAGGCACAAGTATAAAATCTCTTACATTAAATTGAAACGTTGTTTCATAAAATTATACATGTCATTCAAACATAACATCCTTCGAGCATCTGCGCTCTATTAAACAGCGCCGGAAGAACTTCCTCAAAATAGCGCCGATCGGTACTCGCTGCCGTCTCAATCTGGGACGCAATATCGGTGGCCTTCATCTCAGCCCAAGATGTTTTGACACGGCAACAGCCATCCGCGCCCCTCAATACACGCCGACCACTTCATTGGCCGACACGCTGTACCGCATCAAGGAACCGCTGCACTAAGCCAAAATAACTCTTGGCTGGGGTCCGCTCGCCACAAATGAGTCATGACATGCTTCATGGCAAGTCCGGATAATCGATTCAGCTCGGCCCATTTGTCCAATCGATCGGTCAATGGAAGAGGACACTCCGGACTATGGAATTGCGACCAAAATAGCTCTTCCCTTCTGTGCCCCTTCTGGCCTCGGAAGTGCTCAATCGCGTCCGCAGCGCTCGCCGCTAAGTCCAGATAAGCATCTTCCGAACTCCACAGCTTGTCCAACTAAGCATACGGATCCAGATATTTCTCCGCAGAGAAACGGTTTTCCAGCCGCAATATCCCCGGCCCGACTCAGCTCCTCCTTGGCAGCTCTCATAGCTAAACGGGCATCCTTGGATTCGGGCGGTGGCCTTTTTCAGTCCTCTTGTTCCGCTTTGACGTTTTTTTCAAGAACCTCGCAGCGGTCGGTAGTATTCTTCAGTTTCAGGCCAATCGCCATTTCTCTTGCTTCGGCAAGGAGCAGCCCGCTCGGCTTTCAGCTCTTGGACGCCTTTAAAGCGCCGCGATTACTCTTCGGCTTGCTCTTTAGCTCGAGCAAGTTCCGCCGCAGCCTCTCCACAGCAGCGGCACCGTCGATCAAAGCATACAAGTAGTAAGGCATGGGCGTCAAGCTCCCTTACCAGGTGTCCGCGGAGAAGTCGTGATACCATGTGACTCGTCAAACCATTTATTGACCAGCGATGTCCGTGATCGCCTCGTCAAGTTGCCGCTTAGTTCGCAAATTCATCATCCGGTAGCCACCGGACGCCCGCCACCTACATAGGAAGGGCGACATGTTAGTATCGAGATTATGATCCTCGGTAGCGCTGTCGGCCAGACAAAGATACCGAGTCTCGTGGGCTACTATCTATACAGGCGATTCTATATGCATAACTGCCGAAGGTACATCATTTTTTTCAGACTCAAACCCGTCACAAGAACTGGCGGTTTCATGCAATCCGCTCTCAGCGGATGCAATTTTTCAATTACCGTGGCAATTAGCGCACGGTGATCTTCTGAGATATACGCTCGCCCGAGCAGGTCCTTCAGCTCCTCCGACCGCACGCCAGTTGGCGCCGGACCGTCCGGCCCCGCCGGACTCGGGGAAACTCTCCGTGACGACACTTCAGGGTCGCCCGCCTCGCACGAAGGCGCGATAGGTGGAGGCGTTTCGCTCTCTATCATCTCCGGACGAAGATCCTCAAGACGAAGCTCACGAGAAGGACTGAGATCCGAACTACAAGGTACAATTTCGTTATCTTCGTAAATAAATACAGGGATGTTCTTTATTCATGTGGCCCCTTCTTTTTACTTACGGCTCGCTGGAGGGCTGATCCCCTTGGGGAAATAGTGCGGCTGGGGTACTTCCCGGCGCCGGACTTTCTGACGAAGACTTCTTTCCCCGTTTTGAGGCCTTGGCTTCCGGGTCTTCGGAAGCGGTCCTCTTCTCCCTTGGAGGAGGATCCTGATCCCTCTTCCTTAAAAGCCTCCTTCATGGAGGCGATTGCTTCCCTGCCCCCTTCGCCTTCTTTAAAAGGCGCGGCCTTCAACATCTTGGTCAGCATGGGATCCGGCGTGGTCTCCGGGGGAGCCGACACCTTATCAACTTTGCCTTGGCTATCCACTCCTGTTCAAGAAACGGCTCCCTTAAAGGGCATATATATGATAAATGAATGAACAGCCTGTCCGTTACTGTGGTTACTTACTTGAGTATCTCGGGTGATTGCAGCTTAGACCTGCGCCCTCGGTCAAGTCCGGACACTTCTCTTGTGATCCAAGAACAGTTTGTACATCTCCTTGGGCGCCGCGCCCATAAAATGTTGGAGAGCTCGTGGTCCCTCCGGATTAAACTCCCATGCACGGAAGGGGCGACGCTTGCAGGCGAAGGCGCCGAATCAGCATAACCTGCGCCGCCATGACCAGATTGATCTCTTTCTTGGAGGTCTCGAACACGGCCCTGCAACAAAGGAATGTCCTTGACGGCCCCGTCGAGCCCCGGTTGACCCATGATGCCAGCCCTGTGGTGGACTTGAGCGAAGGCGGTGGCGCCACCCATTTGGTGCCCCCGGAGCGGTGATATAAAACCACTCCCGCTGCCACAAACCAAGCTCCTCTTGAAAAGAGCCCTCGCCACGGAGCATCAGCACACTTTCTTATGACCGCCTCCGACTCGCTTGTTGCCCCTCGATCATCTTCGGCTCCACCTTGAAGGTCTTGTGTAACACCCCGGAAGTAATTTTCCATATTTGTAACTCCAACTCTTGCCATTTTCGCATTGTGATATGATATTCCCTCCGTGGTTGGGTTCTTGTCTTCGTTTTTGCATTTTGTCCATGTCATGCATTTTATATCATGTCATCATGTGCATCGATTTGCAAACGTGTTCGCCTCATGATTCCGAGCATTTTTCCGTTGTCCGCTTTTGCAATCCGCACTCCTATCTCCCGGCGCCCTTTTACGTTTTTCCATGAGCGGTACTAAACCTTCTCGAATGGACCGAGGTTTGTCAAGTGGCCTTGGTATACCACCGTCAAGTTTCGGTCATTTGGAGCTCGCTTGGTACTCCAACGGTTAACCGCGACTCTTGCAAAGGCCTCTTTAAATTGCAGCCCAACACCCCTTCAAAATAGTCCAATAACCCATCTAAGTCACTTCCATGCTCTCCGTCGCTCGATCACGATCGTGGGCGAAAACTACACCTCATTTGGACTCTCCTAGCTCCTCTATGCCTATATATACACCCCATTCCAAATCCGGATCAAACCCTAGACGTTTTCCCTCCGCCGCCCGGACACGTCCGGCCGCAGCCGGACACGTCCGGTCGCCCGCCGCCGCCACGCAGCACGCCGCCACTCGCCCGCCACCAGCGCCGCCGCTGCCCGCCAGGCCGCCGCCGCCGCCCAAGGCCTGCCCTCCACCGCCTGCCGCCGCCCTTTCGGCCGCCCGCACTCCGCCTGCCGCCATGCTGGCCGCTTGCGCCCGCCGCCGCCGCCTGCCATGGGTTGCCACCGCGCGTGGTCGCCGCCTCGCCCGGTCGGCCCCGTGGCCCGCCTCGGCCGCCGCCGCGGCACGCCGCCGCCCGCCTCGGCCACCGCATGCCCGACTCCGCCCGGCCTCTTTCCTCCTCGGCGCCGCTCCGCGAATCGAGCCGCTGGATCCGCCGAGCTCCAGCGACCGCCGGATCTGAGATCTGCCACCGGGTTGACTTTTCCCCCTCTCCCGAATCCTCAAGTCTTAATTTCGTGTTAATTTGTGGCATTTTCAGCTAATCATAACTCCGCACCTGTAGCTCCGTTTTCGTCTGTGTAATATGTCAAAATGTTCGCCTCGATGAGTAGATCATTTCATCTCATTGCATCATTTTCATTTGAGCTCATATTGATGCCCGAAATGCTGTTAGAAGAGGGCTATGTGATGTTAGTTTCGCTTTCTTAATGTAACATGCACTTTTGTTATTTTTGCTATGATTGATGTGTGCACCCTATGAATTTGAGTCCTACATGTGTTTTGTAATATGCCATGCCATCTCTCCAGGGGTGTATGCCATGTATTTTTATGATCTATGTGGTGACTAGCACAAGCATGCAAAGTAGGCTTCTGATGTTGCTGATTTCAGCCCTGTTTTAATGATATTTTGATGCCATGTTAACTTGATGCTACCGAGAGATCTATGCATATTTTGAGATACTTCAGTAAGGATGTTTTGAACATATGGTTATGCTCTATCCATCCATCCCTTTGTTTGCAATTATGGAGTGCCATAGCTTGAGTCAATCGAGCTCTACTTTTGCTATAAAATGTTTCCTGGCAGATTGTTTACATGTTATTCAATTTTGCCAAGGTTGTTGTGGTTGATTCGTGTATGCTATGATGTTGTTCTTGCCATGTATGTCTTCTATGCCATGTCTTCTTGATGTATGTATGCTTTGGTTATCATATAAGGCTCTGTAGTGAGTGCTTTGAGCTCTTAAACATGCCTACCTGTTATCTGTTTTTGCCATGCCATGTTGCTGAATCTGTTAACGAAACTTGCCATTTTGACATGGGTGTTACTATATTTTCTGATCCTTTTTGGCTTATGGTCAGTAAGGGACTTTTGTTCTATGCTTTGAGTAGATTCATGCCATGCCATGTTTTGCTATTATAAGTTCCTGTAGCATGTAGTTTTCTTGCTCTGAACATTGCTACCTGATGCTGTTTTTGCCATGTCCAAATTTCGATATTTTTGCACTTTTGCCATGCTTGTTTGAACCTGTTATGATGTGATTTAGCCGTAGCTCAGTGTTCATCTTTTGTCAAGCATCTTGAGTAGATCACTGCCATATGCTTTTCTGGTACGTTTGGGTGCAGTAGCTTAATTTCTTGTTGCTTGCTATGTGGTATCATCTTTGTTAATGGCAGATTTGTGCCATTCTTGTTTTGCTTGTCATTTGCAAACCGTGCATCCGATTCGGTGATCTTTATATCGATTTCAACCGAAATCATCTCATCTTTCCAGTGGAATACTTGGTTTGCCAAGTTGATGCCTGGTTCATCATTTTCCTTCCGGAGCGCGCATACGCATTGCATATCACATCTCGCATATCATGTCATGTTTTGCATCATGTTGCTTGTGCATTGCACCGTGATTTATTGTGGTTCCTTTGTTTGTGTTCTTGCTTTGGGTAGAGCCGGGAGACGAGTACGTGAACGAGGAACCTGTTGAGAACGCTTACGAGGATCAAGCTTTCGACAACTCTGAGAACATTGCAGGCAAGATGACCATACCCTCGAAATCACTTCTATCTTTGCTATGCTAGTTGCTCGCTCTTTTGCTATGTCCATGCTACGATGCCTATCACTTGCTATATCATGCCACCCATATTTCCATGTCAGCCCCTAACCATCCTTTCCTAGCAAACCGTTGATTGGCTATGTTACCGCTTTGCTCAGCCCCTCTTATAGCGTTGCTAGTTGCAGGTGAAGCTGAAGTTTGTTCCTTGTTGGAACATGGAGATATTGTTCCTTATTGGAACATGTTTACTTGTTGGGGATATCACAATATATATCTGCTATAATTAATGCATCTATATACTTGGTAAAGGGTGGAAGGCTCGGCCTTATGCCTGGTGTTTTGTTCCACTCTTGCCACCCTAGTTTCCGTCATACCGGTGTTATGTTCCTTGATTTCGCGTTCCTTACATGGTTGGGTGATTTATGGGACCCCTTGACAGTTCGCTTTGAATAAGACTCGCCCAGCAAGGCCCAACTTTGGTTTTACCATTTGCCACCTAAGTTTTTTCCCCGGTTTTCGCGAGCCCGAGGGTCATCTTTATTTTAACCCCCGACCGGTGCTCCTTCGAGTGCTGGCCCGAACCGAGCCGCTGCTGGGCCACCACGGGAAACTCGAGGCTTGGTTTTACTCGAGCCTGTCTCATCCGGATGTGCCACGAGAACGAGATATGTGCAGCTCCTATCGGGATTTGTCGGCACAATCGGGTGGCTTTGCTGGTCTTGTTTTATTGCTATCGAAATGTCTTGTAGTCCGGGATTTCGAGATTGATCGGGTCTTCCGGTAGAAGGAATATCCTTCGCTGACCGTGAGAGCTTATAATGGGCTAAGTTGGGACACCCGCAGGGTATTATCTTTCAAAGCCGTGCCCGCGGTTATGAGGCAGATGGGAATTTGTTAATGTCCGGTTGTAGAAAACCGAAGTTGACCTTAATTAAAATACACATCAATCAAGTGTGTAACCGTGATGGTCTCTTCTCGGCGGAGTCCGGGAAGTGAACACGGTGTTGGAGTTATGTCTGACGTAAGTAGTTCAGGATCACTTCTTGATCGCTACTAGCTTCACGACCGTGCTTTGCTCCTCTTCTCGCTCTCTTTTGCGAAGTAGCCACCATATATGCTAGTCGCTTGCTGCAGCTCCACCTTACAACTCTGTCCTTCCTATAAGCTTAAATAGTCTTGATCTCGCGGGTGTGAGATTGCTGAGTCCCCGTGACTCACAGATTCTACCAAAACAGTTGTAGGTGCGACGATGCCAGTGCAGGTGGCGCAACCGAGCTCAAGCGGGAGTTCGACGAGGAACGTGGTCGTTACTATGTGTCTTTTCCTGATGATCAGTAGTGGAGCCCAGTTGGGACGATCGGGGATCTGTGTAGCATTTGGGGTATCTTCTTTTATTTTGGTTCCTTAGTCGGACCTTGAGTGTAATCTGAATGATGGATGTTTATTTATGTATTGTGTGAAGTGGCTAATCGTAAGCCAACTATGTATCTCTTTCCTTATGTATTACATGGGTTGTGTGAAGATTACCTCACTTGCGACATTGCTTTCAATGCGGTTATGCCTCTAAGTCGTGCTCGACACGTGGGAGATATAGTCGCATCGAGGGCGCTACAAGTTGGTAATCGAGCCTTCCCGACTTAGGAGCCCCTACTTGATTGTTTGTTTGGCGTTGTTGAGTCTAGAACGGAAAATGTTTTGAGTCTTAGGATTATATATATCGGAGAGTAGGATTCTTTTTACTCCCCAGTCCTTCGTCAGCTCTGTGAGGTCTCCCGACGAGAAGTTTTGACTCTCCTCTCCTCAAATTTCACTAAAAAAATTTAGGATCACGCGGGTATCTTGGAATCGTTCGATGGTTTTGTGACGAGAACATTGTTCTTGGTGCCTCCCGACATTTAGGGGTTGTGGCGGTGTCCCGGGAGTTGAGCTCCGAGGTGTTGTCGTCACAATTTTATCGTTGCAGATTCGAATACTGAGTTTTTACCGACATAGAAATCTCTTTTATGCAGTTGTTGGTGAGATAACCCGATAACCCAAGATCGGGCGAGCTCGAGTATTGCCATGACTCGTATAACGGATGCTTTTCAAGGTCGAGGTACACGATTTCCGAAGGTTTCTTGGTTATGTGTTGACGGATGGATACAGCTGGATCTAGGTATTGTTAGTTTGGGTGATATATTTTGTGTCCCCTGTATCCCCAACACCAGATTGCATGACCAGAAAGTTTCAGGAGTTTATAGGTGGGAATTCTAGTAGCTTACATGATATCTTTCCGACAGATGTATGATTTGAGATTGGGGTTCAACGTCTAGTGGTCCGCCCATTCACGATCGATGACTGATGGTCGCGAGGCGCCTTAAAGAATCCTTGGCTATGCTGATTCGGGGATGTCTTGTTTGTCATTCGTGACGTCCGCTGTACGTCGTGCCCGTGTGGGCCCCACCACGAACACTTTGGGCGAAATCTCTATCATGTGTTTGTTCCGGCTTATTTTAGAAGCCAATCTTTTGTTTTGTTTTCAGTTGTGATATTCGAGTTGTTTCAAAGGCAGATGATGATTCCATACTTTTATCTAAGTGGCTTCTCGCCTTAATGGACATGTGATTTTAACTTTGGAATTCATTCGTTCATCCTTGTTCGAATGTTTATTGTGAAGACTATATGTTGCAATTTCTATCCGTTGATTCAACTTGACTATTTGTCTATCAAGTGCTAACGGATGTCACCCTCTTCAGATGGCTCCGCCAACGTCGTAATCCGGAACGAAATGATGGGAATCGATCGAACCTCCACCTCCACCTCCGCCTCCGGAGGCTCCGGCAAGCTATCATGGCAGCCACCAATGCCAATGCTCGATGATTTTGCAGCTCTTGCAAGAGCGCACTCAAGGGCAAGGTAGTCAAGGAAATCAAGGTCAAGGCAACAACCAGCCGCACTTTGCTACTCTCGATCGGTTCCTCGCTAATCAGCCGAAGTCTTTCAGTTTCTGTGTCGAGGCCACAGACGCCGACGATTGGCTAATGGACATCTGCAAGCATTTTGAATGTAGCAATGTCGACCGAGGACTTTGTCAAGTTTGCATCGCTTCAACTCAAGGACCAAGCTGCTGAGTGGTACCAGCAATACAAAGATTCCAGAGGAGGTCGTGTCATTACTCGGGATGAGTTCCACCGAGATTTTGAGCTCACCACATTCGAAAAGTGTTGTTGAGAGCAAGCGTGAGGAGTTCCGCAATCTCAAGCAAGGCAACATGTCGTGTATCAATACAATATCCAGTTCGAAACTCGCTCGCTTTGCTAAGCAAGACGCCCCTGATGAAAAGAGTATGATCTATCAATTCAGAGGTGGCCTCAGAGAAGATCTGCAATTAGCTCTCGTGCTTTTGAGCCGGAAAAGTATGATGAATTCTACAACATGGCACTGAAGGAAGAAGCTGCCCAGCTCAAATGTGAGGCTTCTAAGAAGAGAATCAGGGATGCAGTTCAGTCTTCTTCTTCCTCTCAAGTGGCAGCTAAGCAGAAGTTCTACCTTCCTCCTCCTCCGCTCCGTCGGCCTTATCGCCAGAAGAACTCAGGTGGCCGTGGATCTTCCCACCCGCCCAACCCAAAGCTATCGTAACAAGTCTAATTCTCAAGCTCCAAGGTCAAGTGCTCCTTACCACCGTCCGCTCTCGTGAGGTGACTTGCAACAAGTGTCGCAGAAAGGTCACTATGCTAACAAGTGCTTCAACCAAAGGCGCCTTCCGCCTCCTCCTCCTGTGAAATCTTCCAGCAATGCTGTGGTCAAGCATAATCCCAAGTCTGCAAAGGTGAACATGATGAATGCAGCTCAAGCGGAGGAATCTTCTGATGTGATAATGGATAATCTTCCAGTTAATGATATTCCTGCAAAAGTCTTATTTGATACTGGTGCATCGCATTCTTTCATGTCATATCCTTTTGCATCGAAGCACAATTTTGATACAGAGGCATTACCTAAAGCTTTGCAAGTTATTTCTCCGGCTAAGCGTTTGAGATCTACCATGTTGGTTCCAAATGTCGGTATCAAGATGGGCGATTATAGATTTCTGGCTAAACCAATTGTCCTTGGTGACTCGGATATTGATCTTATTCTCGGGATGGACTGGCTTTCTCAGCACAAAGCTCAGCTTGATTGTGCTGCCAGGGAAATTCAATTGACTCACTCTTCTAATGATGTGATCATCTATGCCGCTCGTGATGAAACCATTCGGTTGTTTTCTCTCAATGAGAAGGGCGAATTGATGCTATCTCTCGATTCCATCGCTTGTTAGTACCAAGATGTCTTTCCGGAAGAGCTTCGGGTATGCCTCCTCATCGCCGCTTGAGTTCGTTATCGATCTTGAGCCCGCATCGAACCCGCTTGCAAGCATCCATACAAGCTTGGACCTGATGAGCTGAAGGAATTGAAGAAGCAGCTCGATGAACAAGAGCGTCTGGTTTGATCGACCGAGTTCATCTCCTTGGGGTTGTGGTGTTCTTTTGTCCAGAAGAAGGATGGCACGGACCGACTTTTGCGCCGATTACCGCCCATTGAATAAGAAGACTATCAAGAACAAGTATCCACTTCCCAACATCAATGAGCTTTTCGAGCAACTCAAAGGTGCTAAAGTGTTGTCCAAGCTTGACCTTCATATGGGTTATCATCAGATTCGCATTCGTGAACAAGATATTCCCAAGACAGCATTCGAACAAGCTTTGGTTCTTATGAATATCTTGTCATGTCTTTCGCCTTGTCAATGCTCCTCCAACATTCTCTCGGATGATGAACTTCATATTCAACCCCTACACCAATGAATTCATCTTGGTCTATCTTGATGATATTTTGGTCTTCTCCAAGAATAAGAAGGATCATGCCAAACATTTGCGATTGGTGCTAGACAAGCTCGAGAGCATCAATTCTATGCTAATTTTTCCAAATGTGAATTTTGGCTTGATGAAGTGCTTTACCTTGGTCATATCATCTCCGCCAAGGGCATCGCTGTTAATCCCAGAAGGTGTCCGCGATTGTGAATTGGGAACCTCCTCAGAATGTCAAGCAGCTCCGCAGTTTTCTCGGTCTTGCAAGCTATTGCCGAAGATTCGTTGAGAACTTCTCCAAGATTGCAAAGCCTCTTTCCAACCTCCTCCACAAGCATGTGAAGTATGTCTGGTCTCCTGAGTGTGACGTTGCTTTCAATACTCTCAAAGAGAAACTCGTCACAGCTCCTGCCTTGACTCCTCCTGATGAATCCAAGCCATTCAAGTTTTCTGTGATGCTTCTCTTCAAGGTCTCGGTCTGTGTTAATGCAAGAGAAGAGAGTTGTGTCTTATACCTCTCGCCAGTTGAAGCCCAACGAAAAGAACTACCCCACTCACGATCTTGAGTTGGCGGCAGTTGTCCATGCATTGATAACATGGAGACATCTCTTGTTGGGAAGGAAAGTGGACATTTTCACCGATCACAAGAGTCTCAAGTATATCTTCACTCAGCCCAACCTCAACCTCAGCAGACTCGATGGGTCGAAATGATTCAAGAGTACAATCCAAGTATTGAATATACTCGGGCAAGGCCAATGTCATTGCAGATGCTTTGAGCAGAAGGCTTATCGCAGCAGTTTAATCCTCAAGCCCTTCCAACCGGATCTCGTGAAGCTTTCGCAAGCTGAATCTTCAAGTTGTTCCTCAAGGCTTTCTTGCCAACCTCATAGTCTCTCCTACTTTGGAAGATCAGATTCGTGAGGCTCAACTCCTGGATACCATGGTGAAAAAGGTGAAACGTGGTATCGACAAGGGCATTTCCAAATACAAGTGCTTCCACATTGATGACAAAGATACTCTTTTCTTTGAGGACCGGATTGTGGTTCCTAAGGGTGATCTGAGAAAAGTCATTATGAACGAGGCACACAATTCGCTTCTATCCATTCATCCTCGAAGTACGAAGATGTACCATGACCTCAAGCAGTCATATTGGTGGACTCGAATGAAGCGAGAAATTGCTCAATTCGTGAATGAATGTGATGTCTGCAGAAGAGTGAAAGCAGAACACCAAAGACCAGCTGGTCTCCTCCAACCTCTTGCTATTCCGGAATGGAAGTTTGATCATATTGAAATGGACTTCGTGACTGGATTTCCAAAGTCCAAGCGTGGAAATGATGCTATCTTCGTTGTCATTGACAAGCTTACTAAAGTGGCTCATTTTCTTCCTATCAAAGAATCTATCACAGCAGCTCGGTTGGCGAGCTATACACATCCAGATTGTCTCCTTGCACGGCATTCCACAAGTGATCTCTTGAGACCGTGGCAGCATCTTTACCTCCAAGTTTTGGGATTCTTTTCGAAGGCCATGGGCACCAACATTCGTTTCAGACAGCTTTCCATCCTCAAACAAGTGGCCAAGTCGAGCGAGTCAATCAAATCCTTGAAGATATGCTCGGGGCTTGTGTCATTTCTTTCGTATGAAGTGGGAAGATTGTCTTCCATATGCCGAAGTTCTCCTACAACAACAGCTTCCAAGCGAGTTCGGCAAGGCCCCATTCGAAATTCTCTATGGCGAAAGTGCGTACTCCTCTCAATTGGTCCGAGACAGGTGAACGCCAACTTCTTGGCAACGACTTGATCACGAAGTCAAGAAATGTGCAAAGTCATTCGTGAGAATCTCAAAGCAGCATAATCGCGCCAGAAGAGCTATTATGATGACAAGCATCGTGATGTGATTTTTGAAATCGGAGACCATGTCTACCTCCGCGTCTCTCAATGAAAGGCACTCGCCGCCGGTATCAAAGGAAGCTTGCCCCTAGATACGTGGGTCCTTTCAAGATCATTGGCAAAAGAGGCGATCTCGCCTATCAACTTGAGCTTCCGTCCAACGGCGAATGTGCACGATGTGTTTCACGTGTCACAGCTTCGCAAGTGCTTCAAGACTCTTGAACGCACTATCTACTTCGAAGAGATTGACCATCAAGAAGATCTCCCTTATCATGAGCACCCCGTTGCTATTCTTGAAGAAACCGAGCGCAACACTCGCAACAAGTCAATCAAATTCCTGAAAGTGAAGTGGTCACACCATTCCGACCGAGAAGCCATGTGGGAGCGCGAGGATCACCTCCGTTCCGAATATCCGGAGTTCTTTCAGTCCTAGATCTCGGGACGAGATCCTCTTGTAGTGGTGGAGTGTTGTAACACCCCGAAGTAACTTTCCATATTTGTAACTCCAACTCTTGCCATTTTCGCATTGTGATATGATATTCCCTCCGTGGTTGGGTTTTGTCTTCGTTTTGCATTTTGTCCATGTCATGCATTTTATATCATGTCATCATGTGCATCACATTTGCATACGTGTTCGTCTCATGATTTCGAGCATTTTTCCGTTGTCCGTTTTGCAATCCGCACTCCTATCTCCCCGCGGCCCTTTTACGCTTTTTCCGTGAGCGGTACTAAACCTTCTCGGAATGGACCGAGGTTTGTCAAGTGGCCTTGGTATACCACCGGTCAAGTTTCGGGTCATTTGGAGCTCGTTTGGTACTCCAACGGTTAACCGCACTCTTGCAAAGGCCTCTTTTAAATTGCAGCCCAACACCCCTTCAAAATAGTCCAATAACCCATCTAAGTCACTTCCATGCTCTCCGTCGTTCGATCACGATCGTGGTGGTAAAACTACACCTCATTTGGACTCTCCTAGCTCCTCTATGCCTATATATACACCCCCATTCCAAATCGGAAAAAACCTAGACGTTTTTCCCTCGCCGCCACCGGACACGTCCGGCCGCAGCCGGACACGTCCGCCGCCCGACACGTCACGTCGCGTCGCCCCTTGCCGCCCGGCACGCCGCCGCCCTCGCCCGGCTACTCGCGCACGCTGCCCGCCAGTCCGTCCTCCACCGCTGCCGCCGCCGCTCGGCCCAAGCCGGCCCTCCGGCCGGCCGCGCGCTAAGCCCTTAAATCGCGCTGCTGGTTGCCCGCTGCCGCCGTGGTCACCGCCTCCGCCGCCGCCCGGCCCTGTCGGCCCGCCTCGCCGCCGGCCCGCCTCGGCCATCGCGGCCCGACTCCGCCCCGGCCTCTTTCCTCCTCGGCGCTCCAGCGAAACCGAGCCGGATCCGCTCGAGCCAGCGACCGGCCGGATCTGAGATCTGCCACCGGGTTGACTTTCCCCCCTCTCCCCGAATCCTCTTAAGTCTTAATTCTGTGTTAATTTGTGGCATTTTCAACGCATCATAACTCCGCACACGTAGCTCCGTTTCGTGCTTGTAATATGTCAAAATGTTCGCCTCGATGAGTAGATCATTTCATCTCATTGCATCATTTTCATTTGAGCTCATCTTGATGCCCGAAATGCTGTTAGAATAGGGCTATGTGATGTTAGTTTCATTTCTTAATGAACATGCACTTTTGTTATTTTTGCTATGATTGATGTGTGCACCCTATGAATTTGAGTCCTACATGTGTTTTGTAATATGCCATGCCATCTTTCCAGGGTGTATGCCATGTATTTTTGTGATCTATGTGGTGACTAGCACAAGCATGCAAAGTAGGCTTCTGATGTTGCTGATTTCAGCCCTGTTTAGTGATATTTTGATGTCATGTTAACTTGATGCTACCGAGAGATCTATGCATATTTTGAGATACTTCAGTAAGGATGTTTTGAACATATGGTTATGCTCTATCCATCCATGCCTTTGTTTGCAATTATGGAGTGCCATAGCTTGAGTCAATCGAGCTCTACTTTTGCTATAAAATGTTTCCTGGCAGATTGTTTACATGTTATTCAATTTTGCCAAGGTTGTTGTGGTTGATCCGTGTATGCTATGATGTTGTTACTGCCATGTATGTATTCTATGCCATGTCTTCTTGATGTATCTATGCTTAGGTTATCATATAAGGCTCTGTAGTGAGTGCTTTGAGCTCTTAAACATGCCTACCTGTTATCTGTTTTTGCCATGCCATGTTGCTGAATCTGTTAACGAAACTTGCCATTTTGACATGGGTGTTACTATATTTTCTGATCCTTTTTGGCTTATGGTCAGTAAAGGACTTTTGTTATATGCTTTGAGTAGATTCATGCCATGCCATTCTTTGCTATTATAAGTTCCTGTAGCATGTAGTTTTCTTCCTCTGAACATTGCTACCTGATGCTGTTTTTGCCATGTCCAGCCTGATATTTTTTGCACTTTTGCCATGCTTGTTTGAACCTGTTATGATGTGATTTAGCCGTAGCTCAGTGTTCATATTTTATCAAGCATCTTGAGTAGATCACTGCCATATGCTTTTCTGGTACGTTTGGGTGCAGTAGCTTAATTTCTTGTTGCTTGCTAAGTGGTATCATGTTGTTAATGGCAGATTTGTGCCATTCTTGTTTTGCTTGTCATTTGCAAACTGTGCATCCGATTCCGGTGATCTTTATATCGATTTCAACCGAAATCATCTCATCTTTCCAGTGGCATACTTGGTTTGCCAAGTTGATGCCTGGTTCATCATTTTCCTTCCGGAGCGCGCATACGCATTGCATATCACATCTCGCATATCATGTCATGTTTTGCATCATGTTGCTTGTGCATTGCACCGTGATTTATTGTGGTTCCTTTGTTTGTGTTCTTGCTTTGGGTAGAGCCAGGAGACGAGTACGTGAACGAGGAACATGTTGAGAACGCTTACGAGGATCAAGCATTCGACAACTCTGAGAACATTGCAGGCAAGATGACCATACCCTCGAAATCACTTGTATCTTTGCTATGCTAGTTGCTCGCTCTTTTGCTATGCCCATGCTACGATGCCTATCACTTGCTATATCATGCCACCCATATTGCCATGTCAGCCCCTAACCATCCTTTCCTAGCAAACCGTTGATTGGCTATGTTACCGCTTTGCTCAGCCCCTCTTATAGCGTTGCTAGTTGCAGGTGAAGCTGAAGTTTGTTCCTTGTTGGAACATGGAGATGTTGTTCCTTATTGGAACATGTTTACTTGTTGGGGATATCACAATATATATCTGCTATAATTAATGCATCTATATACTTGGTAAAGGGTGGAAGGCTCGGCCTTATGCCTGGTGTTTTGTTCCACTCTTGCCACCCTAGTTTCCGTCATACCGGTGTTATGTTCCTTGATTTAGCGTTCCTTACATGGTTGGGTGATTTATGGGACCCCTTGACAGTTCGCTTTGAATAAGACTCGCCCAAGAAGGCCCAACTTTGGTTTTACCATTTGCCACCTAAGCCTTTTTCCCCGGTTTTCGCGAGCCCGAGGGTCATCTTTATTTTAACCCCGGACCGGTGCTCCTTCGAAAGTGCTGGCCCGAACCGAAAGCCGCTGCTGGGCCACCACGGGAAACTCGAGGCTTGGTTTTACTCGTAGCCTGTCTCATCCGGATGTGCCCTGAGAACGAGATATGTGCAGCTCCTATCGGGATTTGTCGGCACAATCGGGTGGCTTTGCTGGTCTTGTTTTATTGCTGTCGAAATGTCTTGTAGTCCGGGATTCGAGATTGATCGGGTCTTCCGGTAGAAGGAATATCCTTCATTGACCGTGAGAGCTTATAATGGGCTGTTGGGACACCCTGCAGGGTATTATCTTTCAAAGCCGTGCTCATGTTATGAGGCAGATGGGAATTTGTTAATGTCGGTTGTAGAAAACCGAAGTTGACCTCAATTAAAATACACATCAACGCGTGTGTAACCGTGATGGTCTCTTCTCGCGGAGTCCGGAAGTGAACACGTGTTGGAGTTATGTCCGACGTAAGTAGTTCAGATCACTTCTTGATCGCTACTAGCTTCACGACCGTGCTTTGCTCCTCTTCTCGCTCTCTTTTGCGTAAGTAGCCACCATATATGCTAGTCGCTTGCTGCAGCTCCACCTTACAACTCTGTCCTTCCTATAAGCTTAAATAGTCTTGATCTCGCTGGTGTGAGATTGCTGAGTCCCCGTGACTCACAGATTCTACCAAAACAGTTGCAGGTGCCGACGATGCGGTGCAGGTGCCGGCGATGCAGCAGGTGACGAACCGAGCTCAAGTGGGAGTTCGACGAGGAACGTGGTCGTTATTATGTGTCTTTTCCCGATGATCGTGAGTGGAGCCAGTTGGGACGATCGGGATCTGTGTAGCATTTGGGGTATCTTCTTTTATTTTGGTTCCGTAGTCGGACCTTGAGTGTAATCTGAATGATGGATGTTTATTTATGTCTTGTGTGAAGTGGCATCGTAAGCCAACTATGTATCTCTTTCCCTTATGTATTACATGGGTTGTGTGAAGATTACCTCACTTGCGACATTGCTTTCAATGCGGTTATGCCTCTAAATCGTGCTCCGACACGTGGGAGATATAGTCGCATCGAGGGCGTTACATCTTGAGCCACAATCCAAAGTGAGGGGTAATATGGAGGAAGGCTTCACATACGACAATGAATGACGAGATATGGAGGATGGACTCCGGATTCAAGTCATGGAAATCCAGCCCATAATAAAACATGAGCCCCCGCATAAAGGGATCCGTCGGGAAGCCTAAACCCCGAACGAAGTGAGACACGAACACCACGCTCTCGCCGGGCTTGGGAGTGGGAATGACCTGCCCTGGAGCAGGCAGCCTATGCGAAATCTCGCCGGTTAGATACCTGGCGTCTCGCAGCTTTAGCACATCTTCTTGTGTGACGGAAGAAGACATCCATCGGCCGAGCTAGTCGGAGCCAGACATCGTCGAAGGTCCGAAGCGCCTAAATCTGAAGATTTGGGTGTTAGAACTCGAAGCGCGAGGCGAACTCGATGGAGGGCCTTGGTCTCATTCTAAAGAGGTTGAATACCAAGAGCCCTCCCCGTGGTCGATTGGGACTCACCTTCGATATAGGAGGCATGCCAACAGGCACGGTTGGGTTACCCACGTCCGTATTGATGAGAATCCCGGAATAAGGGGGCACGATCTATGCTTTGATAAGACGTGCCAAGGAAACCGCCTCGCTAAACGCGCTGAGGTGGGCCAGTAAAAAAACACGATTCGAATAAAGGCTTGGCCGTGGTGTGATGTCACGCCGCGGAATACGTCAGTAGATCTGTGCAAAAATTATTCTCTCTACGGTGGTATGTGGAGCTTGTTTTGCAGAGCCGGACACTATCCTTGTGTTCAAAACCTTCTAAGTATTCGGAGGAGGAACCCGCCTTGCAATGCCGAAGACAATATGGGCGCCTGACTCGTCGTCATTGAAGCCTGGTTCAGGGGCTACTGAAGGAGTCCTGGACTAAGGGGTGTCCGGATAGCCGAACTATCATCTTTGGCCGGACTCCTAGACTATGAAGATACAAGATTGAAGACTTCGTCCCTTGTCTAGATAGGACTTTCCTTGGCGTGGAAGGCAAGCTTGGCGACACGGATATGTAGATTTCCTACCATTGTAACCGACTCTGTGTAACCCTAACCCTATTCGGTGTCTATATGAACCGAAGGGTTTTAGTCCGTAGGGATCTAACAACAATCATACCATAGGCTAGCTTCTAGGGTTTAGCCTCTCGATCTCGTGGTAGATCTACTCTTGTACTACCCATATCATCAATATTAATCAAGCAGGAGTAGGGTATTACCTCCATCGAGAGGGCCGAACCTGGGTAAAACATCGTGTCCCTTGTCTCCTGTTACCATCCGCCTAGATGCACAGATTCGGTACCCCTACCCGAGATCCGCCGGTTTTGACAATCGACACCAACCATAGCATTAAAGCATCAAGTCCCTTTATCCCATACGCAAACAACCTACTTACTCGGTCTGTGCTTCATCACACCACGCCACCCACCATAAGCAAATCATGAACATATTGCAAACCCTACAGCAGGAATCCCTCACGCTTGCGCAACATGGAGAGCACCATAGGACATCACCAATAATAAAACATGCAACTCAAACCAATCATAGCAATTCATCAATCACCGGTAGGACAATAGAAATCTACTCAGACATCATAGGATGGCAACACATCATTGGATAATAATACTCAGACATCATAGGGTTGCGGGAGAGTGGACCGCTGTAGATAGAGGGGGGAAGGTGACGGAGATGTTGGTGAAGATGACGGTGGTGTTGGTGAAGATCGCGGTGATGATGATGGCCCCCGGCAGCGCTTCGGCGCCACCGGAAGCAAGGGGGAGAGAGGCCCCCTTCTTCTTCTTCTTCCTTGACCTCCTCCCTAGATGGGAGAAGGGTTCCCCTCTGGTCCTTGGCTCCCATGGCTTGGGAGGGGCGAGAGCCCCTCCGAGACTGGATCTATCTCTCTGTTTCTGCGTTCTCTTCTGGCTCTGTTTCACTGTTTTGTGTATATATGGAGATCCGTAACTCTGATTGGCCTGAAACCTTCGCCATGATTTTTTTCCGAATATTAGCTTTCTTGCGGCAAAAGAAGAGAGTCAACCGCCTTACGGTGGGCTCACGAGGGTAGGGGGCGCGCCCCCTGCCTCATGACCACCTCGGGCACTGGTTCGCGTTGATTTTCCTTCCAAATTTTCCATATTTTCCAAAAGTAAGCTTCATCCGTTTTTATCCCGTTTGGACTCCGTTTGATATGGATATTCTGCGAAACATAAAACATGCAACAGACAGGAACTGGCACTGGATCAATATGTTAGTCCCAAAAATAATATAAAAAGTTGCCAAAAAAGTATATGGAAGTTCTAGAATATTGGCATGGAACAATAAAAAATTATAGATACGACGGAGACGTATCAGCATCCCCAAGCTTAATTCCTGCTCGTCCTCGAGTAGGTAAATGATAAAAAAGATAATTTTTGATGTGGAATGCTACCTATCATAATCTTGATCATATGTCTAATCATGGCATGAATATTAAGACACAAGTGATTGAAATCAATAGTCTATCCTTTGACATAAAAATAATAACACTTCAAGCATACCAACCAAGCAATTATGTCTTATCGAAATAACATAGCCAAAGAAAGCTCATCCCTACAAAATCATATAGTCTGGCTATGCTCCATCTTCACCACACAAAGTATTCACATCATGCACAACCCCGATGACAAGCCAAGCAATTGTTTCATACTTTTGACATTCTCAAACCTTTTCAACTTTCACGCAATACATGAGCGTGAGCCATGGACATAGCACTATAGGTGGAATAGAATATGATGGTGGGGGTTATGTGGAGAAGACAAAAAGGGAGAAAGTCTCACATCAACTAGGCATATCAACGGGCTATGGAGATGCCCATTAATAGATATCAATGTGAGGAGTAGGGATTGCCATGCAACGGATGCACTAGAGCTATAAGTGTATGAAAGCTCAAAATGAAACTAAGTGGGTGTGCATCCAACTTGCTTGCTCATGAAGACCTAGGGCATTTGAGGAAGCCCATCATCGGAATATACAAGCCAAGTTCTATAATGAAAATTCCCACTAGTATATGAAAGTGATAACTCAAGAGACTCTCTATATGAAGAACATGGTGCTACTTTGAAGCACAAGTGTTGTAAAAGGATAGTAACATTGCCCCTTCTCTCTTTTTCTCTCATTTTTTTCTTTTTTTTTGGGCCTTCTCTTTTTTTGGCCTTTCTCTTTTTTTATTTTTTTTATTTTTATTTTTTTCGTCCGGAGTCTCATCCCGACTTGTGGGGGAATCATAGTCTCCATCATCCTTTCCTCACTGGGGCAATGCTCTAATAATGATGATCATCACACTTTTATTTACTTACAACTCAATATTACTACTCGATATCTAGAACAAAGATATGACTCTATATGAATGCCTCCGTGATGTACGAGGATGTGCAATGATCTAGCGTAGCAATGACATAAAAAAAGGACAAGCCATGAAAACATCATGCTAGCTATCTTATGATCATGCAAAGCAATATGACAATAAATGCTCAAGTCATGTATATGATGATGATGGAAGTTGCATGGCAATATATCTCGAATGGCTATGGAAATGCCATAATAGGTAGGTATGGTGGCTGTTTTGAGGAAGATATAATGAGGCTTATGTGTGACAGAGCGTATCATATCACGGGTTTGGATGCACCGTGAAGTTTGCACCAACTCTCGAGGTGAGAAAGGGCAATGCACGGCATCAAGAG
This sequence comes from Aegilops longissima, assembly GCA_021605205.1. NCBI lineage: Eukaryota > Viridiplantae > Streptophyta > Magnoliopsida > Poales > Poaceae > Aegilops > Aegilops longissima. The sequence continues at coordinate 145,911,408 of CM038676.1, read as the reverse complement.
GCTAGCAATGATGGAAAGGTAAAAGTGCGTATAATCCATGGACTCAACATTAGTCATAAAGAACTCACATACTTATTGCAAAAATCTATCAGTCATCGAAACAAAGTACTACGCGCATGCTCCTAGGGGGATAGATTGGTAGGAAAAGACCATCGCTCGTCCCCGACCGCCACTCATAAGGAAGGCAATCAATAAACACCTCATGCTCCGACTTCGTTACATAACGGTTCACCATACGTGCATGCTACGGGACTTGCAAACCTCAACACAAGTATTTCTCAATTTCACAATTACTCAACTAGCATGACTCTAATATCACCATCTTTATATCGCAAAACTATTGCAAGGAATCAAACATATCTTATTCAGCGATCTACTAGTTTATGTAGGATTTTATGACTAACCATGTGAATGACCAGTTCCTGTCATCTCTCTAAATAGATATAAGTGAAGCAAGAGAGTTTAATTCATTCTACAAAAGATATGCCCAAGATCTAACAAATATAAATGAAGCAAAAGAACATTCTACAAAAGGCGGTTTTCTATGTAAAGAGAAACAGGCAATCCAAACTTCAAATGATATAAGTGAAGCACATGAAGCATTCTATAAAGCCATACTCAAAAGATATAAGTGAAGTGCATAGAGAATTCTATATATCAACCAAGTACCATCTCATACCAGCATGATGCATAAAATAAAAATAAAAACCTAATTGCAAAAGACGCTCCAAGACTTGCACATATCGCATGAACGAAACGAATCCGAAAACATACCGATATTTGTTGAAGAAAGAGGGGATGCCTTCCCAGCATCCCCAAGCTTAGACGCTTGAGTCTCCTTGAATATTTACTTGGGGTGCCTCGGGCATCCCCAAGCTTGAGCTCTTGCCTCTCTTCCTTCTTCTCACATCGAAACCTTCTCGATCATCGAACACTTCATCCACACAAAACTTCAACAGAAAACTCGGTAAGATCTGTTAGTATAATAAAGCAAATCACCACTCTAAGTACTGTTGCAAACCAATTCATATTTTGTTTTTTCATTGTGTCTACTGTAATATAACTTTTTCATGGCTTAATCCACTGATATAAATTGATAGTTTCATCAAAACAAGCAAACTATGCATCAAAAACAGAATCTATCTAAAACAGAACAGTCTGTAGCAATCTGAACATTCACCATACTTATGATACTTTACAAATTCTGCAAAAATTAGGAAAAATAAACAAGTTTTACAGCAAGACAGTGCAAAAAGAATTAGAACCATTTGACGTTCCAGTAAAAATTTAAAATTCATGCACTACAGCCAAAGTTTCTGTCCTGCACCGCACAAACCAACAAGCATTGTAAACATCCTAAAGGCAAACCTTTGCACATAATTTTTATAATACAATGGAATTGTACAAGGGGATAATTATTTTTGTTGAAAAGTTTCTGTAATCAAGATTCACAAAGTTGCTGTGAGCATGAACAAAGTTCAAGGAGCTCTCCCACTTCAACAATGCTTGTCTTTCTTACTTTCACTTTCCTTTTTGAAAAGTTTTTAGGTTCCCCTCTTTATTTTTGTTGTTTTTAAACTATATGAAAGCACTCAACAGAAATAAGTGACTCTCTAAAACTTCCGGGTTGTCTCCCTGCAGCGCTTTCTTTAAAGCCATTAAGCTAGGCATATAGTGCTCAAGTAATGAATCCACCCGGATCCCAAGGTATATCAAAGCCAATTTTAATTAACAATGATTTGTAATTTAGTAGTGAGAACAAAGTAACATATATCATGCAACAACAAAGTCTAACTCTCTTCCTATGCATCAGCATGTCATAAAAGAACAATTCATGCACACATAGTAAAGGCCAATGCATAGTATAAACAATTTCTTGCAAGTTTATCATGTTGGAAACATAGAGAGGTGGAGATATAGTTCCTATCTCATAATAATTGCAAGTAGGAGCAGCAAGCACATGCATATTATATCTATCAAAATCATCATGTGCAACGGTAAAAGGCAACCCATCAATATAATCCTTAATAAGTGCAAACTTCTCCGATATAGTGTAGTTTGGAGAATTCAAAAAGATAATAGGACTATCATGCGTGGGTGCAATAGCAACAATTTCATGTTTAACATAAGGAACTATAGCAAGTTCATCTCCATAAGCATAATTCATATTGGCATCTTGGCCACAAGCATAGCAAGCATCATCAAAAAGGGATATTTCAAGAGAATCAACGGGATCATAACAGTCATCATAGCAATCATCCTTCAGTAAGCACGAAGGGGAATTAAACAATGTCTGAGTTGGAGGGTTACTCTCATTAGAAGGTGGGCACGGGTAGCTAATCCGCTCTTCCTCCTTTTGTTCTTCGCTCTCCTCATCATCTTTTTCATCCAATGAGATCACAGTTTCATCAATTTCTTCTTCCATAGCTTCCTGCAAAATATTATTCTCTTCTTGGACAGCGGTGACTTTCTTCATAAAAGCATTAATATAGTAATTGTATTCATAATTTTCATAGCAATATCTAACTATAGCAAGATTTTCAGGCCTATAAGCATCATCATCTAAAGCTTCATACTTTTCAAACAAAAATTCAATTTCATAAGGAGCCTTAAAAGCAACAAATTCTTCTATTTGTTCCACATCATAGTAATCATCTATACCATTAGCATAAGAAGCTAAGGTTTCATTATCATTAAATTCGCATGAAAAGGGAATGTGTGGAGCATTCATCCTAGAGCAACAAGTATAATCATATTCCGAGCATAGTTGTCTAGCATACCAATACAACATATTAATTTGATCCCATAATAGTTTCCCTTTTTGTGTCGAGCGATAATCCCTAAAGTATTCACGTAGATCCAACGTTACTCCCATTATAAAGTTGAATGGGGTTTTCTCAAGCTTATCAAAGTAGTACAAAATATTTTTCTCATGATGAGAATCGAGGGTTTTAGGAGTTACCCCATCCTCATGAGTAGCAAGTACAGCTAATTTTTTTGATATTTTGCGTTCCATATCCATAACTAAAGATAGAGAACAACTAAGAACAACAAATAAAAATTACTTAGTGATAAAGCAAAAAGGCACACACGAGAATATTCACCCCACGCTAGTGCTCCCCGGCAACGGCGCCAAAAAAAGGTCTTGATAACCCACAAGTATAGGGGATCGCAACAGTTTTCGATAAGTAAGAGTGTCGAACCCAACGAGGAGCTAAAGGTAGAAAAAATATTCCCTAAAGTTCTATCGACCACCGATACAACTCTACGTACGCTTGACGTTCGCTTTACGTAGAACAAGTATGAAACTAGAAGTACTTTGTAGGTGTTTTCGGGTAAGCTAGCAAGAAAGTAAAGAGCACGAAAATAAAACTAGGGGCTGCTAAGGTAAAGACACAACTAAAGTAAATATAGCGAGTATGGAAAAGTGGTGATAGGATTTGTGGAATTGTCCCTAGGCAATTTACTATGTTACTAGGTCGGTAATCACTATTGCAATTCTATTTGAGGGAGAGGCATAAGCTAACATACTTTCTCTACTTGGATCATATGCACTTATGATTGGAACTCTAGAAAGCATCCGCAACTACTAAAGATCATTAAGGTAAAACCCAACCATAGCATTAAAGTATCAAGTCCCTTTATCCCATACGCAAACAACCTACTTACTCGGTCTCGTGTTCTTCACTCACGCCACCCACCATAAGCAAATCATAAACATATTGCAAACCCTACAGTGGAATCCTCACGCTATGCCGACACGGAGGGCACAATAGGACATCACCAATAATAAAACATGCAACTCAAACCAATCATAGCAATTCATCAATCACCGATAGGACAACGAAAATCTACTCAGACATCATAGGATGGCAACACATCATTGGATAATAATATGAAGCATAAAGCACCATGTTCAAATAGAGGGTACAGAGGGTTGCGGGAGAGTGGACCACTGTAGATAGAGGGGGGAAGGTGATGGAGATGTTGGTGAAGATGATGGTGGTGTTGGTGAAGATTGCGGTGATGATGATGGCCCCCGGCAGCGCTCCGGCGCCACCGGAAGCAAGGGGGAGAGATGCCCCCTTCTTCTTCTTCTTCCTTGACCTCCTCCCTAGATGGTAGAAGGGTTTCTCCTCTGGTCCTTGGCTCCCATGGCTTGGGAGGGGTGAGAGCCCCTCCGAGACTGGATCTATCTCTCTGTTTCTGCATTCTGTTCTGGCTCTGTTTCACCGTTTCGTGTATATATGGAGATCCGTAACTCCGATTGGCCTGAAACCTTCGCCATGATTTTTTTTCCAAATATTAGCTTTCTTGCAGCAAAAGAAGAGCATCAACCGCCTTACGGTGGGCTCACGAGGGTAGGGGCGCGCCCCCCTGCCTCATGACCACCTCGGGCACTGGTTCACGTTGATTTTCCTTCCAAATATTCCATATTTTCCAAAAATAAGCTCCGTCCGTTTTTATCCCGTTTGGACTCCGTTTGATATGGATCTTCTGCGAAACATAAAACATGCAATAGACAGGAACTGGCACTGGGCACTGGATCAATATGTTAGTCCCAAAAATAATATAAAAAGTTGCCAAAAAAGTATATGGAAGTTGTAGAATATTGGCATGGAACAATCAAAAATTAGATAGGACAGAGACGTATCAATGATGTAGTTGTCCGGGCAAGTGGAATGTCATCTTCTCTTCCCGGTGCTAGATCTCCCATGAATACTCGGATCTTCTTTACCAAGTCATCATTCTTCTCCAGTAGTGTCTTGATTTCCTCCTCATATCCATCGCGTGTAAACTTGAGTTCTTCCTCCAGCTCGATGATCCTAGTCTTCGCCTTCTTCAAATCCATCATATCTGCTCACATCTGGTTCTCCTGGCGTCAGATGTGCTGGTTTAACTCCTGGATGAAAGCTGTAATGGATTTGTCCTTCTTGGTGTTGATCATTTCCCATTGCTCATCTCGGCCCCCACATATCTGGTAGATAGTGTCCTTAAGATCCTTGTTGTAGACTTCTCCAATGCGTCCCATGGTAATGTGGGCTGCCATGCTCTTGCCTAGACTCCAGGTGGGTGCTTCAAAAGAAAACTCTATGGGCTTAGAGGTTGGCGAGAACGTCCTTCCTGGAACTTGTACTTGAATCATCCAGCGCTCCTCTTCTGGTAAGGTGGCGTTGTACGTCCCGGTGAAGCTTGGTATTCCAATGTTCAAGTACCTAGTGACTTGCTTCAAGTGGCGTCCAAAAGGGGTGTCTTCATCCGGTTGCGTAAACTTGTTCTTCATCTCCGCCATCCTAAAGAGTAGAAAATGGAGAGGAGTCAGAAATGAGTAGAGGAGAGTGACCTAGGGTTTATATTAATGGTCGTGTCCTACACTTAGCGTGTGCTCTGATACCATCTTGTAGCGACCCGACCTCTGTCGGGGAGAGCTGATCGTGGCCCACGAACACCTACGGGACCTGGGTCCCTTGTGGTTCGGAGGGGGGCGGAGATTGCACGAAGAGCGGATCGAGGCGGTGCACACGAGTAGATTTACCCAGCTTCGGAGCTCTCCGGAGAGATAATACTCCTACTGCTGCTTTGTGGATTATCTTGTGTTCTTGCTAGGGAGCAATGGGAGCTACAAGACCTAGCCTGAGTGTGGTTTCGTACGAGTATGTTGAACTAAGCCGGAGCTGGACCGAACCCTTTCTACGTTGCCCTTGGGCCTCCTTTTATAGGCATAAGGGGTCACCACATGTGGCAAGTAGACAAGGGTAAAATGGTAAAAACATGGGTTGGTACACCGCTTTGTACAAAGGTACAAGTAATCTATACCTAACTCGATGGCAAGGGACAAGAGTCATCAATGCCCGCCTCGGCCGCCCGAACAAAGGTAACAGGACCGCAAGCGCCTCCGCTTGCCACGATGGTAACTTGTCGGCGCCGCTTATCGCTGCTCCCCGCTGGCTGCACAGCCCGTCGACACGCGTGCTTGGGAGAGCCCTGTGGTGACACGCTGGCGGGTGAGCTGGAGCGAGATGAAGAGAGGTTGCCTGCCCGGCAAGCGCCTTGCCTGGCAGAACCTTGTCGCGCTTAGGGGCTCGGCGCCCACCAAGCCTTCCGGCAAGATCTCTTTCCGCAAGCTCCTCTTGCCGGGCCTTTTTTTGGCGCCTGAGTGGCCTTCTCGACAAGCTCCTCTTGTCGGGTCTTGATTACTGTTTTTGAATGGCTCCAAAGGAGCCGCCGAGGATGTTGGCGGTCATCAAAGCCAGCCTCGCCGCTGGTGTTACAACTGTCGGCACGAGTTCGGGATACTAGGGTACCCCTACCTAGTACACCGACAGAGCCCCGAACTGGGCCACACACGGCGCCGAAGCTCATGGGCCAGGCCCAAAACATTCTGCACGGGCACGCGTGGTCTTGATTACGCCGTTATTCGCCTTTGACCCACAACGCCTCCCACGAACGGCACGCACCGGACGTGGCGCCGGGGAGATCGTGAGGCTTTTTTACTTGGGAAAAATCGAACGCCCGTCCCTCTCCCCTTTATAAGCGGGGAACAGGCAGGATGCCCACTTGCCCTTGCTGTCACATCGAAACCCCGCCGCTTCCCCTTTCTTCTCGAGCCCAAAGAGAGCGACGCCCGCCTCCATTGCTACCGGTACCACCAACGCCGCCGGCTTCTCCACCACCTCTCCCTATGGCTCAAGGCCGACAAGGGAAAAGGCGGAATCGGCCGAGGCGCAGCGGCTCGCATGGCGCTGCGGAAGGAGCGGGCCCTCTTCGATCCCCTCGCCAACAGAAGGAGCTGCGGAGCTGTACTATCTCTTCGGTCGACGGTGACCCGGCGCACTCCAGACGAGGGTCATCTCCGCCGCCACATCTGCTAAGGTCTCCATCGGGTACCCTTCTCCGCGATCTTTTTCTGGTGCGGGCTCGCCGCTTTTCTGAATTTTTTGCGATGTCATGAACACATATGGCCTCCGCCTCCTGACTTCATCCCCAACGCCATCCTCACCATGGCCGCTGCACACCTCTGCGAGAACTTCGCCGGGTCCATCCAAATGTCGCACTTTTCCGCCACTACTTCTCACCCCAGAGAGAGAGGAGAGCCGCTGTCGGAGGAATTGCATGGACCTCTAGGATCGGCAAGAAGGAAGCGATCTTGACGGAGAGTTGCGCAGCAAGTGGGAGGAGGAGAGCTGACTGGTGTTGGATCTTAGAGGAGGAGCCACAGCCTTTCACCGCCTGCGCTGGACCCCCATAGTTCGCGACAATGATTGGAGCAACTTGGCGCCAGAGGACGACAAGTTGAAGATTGCCACGACTAGGATTTTGCGTGCCTCCAAAGAAGCAGGGCTTACCGTCGGAGCAGCTTGGCGCGGACTTCCTTCGCCTCCGCATTGCGCCCTTGCAGAGAGAGGAGGCCTGCTTGGGAATTCCGTAAGCCGGCGGACATTATGAGGCTGCGCCCAGGTCTGAATTGGAATTTCACTACCTTGGAGCTTGACGGCATGTTGCGGGAGTTGTTCAAGCCTGAAGCGGAAAACCCCGGGTGGTGCATGTTGCCGAGGGGTTGTGCCTTGTGCAACAACTCTTCGCTGACAAAGATCCCGCTGATAATGCGGTTGTGCGATTCCCATGGAATCGCTCCAACTTGGCAGAGCCCGCCGACGACATCGTGCGAAGTTCTTCGACAACTTGGTTGAAGTGCCGATCCGCGCCGACGAAAGCAGAGGCGGCTCACCCGCGACACCACCGCCAGAGATGGCGCGATCGCCACGAGGTTGGAGGAGGCTGCAGGCTGCTGCCGCCGGGCGATTTGGGTTTACTGTCGAGGAGGCGGAGACGGCCGAGGCGGCAAGCCTTGCCGACCGAGAAGAGTTTGTCGGCGAGGAGGAGCAGCCCGAGCCCGACAACGAGCCGAGCGAGCCTGCCGGGGGCGCCTCTCCTCCGCCGTCAAGTGGCTTGCCGCAGGAGGAGCCTGCTGCCCCACCAATAAGGCGCCTCCGCAAGACTGGAGAAGTGGCGGGGGGGCATGCGTTCAGCAGCCGCCCGCCGTCTGACGCGCTCCACCGCTGCAAGCACTGTTGCTGAGCGCCTCATTCCGCCACGGCGACGGGCGCTGGGTCTTCGAGTCGCGCCTCTACACCCGCCTAAGCGCCCGAGGGAATCTTCTCCCCAATCCGTCGCATACGAGCGGAGTTTGATCTTTCCGCCTCGGCCCGAGGAAGAAGAGGAAGAGTAAGATCTTGTCGTTGCTACTTGTAATCTTCCAATTTATTGTTTTATCTTTATAATTGATCGCTTCACTCTGAACCTCTTTCTTCGGTCGCTAGTTCAGAGGGCGCCAAGAGGGCCAAGACGCCGTGGTTGTCGCTCAGATGACTCCCTGCATGGCTGTGGGGCACGCCCAGACTCCCTTGCGGGATCCGCAACCTTCAACAGAGCAGCCCCCAGACAGCCCCCAGCCGTAAGTGTTTGGTATACTTCTTCATGGTTAGGCGTGTTTGGGTGCTTTCCCCACACCGATATCCGGTTTGTTGAATCTTGTAGGAGCAGAGCAGCCACATCATGGAGCACCGGAGGCTACTCCCGAGGTCCAGCCTCATCAAGGGGCCCGAGGTCATCCCCGAAATTCTGCTTGCTTCAACTACGCCACCAAGGGAGAATTCTCCGCCAAGGGAGCGCTCTCCGGCAAGGGAAGCCTCTCCGACAAGGGAGTTTCCGACAAGGGCTGATGCCGACGACCCTCCGGTGGTGGAGACCGCGCAATGTAACCCTACCGCAGGTAATCTTCTTGTTTGATAACTTCCCTGGGTTCTTTTCTTCCGTTCTCCTCTTTCGAATATCTGCTTGATTTGCGCTTTCTTCTTCTGACCTTCAGATCCATCTGCCGGAGATCCGATGGAAACTGAGGCTGCCGGCGAGGAAGACGCTCGCGGCGACAATGTCGACGCCGCCAACATGGAGGAGGAGGCTGGCGGCCGACGGCTGGGCGAGGAGGCTGCCGAGGCTGCCGGTGCAGAGGCTGGGAGGAATCGCGATCGACCGACGGCCCGGAGGCCGCAGGAGCGCCAGGCGCTGCACCGACCGCTGATCCTCCCGCCACCGATGCCACACCAGACCAAGAGCCCCAGCCCGCGCCCACCAAGGCCCGCGAGGGTGTCTTCATCAAGCTCCCATGGGCATCAAGCCTGTGGCACCGGCCAAGGGGAGACCTTGATGCGAACTGCTTGCCTCCGCCGGGCTGTCGCTGGTTGATGCCCCGAGCAGCAGCAAGCAGAACCCGAGGAGGAGCAGCTACTAAGGAAGTTGTTGTTGCTCTACCACGCCTCGGCAAGCCAAACTGGAGTCCGTGGAGGCGCTTGTCGGGAGGGCGGAGCTGACTTGAGAAAGCGTGTAAGAGCTCCGACGCGCCAACAAAGAGACTCTCCGGATATAGCAGAGGCGCGGGAGCAGCTTGCTGAGGAGCGCACGGCCTTCATCTTGGAGAAGGGCGAGGTTGAGGAGCAGCAGAGGCTTGCCGGCGAGAAGCTCTCCGCTCGAGAAGGTGAGCTGGCGCAGCGGAAGATCAACCTCGACAGCTTTGAGGAAGATCTCGCCGCGCGCGAGCAAATGATTGGCGGGCCACTTCAGGAGGCAAAGATGCCGCTGGCTGCCGAGGCCGCCAAGAGGGAATTGGAGACGAGGGTGGCTCAGCTGGAGTCCACCCTCCAGAAGAGTGCCGAGGAGGTCGCCGGGTTGAAGCGCCGAAGGTGAGAAGGACGCTACACCTCGGCGAGCTACAAGGTCGTTTTGCTGAAAAGGTCAAAGAGCTCGATGCCGCCAAGGACTCCAAGGCGGATCTGAGCTGAAATTGACCACCTTGACGGAGACGTTGAATGGCGCCAAGGAGCGGAAGCGGCCTGCTGGAAAAGATTAAGGCCACCGAGGAGTTGCTGCCGAATGCTGTGACCGCCGTAATAATCTTCGAGACAGCATAATGCATTTGATGAGGGTCTTGTGGACACCGCCGCCGCATCCATAATGACCGATGGAGTTGGGGATGACAGATCTTGATATTCCACCGACGAGAAGCTCCAACCCAGCGCCAAGCTCAGCCTATTCTTCAAAGGCGTGTTGGCGGGTATCCAATGCTCCGGAAGAGGTTCCAAAGCAATCGGCGGAGGAATCGCGCCAAGTCTGCGCCGAGGCTCTCCGTAAGGTGTTGATGAAATTGGCCTTCCGCAACCCTGCATCGACTTCACCAAAGCCTCAAGTCTCTCGCCCATCCGCCGATGTTGAAGCGCCAAAGCCCTTGTCGCACCCATTGTGGACAGGGTGAGCGGAGTTAAGAGGCTTGAGGGCGACTGCGCTGACTAGGCCGCCAAGTCTATCTCTTCTCTTGTCGCAGAGATCATGTTTAGATAAAAAGTCTATTAGATCCGCGACAAGTTATTATGTAATATACACTATCTTAGGCAATCGAATGCAATGTTATTTCCTTTACTCGATTTCTTCCTTTGTATGTTTATACCCCACGCCTGTGGGAACTTGTCAACAAGAAACACCCTTTGCATGAGCGCCGAAAAGCGGAACTTCAGCAGCCTGCTCGCGATGTCGCCCCGACAAGCAACCTTGTCGCAACTGGTTGCAGCACACTTAAGTTGTTGAGCGGACTCAAACAAAGTAAGGGCGCAAGCCAGTCGCGAGTCGGTTCCTCCGCCGCACAGGTTTTCCATACAAAGTACTATCGCTCGAGGAAGATAACTTAAAATTTGAAACTGGTCGCTTAAACTTAGCAACTTAGCTTTTCTCGTTGTCCATTTTCCGCAAGGCGACAGCCTCGAGCGACGCTATGCCCACACCATTATCTTCTCCTTCCCCGGTTAACTTGTGGGTGGATGAACCTTCTTCTTGTTTGAGAAGAAAGAAGAGAAAATAAAGTTATGGAGCCTAGTGGCTCGCCATCGCTCACCGGGTGCGGATGCTGCACAAAATGTTAGTAAACACATGCATATATGATTATGTGGGCATGTATTGACAAGTCGCGCGCAACACATAGGCTTTATCGATGCACGGTTCTGCGCCTGCTTTGTACAAAGGATTACATGCAACAGCGGCAAGACTTGTATTAAGGGTGGTTGCCGAACAGGTTCCGCAACCGCGCCTTTATGGGTAGAACTTATGAAGATGCTCTATATTCCAGGAATTGCTCACCGAATGCCATCTTCGGTCTCAAAGGCGGACAGCGCCAGCCTAGTGACTCGTTTCACCCAATATGGGCCTTCCCACTTCAAGGCCAACTTGTTGGAATTCTTGGCGGATTGAATGCGCCAAGAACAAGGTCGCCTTCCTCGAAGCTCTCGCATTAACTTTGCGGCTATGGTAGCGACGCAAAGCTTGCTGGTAACGAGCAGCTCGACAAAGAGCTCGAAGACGATCTTCCTCGAGGAGCAGCGCGTCATCTTGTCGCAGCTGCTCTTGCTCAAGCTCATCATAGGAGAGCACTCGAGGTGACCCGACACGAAGTTCCGTGGGGAGAACTGCCTCTGCTCCGTAGACTAGAGCGAAGGTGTCCGCCGATGGCTCGACGGCGCCGCCCCGACGATTAAAGAACCACCGCAGCTCCTCGATCCAGTTTCTTCCACACTTGCGCAGCTTGTCGAAAGTTCTGGTCTTGAGTCCCCGCAGCACTTCAGCGCTTGTTTTCTCGCTGACCGCTGCTTCTTGGATGAGCAACAGAAGCAAAGCAGATCTTGGCGCCAAGATCTTGGGCGAATGAAGGTGCGGCTCGTGAACTGTGTGCCGTTGTCGGTGATGATTTCGTTAGGAATCCCAAACGGCAAACAATTGACCAAGAACTTCACCGCCGACCGTGCTGTCACCTTCCTCACTGGTTCCACTTCCGCCACTTTGTGAACTTGTCGATTGCGACGCATAAGTACTCAAAGCCTCCGACTGCGCCGGGGAAAGGGCCGAGGATGTCGAGCCCTGCACCGAGAAGGGCCAGGATAAAGGGATCGTCTGGAGAGCTTGAGCTGGTTGGTGTATCTGTTTGGAATGGAACTGCACGCTTCACACTTTGTTACTTGTGCGCTTGCATCCGGAGGGCTTCGCCGAAGAAACCTTGCCGTAAAGCTTTGCCGCAAGTGCTCTTGTGCCAATGTGGTGACCACATATGCCTCCATGTATCTCTCGCCAACAGCTTCGCCCATGTTCCCGCAAATACACTTCAATTTCACACCGCTGAGTCTTCTTCGCATGTGATGCTGTTAACAAACTAGTACATACTTGACCGCCGGGCTACTTTTTCCGCTTCTTCTTGCTCTTCGGAAGTTCTCCGTCAGAGGAAATGGACGATTTGATGTGCCCATGCCGGAGCTCGTGGCTCGACAACAAGGACTAAAGGCTCATCCATCACTGCGGGAACATCAGCTTCGGCAAGAACTCGTGGGTCCGCCGAGCTTGATGATCCCGCAAGCTCGCCGAGCGAAACTTGTCGGGAGCGTTTGCTTCAACGATACAAACTGTATTGGTTTGTCGAAGCATACTGCTCCTCGCTGATACTTATGCTGGTTTTAGGGACCTTCTTGGCGGCGGCTTGTGGAGCTCTGCGGAAAGTAGTCGCGGAAACCAATTTTCTTCTTGCTTTGCCTCGTTGATGGTGTTACGGTTGACTGAGTTAGCTTGAGCACAAAAATCCTGGTTCCATGTGTAACTTAAGTGCGACACATTTGGAGAGGCCATCAGCTATATCGCTCGCGCTCTTGGAACGTGTTCCATTTGCAGTGCCTTCAAAGTGCTTTTCCAGCTTCCTCACTTCGCCGACGAGGCTTCCATCAATGACTCGATAATCTTTATTTACTTGGCGGACGACAAGTTGCGAGTCCCCCGACAATGAGCTTTTGATCCCATGGTCCACCGCAATCTCGAGACCGACAAGCAAGCCTTCATACTCTGCGGTATTATTTGTTGCTTGTTCCTTGGGAAAGTGCATCCGACTATGTACTTGAGGTGCTCTCGGTGGGTGTGATAAGCAGACGCCGCACCGGGCGCTTTGCAGCGAGAAGGCACCGCCAAAGTACATCAGCCACTCTTTATTTGCCTCCTTGACGGGATGCTCGTCTCTCGAATCTCTTCATCTTATGCTACGCCCACTCTACTATAAATTCTGCCAATGCCCTGCTCGATAGTTGAAGTGCTTTCAACTTGAGACAAAGCTTGACAGCCCAAAGGCCCACTCGACAATCCCGCCGTTGCTTTCGGATTTTGCAATATCCTCTTCAGCAGAAAGCGAGTGACAACTGTTATCTCGTGTGCTTGGAAGTAATGGCGCAGCTTCTCGAGGCCATGAGGAGGCCGAAAAGCAGCTTTTGCACACCGTAGTACCTTGATCTAGCCCCCGCAGAAGGGAACCGAAAGTAGACCGGGCGCTGCACCATCTTTTTCTCAGATCTTGTCGCAACCCTGCGCTGATCTGTTCTTGTCGGGACCAGAGCTTGACGGTGAAGCCCCTCGCCGTCGCTGGATGCAATCGCCTCGGTTGTCGGCTCATCATCCGCCTCCCTCTCCGCTACTAACGCAGCACTAACCACTTGATTGGTCGCTGCTATATACAGCAGCAACTTCTCTTGTGGCCTAGGTGCGACAAGTATTGAGCGGAGGACAGGTATCTCTTCAAGTCTGCAGCGCAGCCTCCGCTTCGAGTCCATTTCATTGACCTGCCTTTTTCAAAATCTTGAAAACGGCAGTATGCTGCTCAGCAGACTTAGAGATGAACTCGCTGAGAGCAGCCACGCAACCAGCAAGTCTTCTGACATCCTTGACGCGCTTTGGTGGTTCGATCTGCTCAATGGCCTTGATCTTGTCGGGATTGGCTTCAATTCCCCGCTGAGACACAAAGAACCCGAGAAGCTTGCCGAGGGGACTCCAAACACGCACTTCTCGGGTTGAGCTTGAGGTTGATCTTGCGCAGATTTGCAAATGTTTCATCCAAATCCTGAACCAGAGTCGTTTCGTCCTTGCTCTTGACCACTATGTCATCCATGTAGGCTTCTACATTTCGTATCCGTGGTTCAAAGGCATCATGGACTACCCTTGCAAAGGTTGAACCAGCATTCTTCAAACCGAAAGGCATCCGATAAAAAAGACGTGCTACATGGTGTAATGAATGCGGTTTTCTTCATCCTCTTTCGCCATGAAGATCTGATGATATCCTGAATATGCATCAAGAAATGAAAGCAGATCACATCCAGCCGTGGAGTCAACGATCTGGTCGACACGCTGCAAGGGAAATGGGTCTTTGGGACAAGCTTTATTAACATCGTGAAGTCAATACAAAGTCTCCATTTCCCATTAGCCTTGCGCATAACTACCGGATTGGCCAACCACGGGGTGGAGGACTCCTCCGACAAGCCCCGCTGCTTCTAATTTCTTGATTTCTTCGCTATGAACTCTTGGCGCCCAACGCTGCTTCCTAACTTTTGCTTGACGGGGGCCGCGTGAGGACAGACAGCTAGGTGGTGCTCAATCACTTTCTCAGGAACACCGGGATGTCGATGGTTGCCATGCAAACACATCGACATTCGCCTGCAGAAAGCAACGAGCTCGCCTTCCTATTTAGGATCAAGCGTGGCACCGATGGTGAAGGTACCACCAGTGCCGCCCTCCTGGCGGGCACCTTCTTGGTCTTGGCGGAGCTGCCATCGCCTTGTTGCACTTGCCGGTGGAGCTCGATGGTGCGTCCTCGACGGTAGCGCAGCACCAAGAGGTGCGCTTGCCGAGTGGGCAACAGAGCTCTTGCCGGACCTGGTGGTCTTCTTCTTCCCCGGAGCTTCAGCGGTAAGTGGTTTGCTATCTGCTGCGGCTTCGCATCCCGGAATCTTGTCGGCGCAGATAAGTGCATCTTTCTTGTCGCCATGGACAGAAATGACGCTTATCGGGCCGGGCATCTTGAGTAGGTTGTAAGCATAATGAGAGGCGGCCATGAACTTGGCGGCTGCTGGACGCCAAGCACGCCATTGTAGGGTAATGGGAAGTCGGCGACGCCAAACGTGACCTCTCAGTTCAGAAGTTGAGCTCGCTGCCGAATGTTACCGCAACGTGATCTTCCCTTTGGGCTTGCTCCTTCTGGATTGATTCCTTGAAAGTACCAGTTTCTCGAGCTCATTGTCGGGATTTGAAGCTTTTGGAGCACTGCAGAGGAGATTAGGTTCAAGCCGGCCCCGCCGTCAACCAACATCTTTGTGACTTTGAGGTTGCGGATGGTTGGTGAGACCAACATCGGCAAGCACCCGACCGCAGTGATGCGATCTGGGTGGTCCTCAATGTCAAAGACGATGGGCGTGCTGGACCACTTCAGAGGTTTGCGCGACTCTATGGAGGGTTCTGCTGCATTCACCTCACGCATCCAATACTTGAGTTGGCGGTGCAAGGTATGCAGAGAAGCACCACCGTCAACACAAAGGACCTCTGTTGCCTTTTGAAACTCTTGCTCGTCTGCTTCATCGTCTTCCATGTCCTCGCCATCTTCATCTTCGTCTTCTTCCTTGTCGCGGCGCTGGGAGGTCATCTCCTGCCGCTGTTTGGCCTTGCTGCAAGGCCCTCCCCGACCGGTCTTTTCTTACTTGCTGCACCTGCACCTTCTTGGGCTTTCTCCTTGTCTCGCCGCTCAGATTCAGCTCTCTCAGAGCTCAACAAGCTGCTCGACTTTCTTGCAGCTCGAGATCGTGGCCCTTGGTGCGGTGGATTTTACAGTACTGCTTGTTGGAGCTGTCAGGCTTGTCGGCGGCTGCCACAGCTTGGCGGTCGGCGTCAACGGCAACCTCCTTGCCGGAGCCACCAGCCTTGGCTTTGTTGGCGGCACTATCCTTGCCGGACTGCTCGACAACTAGTACTTCTTGGTTTTTCTTCCTCCTGTTGTTTCTCCGCCGGCTCTTTCTTGCCGGGGCGATCCCTCACCGCCGACTCTTCTCCCACATTCTCTCCCGGAGTCTTCTTCCTTCTTCAAAGACGTGCACACTTGTCGGCCAGCGTAGAGCTCACGACGTCTTTCACTTTGCACATCGCCATCTCCTCCTCATCCCGCAGTTTTGTACATTCGATGAAATGCACCGACACCGCGCAGGGTGGACGCTTGGGATGTTGTAGTGCACTCGATCAATCTCTCGATGAACTTACGCAGGACTCTCCTCCTTCCGGGCAAGCAGGTGGAGGTCACTCTCCTGGCCATGAGGCTTGTGGTCACCGTGAAGGCGCCTAACAAACTGGTGGCACAAATCTGCCCAAGAAGAAATAGAGCCATCCGGCAAGTGCATGAGCCAAGATCCGACGCTTGGCTTGAGCACCGGGGAAAGTAGTTGGCGAGGATCTTGTCGTCTCGCCCCCCGCGCCTGCACCGCGATGGTGTAGATGTTGAGGAACTCCGATGGGTGTGTCCTGCCATCATACTTTTCCGCACATCTGGTTTGAAGTTTTTCTTGTCGGGCCACCGGACTTGCCGCAGCTCACGAGTGAACGCAGGGCAACCTACACAGACGGTAAGTCGCTGGTTCTTCTGGCGCATGCATATCGACAGCGGGCCCGCGCTGGTCGATTGATAGCGCTTCTCTCGGGCGCCGATACGGGTTCGAGCATCTTCTTCTTGCCGCTCGGAGAACTTGGCGCTGGTCGCGACGAGCTCATGGATCCGACGACGCTGTGGAGTCGCTGCCGAGGTGGATCCGCGAGTCGGCGATCTTGGTCTTCGGAAGGGGAGTGCACGGTGGCTGCACCCGCAAGTTCGCCGCCATCAGCTTGCGCTTTGTCGCCGCTTGCGCTGCGAGGCACTCGGTTGTCAGGGACGCCGCCGCTGGCGGCCGATGAGACTCTGAATTGTGGCCCTCCATTCTTCGACCTTGTCGGCCGCTGAGGGTAATCTAGAAGTAGCTGTGCTCTTGCAAAGGCTTCGCTGGTGTGGTGGATGGCAACGGCGACGTAGCAAGGAACGGAGGTGCTCGACTCCAACCAAGTTAGGAGGAGCAGCATCCCGCCCAAGCGATCAGTACTCCACTCGCACCGCATGCCGAGGCGCATGCGGTCTCGAGGGCCTCGGGATCCTCCAGCTTGGCCTTGATCCAACGAGCGATGGTGCCGCGAGCATCATGACGCTGTCGGTCCGGCGCCTCGCGAGGGACGCGGTGCGGACTCGACGCCGACGCTGTGCTGCCTTGTCCTTGACCTGGTGGCATTGTGGGCTCTCTCGACGACGCCGGTTCCTCCGCCATCGTTCCCCACCACCGACAGCTCCGGTGGTGGTGGGTTCGACGCGACGGTTTCTGCTGCCAAGACTTCTTCTTGGCGCCGCTGATTTAAAATGTTGATGAAGTTGCTCGTGTGACCGCCGGATCGGGTTCGCACAGCCTCGACGCCCCCTACCTGGCGCGCCAAAGATGTCGGGGAGAGCTGATCGTGGCCCACGAACACCTACGGGACCTGGGTCCCTTGTGGTTCGGAGGGGGGTGGAGATTGCACGAAGAGCGGATCGAGGCGGTGCACACGAGCAGATTTACCCAGCTTCGGAGCTCTCCGGAGAGATAATACTCCTACTGCTACTTTGTGGATTATCTTGTGTTCTTGCTAGGGAGCAATGGGAGCTACAAGACCTAGCCCGAGTGTGGTTTAAATGCAGTATGATGAACTAAGCGGAGTTGGACCGAACCCTTTCTACGCTGCCCTTGGGCCTCCTTTTATAGGCATAAGGGGTCACCACATGTGGCAAGTAGACAAGGGTAAAATGGTAAAACATGGGTTCAGTACACCGCTTTGTACAAAGTGTACAAGAATCTATACCTAACTCGACGGCAAGGGACAAGAGTCATCAATGCCCGCCTCGGCCGCCCGAACAAAGGTAACAGGACCGTCAAGTGTGCCTCCGCTTGCCACGATGGTAACTTGTCGCGCCGCTTATCGCTGCTCCCCGCTGGCTGCATAGCCCGTCGACACGCGCTGCTTGGGAGAGCCCCATGGTGACACGCTGGCGGGTGAGCTGGAGCGAGATGAAGAGAGGTTGCCTGCCCGGCAAGCGCCTTGCCATGGCAGAACCTTTGTCGCTTGGGGCTCGGCGCCCACCAAGCCTTCCCAAGAAGATCCCTTCCGCAAGCTCCTCTTGTCGGGCCTTTGTTTTGCGCTCGAGTGGCCTTCCCGACAAGCTCCTCTTGTCGGGTCTTGATTACTTCGTTCTTGAATGGTTCCAAAGGAGCCGCCGAGGATCTTAGCGGTCATCAGGCCAGCCCCGCCGCTGGTGTTATTAACTGTGTGCGGCACGAGTTCGGGATACTAGGGTACCCCTACTCTAGTACACCGACAACCTCAAACGGTCAAGTCTCTGTGCTTCAGTGTCATCCCTGGATCGGTAATGCTAACACACACAGTACTCGAAGGATTTATAACAGAGTAGCAATCACACACTTATTACATCGAATGTCTCAAAAGAGAACTTATTACAATAAATACGGCTTAAGGCCATCTAATACGATAACAACAGAAGGCTTGGAAGATAAAGTGAGTCCATCAACTCCAACGGCATAGCTGAGCTGCACGGCAACGACCTAATGAACCTTACTCCTCGTCTGAAAAGTCTGCAACATAATACGTTGCAGCCCGAAAACGGGTCAGCACATGGAATATGCTGGCAATATAACACACTAGAGGAAGAACAGAATAATGCTATCACTACATGCATATTTGGCTGGTGGAAAGCTCTATGGTTATGGTTTTGCGAAAAGCCATTTTTTCCCTACAACAAAGGAATAGATTTTAATTTAACTATCATGGTAGTTGAAACATCATTGAGAAGGTTCCTCCAACTCAATCCCAATTAAAGTAATTAACAACCCAACAATATTAATTAAGAGTGATGAGATACTTAAGATACTCCAAGTACTAGATACTCAAGATTGTCCATAACCGGGGACACAGCTAACCATGATTAGATTGTACACTCTGCAGAGGTTTGCGCACTTTTCCCCACAAGACCCGATCGCCTCCATTGGATTTCTCGCACTACATGGTGTTTGAGAGACGGATGACCGAGACACAGTCTTTCAGAAACATTAACTCTCTACTCCGGGTAGACCATACCAAACCTACAACCCACTACCTGCTGATCTACTTCTTCAAGAGCTTCACGTAACTTACTCAACTATGCTAGAGCCCATAATAGCTTCTGGCTGCACACGGAAGTTTCTAGCATGAATCATCTCAGTTCCCTTTGAGCCTGGGTGGCGGTCCATAGGAAAATCACACGGAACCCTGGGATTTCCAAAAATACAGGCAACACTGGGTTCTCCAGGTGCCTCAATCCACCCAGATGTGTATTCAAGTTGCCACCTTAAGTTGAACCATTAATTAACAATCTCACATCTGTCATGGATTTCACTCACCCAAACCACGTCCACGAGCATAGCATAGCAATATAAGCAACGCGTAGAAGTAACTCCCAAGGGTTTGAATGTAATAGGGCAATAGGTTCTACCTCATCAACTACTTCCCAACCCACATGTTAATGACATCCAAATCATGCAATGTTTGAGGATTGAACTAATGCATAAAAACTGGGTATGGAAAGAGTATGATCAATGTGTTACTTGCCTTCCTGACGATCCGCAAAACCTGGGGACTCGTAGTAGCTCGCTTCGCACTTAGGGAATTCTACCGCAAACAAATAATAGCATACATAAGCAATCAAGTAAAGATGCACACACAAAACTCAAATAAGAGAGATTGACCAGAAAGTTCAACTTAAGAACTCCGGTTTGCAAAAAGAATCAAATCAAACGGAGCGACGAAACTCAAACGGCGAAAGAAACAAGATTCATTTACTAATCTGAACTAAAGTCAAATTTTACAGTACCAAAATCTTGTTTAAGTTGGTTAAACAGAAAGAGGGTCTCGAGATGAAGATCTAGGTGCTTGAATCGCCTGATTCCAATAAACGAGCGAAAAGATAAACTGGAACGAAAACCGGATCAGAGATCGCGATCGAAAATAATCGCGGAAAAATCCGAGAAAAAGAAAACTGACGAATAGACTAACGAATGAACGTTCGATATCTGTAACTAACGGGCGAAAACCGTTCGTTAAAACGAACTTACGGACGAACGTCCGCTAAATAGATAAACCGAGAAAAACCGGCGAACCGATCTAAAAAAACGAAGTAGGGTTTTCAAAAAAAACCGAATCGGTTTTCTAGAGAAAACCGGCGGCGGCGGCTACCTCGTCGGATCCGGCGAGGCGCGGGGCTCCGACGAGTGGGCTTTGGCGGCGACTACCTCGTCGGATCCGGCGAGGAGCGGGCTCCGCGGGCGGGCTTCGCGGCGGGCGGCGGGCTTGTGGGCGCGGCGCGGCTCGGCTCGGGAGGCGGGCTGCGCGGCGGGTTTGGTGGTGGCGGCGGGCTCGGGGCGGTATATAAAGGGAGGCGGTGGCTTGGAGGAGGGGGCAAGGCGGCGGCGGAGGAGTCTGCTCGGACACCTACCCGAGTCGGCGGCGGCGGAGGCGCGTCCAGGCGCGGGACGACGGCGCGGGGAAGATGGGCCGGCCCGGCTGGGTTTCGGCCCAGTCGGCGCCCGAAGTTTTTTTTTAACAATTCCACCGAACAGAAATTAAATCCAAGAAAATAAAATAAAAATCTAAAAATGCCAAAACAAATTTTCACCATCTAAATAAAATATTTAGAACGAGATGAACATTCTCTTGGCCCTAAAATGCAGTTTTGAAAACGTGCAATTTTTCTAATGCAAATAAAATCAAATATTTGATTTTAATATTTTTCCTCCAATATTTCAATTATTTTGGAGAAGTCATATTATCTCCTCTCATATATTTTAATATGAAATATTTTTCGGAGAGAAAAATAATTATAACCAAAATCCTCGTTTCAATATTTGATAAAATCAAATATGAAATTTTCGGAAATCCCCAACTCTCTCCGAGGGTCCTTGAGTTGCTTAGGATTTTCGAGGATCACGAAACAAAATGCAATAAAATATGATATGCATGAATGATCTATGTATAACATTCCAAATCGAAAATTTGGGATGTTACACTCTGACCACTCCATTACAGTCGTCAGCGACGCTCCAATATCAGAGATTCTGAACAACAGAGATGCAACTGGTCAAATGGCAAAGTGGGCGATTGAACTCCTTCCCTTGGATATCAAGTTTGAGGCAAAGAAAGCTATCAAGTCCCAAGCAATAGCAGATTTCCTCGCCGAGTGGATCGAACAGCAACTGTTGACTCAAGTTCACTCGTAGCACTGGACCATGTTCTTTGATGGCTCCAAGATGCTGAATGGTTCCGGCGCTGGGGTGGTACTGGTATCACCCCGAGGAGACAAGCTCAGATATGTTCTCCAGATTCACTTTGATTCCTCCAATAACGAAGCTGAATATGAAGCACTCTTATATGGGTTACATATGGCCATTTCACTCGGCATCCGTCGCCTCATGGTCTACAGCGACTCAGATTTGGTAGTCAATCAAGTGATGAAGGAGTGGGACGTCAGAAGCCCAGCTATGACTGGTTACTGTAATGCAGTGAGGAAGTTGGAAAAGAAGTTTGAGGGGTTAGAGCTCCATCATATACCCCGACTGAAGAATCAAGCAGCTGATGATTTGGCAAAGATAGGTTCCAAGAGGGAAGCCATTCCCAGCAATGTGTTTTTGGAACACATTCACACACCTTTAGTTCAAGAAGATCCTTTCACTGAAGAGCCCCCGCAGCCTAAGAGTGCCACAGATCCGACTAAAGTCGAAGTTCCAGCCGTGGTCGATTTGATCATGGAAGTTTTGGTCATCACTCCCGACAGGACAGTGCCATACATTGCGTACATCCTTAGGAGGGAACTCCCAGAGGATGATGAGGAGGCTCGACAGATCGTCCATCGATCCAAAGCCTTTACTGTGATAAGAGGGTAGTTGTTCAGAGAAAGTGTAACTGGAGTCAGCCAGAAATGCATAACACCAGAAGAAGGTCGAGTGATCCTCAACGACATCCACTCGAGGACCTGTGGCCACCATGCGTCCTCTCGGACCATTGTGGCCAAAGCATACCGAGCGGGATTTTATTGGCCACGAGCAAATGAAATGGCGAAAGATATAGTCGACAAATGTGAAGGCTGCCAGTTTTACTCCAACATGTCCCACAAACCTGCATCAGCCCTGAAGACCATTCCACTCGTCTGGCTCTTTGTTGTTTGGGGATTATATATGGTTGGACCCTTGAGGACTTGTAGGAGCGGCTTCAGCCATGTGCTTGTAGCAGTCGACAAGTTTACCAAATGGATTGAAGCCAAGCCCATCAAGAATCTTGAAGCCAGTACTGCCGTCAGCTTCGTCAGAGAGTTGACATTCAGATATGGGGTTCCGCACAACATCATCACTGACAACGGGTCGAACTTCGATTCTGATGAGTTCAGAGCCTTCTGTGCTTCCCAAGGCACTCGAGTCGACTATGCTTCAGTCGCCCACCCCCAGTCAAATGGACAAGCGGAAAAAGCAAATGGCTTGATTCTCAAAGGACTGAAACCCTGATTGATGTGTGATCTCAAGCATGCAGCAGGCGCCTGGGTCGATGAACTTCCATCAATTCTTTGGGGATTGAGGACAACTCCCAATCGGTCGACTGGTCGAACTCCATTCTTCTTGGTTTATGGAGATGAGGCTGTACTTCCGAGTGACTTGCTCCACAATGCGCCCCGAGTCGACCTTTTCTCAGAAGATGAAGCAGAACAGGCATGGCAAGATGCAGTTGATCTCCTGGAAGAGGAAAGAGAGATGGCTTTGATCGGGTCGACCATCTATCAGCAAGACTTGCGTCGATTCCACGCCAGAAACGTGAGGGGTCGAGCTTTCCAAGAAGGAGACTTGTTTCTTCGAGTGGATCAACAGAAACCACACAAGCTTGCTCCTGCTTGGGAAAGTCCCTTCATCGTCACCAGAGTGCTCCACAATGGAGCATACCACCTTTACAACGTCGAGCACAAGAAAGATGAGCCACGCGCTTGGAACGCAGAGCTGCTCCGCCCCTTTTACGCTTAAGTTTTCAGGCCGATGAGATGTAATAAGAAATACCTTTGTAGTTGGTTTATCAAAAAAGAGAGTTTTACAGTCTTCTAAAAAGATTGTCGTTGCTTATATTTGTGCCTAAAGTCCTTAGTGGGTGACTTAGCCGCGAATCTGTTTCGCCTAAGTTTATAAAATTCTACCGAGTGATGAGCAAGCCTCTCACTCAGGGGCTTAGCTGTGAATCCGTTTCGCCTAAGTTTATAAAATCCTACCGAGTGTTGAGCAAGCCTCTCACTCGGGGGCTTAGCTGCGAATCCGTTTCGCCTAAGTTTGCAAAATCCTACCGAGTGATGAGCAAGCCTCTCACTCAGGGGCTTAGCTGCAGTCCAGTGCTCGCCTAAGTTTGAAAAATCCTACCGAGTGATGAACAAGCCTCTCACTCGGGAGCTTAGCTGCAGTCCAGTACTCGCCTAAGTTTGAAAAATCCTACCGAGTGGTGAGCAACCCTCTCACTCGGGGGGTTAGCTGCAGTCCAATGCTCGCCTAAGTTTGAAAAATCCTACCGAGTGAGGAACAAGCCTCTCACTCGGGGGCTTAGCTGTAGTCCAGTACTCGTCTAAGTTTGAAAAATCCTACCGAGTGATGAGCAAGCCTCTCACTCGGGGGCTTAGCTGCAGTCCAGTGCTCGCCTAAGTTTGAAAAATCCTACCGAGTGATGAACAAGCCTCTCACTCGGGGGCTTAGCTGCAGTCCAGTACTCGCCTAAGTTTGAAAAATCTTACCGAGTGGTGAGCAACCCTCCCACTCGGAGGCTTAGTTGCAGTCCAGTACTCGCCTAAGTTTAAGAAATCCTACCGAGTGGTGAGCAACCCTCTCACTCGGGGGCTAGCAGCAGTCCAGTACTCGCCTAAGTTTGAAAAATCCTACCGAGTGGTGAGAAACCCTCCCACTCGGAGGCTTAGCTGCAGTCCAGTACTCGCCTAAGTTGGAAAAATCCTACCGAGTGGTGAGCAACCCTCTCACTCGGGGGCTTAGCTGCAGTCCAGTACTCGCCTAAGTTTGAAAAATCCTACCGAGTGGTGAGCAACCCTTTCACTCAGGGGCTTAGCTGCGGTCCAGTACTCACCTAAGTTTGAAACACATCCCTATCCGCAAGGACGGCGAGGTGCAGGTCGACTGCAACCTTCTCCTTGGAGCTGCGCCACAAGTACAATGTACGCTCCATCCTTATCCGCAAGGACGGCGAGGTGCAGGTCGACTGCAACCTTCTCCTGGGAGTTGCGCCACAAGTACAATGTCGACTGCAACCTTCTCCTGGGAGCTACGCCACAAGTACAATGTAAGCTCCATCCTTATCCGCAAGGACGGCGAGGTGCAGGTCGACTACAACCTTCTCCTCAGAGCTGCGCCACAAGTACAGCGTACGCTGCATCCCTATCCGCAAGGACGGCGAGGTGCAGGTCGACTGCAACCTTCTCCTTGGAGTTGTGCCATAAGTACAATAGCTGCATCTCAAGTACAAAGATTATTCCGAGTGAAGAGCAAATTCCACTCGAAGGCAAACACAAGCATATTCAGAGAAAAACAAGTTCAGATAAATCCTAAAGTTCGGACGACGGATCAAAAGTATTCAAGCATCAAGCCCGAAGAAGTTTAACGATTACACAATCACTCGGCATTCCGAGGCAAATAAAGGTGGAGCATAATGTTTCTCGGTCACGCGTCAGGAGAAGGACCGGCTGGGTCGCAGAAACTGTCAAGGTATATGTTGTCTGCAATGCGAGTGGCGGCGTCAAGGAAAGTGTCCATGAAGGACTTGAAAGTGTGCCTCTTTGTGTTAGCAACCTTGAGCTCCGCCAGCTTGTCTTCTTTGACGTCTTTGCAGTGCACTCGGACCAGGGACAACGCGGCATCAGCGCCACAGCGAGCAGATGGCTTCTTCCATTCTTGCAC
Organism: Aegilops longissima; assembly: GCA_021605205.1. Classification (NCBI taxonomy): domain Eukaryota; kingdom Viridiplantae; phylum Streptophyta; class Magnoliopsida; order Poales; family Poaceae; genus Aegilops; species Aegilops longissima. The sequence goes on along the minus strand of CM038676.1, from coordinate 145,886,443 downwards.
TCAGTCAGGTATTTGATTCAGTCGAGCCATCAGAGACTCGAGGTCTTGAGACAGTTCCGCCTGAGGCCATAGTTCAGCATCAACCCGAGTCATTGCTGCCTTCAGGCGGGTAAGCTAAGAAACCACGCTATCCATGCGAGATTCCAACAGCAGCACATTCATCGCAACATCATCCTTGACTGGACAATTTATGGGATCGAGACCCGTCTCGACCCTCCCAGTTTCCGCTTCAAAGTCTTGGCAAAGCTCTGCACAGTTGAGTAAATGGTGATTCGATGATATAATCAGGCTTGACAGTCGACCGTAATGAGTCAGTCAATCATCAGTACCTTCAAGTTTTAAGACCAGCTTTGCAGCAAGCTGGCCCAGATAAGACTCCAACTCGCCCTTCCTGGCCTTGAGGCTTCCAAGCACGTCAGTCAGCTTGTCCTTGTCTTTCTTCAGTCACTCGACCTCCCGATTGGCGTCAGAAACAGGAGTCTTCGGTTTGGAGTTCTCTTCTTCTAACTTGCCGACTGAAGCAAGCTTCTTGTCAGCAAGCGCCGTTTTCTCTTGCGCTTCCTTCTGTGCAGCAGCAAGATCCATATCCTTCTTCTCCAAAGCCTGCTTCAGTTTCTCTAAAGAAATAACATTCTTCAGACGAGCTTGGACTTGACGATTTTCACTACATACATCTGCTCGAGTGGAGTCACTCGGTTCAAAAAATGGAAAGGAAAAGTGCAAGTCGTAAGATGGACAGTTGACGATTGGTTACCTCCCATGGCAGCTACTTCGTCACGAGCAGTCTTGAGATTCTTCTTGGCCAATTCCAGATCAAGGTTGAGGCTGATTTGTTGCTTGTTCATTGTAGAAAGTTGAGCCCCAAGACAAGATTTCTGCAGTCAATATATAGGCCATATCAGTCGACTGAAATAAAAAGACATCACAGTGACAGCTACTCTAAGACTACCGCCGAATCAAACATTCAACCGCAGTCTTGGGGACTACACCCAGTGGGTGCACTTAGCGTGCCCCCACTAGTTTGAGTAAACACTCGACATGGTCTGCCCAGCGCGAGTTAAAAAAAGCAGTTCTCAAACCATAGTCGACTACCCCCAGTCAACCACGGTCTCGAGGACTACACCCAGTGGGTGCACTTAGCGTGCCCCCACTGGTTCTAGTTCCATTCGACCTGGTCCGCCCAGACCGAGTGACAAAATTCAGATTCTCGATCACGCACGATCGCCTGCATGATCAACTATGGTCTCGGGGACTACACGCAGTGGGTGCACTTAGAGTGCCCCCACTAGTTCAAAGATTCAATCCAAGTCGACTCAAATTGACTTGTGCAACTTCAAAACAGTCACACCCCAGTGGGTGATCGGACGAGAAATATGATCAATCGAAAATCAACTAACCTGGACATTGGTCTACAGAGCAGCTCCAGCGTTGAAGGCCACCTGACTGGCCTCATGCACCACCTTCATTTGCTCCATCACAAGATTCAACTGAAGAAGAGCTTCCTTGGCAGCACTCGGTGGGTCGTCTGGAGTTCGATACACCGTAAAAAGCAATGATGGCAGAGCAATCGAAGCAGCCGCTGGGTCTGATGTGTGGAGTTGTATTGGTGCAGCAGAAGTCTGAGCAGCTGATCCTAATGGGCAATCAGTCGATAGCGGGATAGCGAAAGTGACATTGGTATGAGCCGGATCTGTCGATCGCTCGACTGCCGTCCCAGGCATCACAGTCGACTGAGGAACCTGGACCTCAGGCGCTTTCCCGCTCAGTTCCTTGTCCCTCCTCCTCCTTCCCCTCAGCGGTACTTCTTCTTCATCATCCGGGAGCACAACAACGTCCCGTGGAGCTTCAACAAACAGAGAAAGTCAAAGAGATAGCTGACAAACAATCCAGTCATCCAAATAAATTCGAGTCGGGCAGACTTACTGGCTTTGGAGGTAGTTGCGTCGTTGTTTTCCTCGTCGTCGGGGGTCTTGTCGATATCCATATCATTCGCGGCCGAGGCCGGGCTGTAAAGGTTCATCATCCACTCGGTTAGTACAAGAGAATCGGTCGGAACAAGAAAATACAGGAAGAACATTTACCCAGAAGCAACATGAACATCCATCTTGATTCTAGGCAAGGTCTTCCGAGCCTTCGAAGGATTGATCTTGAGCTGCTTGGTGACCTTCTCAGCCAATTCTGGAGTCGAAGACCGAGCGCTTTTGAGATGGAGCGCTCGAGGCCACAGCCTTGCCGCGCCTGCCCGCGAGATCATGGTGCTGCTTGGATCGATGTTCGGAACGAGGTGGTGAGTCGGCTACCTCCTCATTGTCCGACTCATCGCTCTCATCTTCATCATCATCGGCTGGTGACTCCCACTCGCCGCTCTCCTCCGCGCTGTCCTCGCCCTCATGGTCTTGCTCCAGAGCTTGTTCGCCATTGGGCATTGAGTACATCTCTGTGTAAATCTACAAAACAAGGAGCCGAGTGGAAATCAGTCGGATCAACAAACAGTCAGAAAACACATCCAAATTCAATCAGTTGTAGTGGCCGAACCTTGTCTGGCTGGTTGCTGTCGCTGAAAGGGTTGACTCTCCTAGCGCCCCTGGGGTTGTCCTTGTTCCCGGTGATGCCCCTCAGCCACTGGGCCACTGTTTTGGCCGCCACCTCCTCCGGATGAACCCGAGCGGTGTCACCAGCCCCGGAGTACATCCACATGGAGTGGTCACGAGCTTGGAGTGGTTGAATGCGCTGACTGAGGAACACCTCCAGCACATCCATGCCGGTGACACCTTGGTTGATCAGTTGAACTACTCTCTCAACCAGCATGCCCGTCTCCTCCTTCTCCACGGTGGTCACTTTCAACGAAGATGGAGTCTGAACACGATCAAAAGAGAAAGCGGGAAGTCCAGTCGACTGGCCTGGGGTCACGATATCCTGGAAGTAGAACCGGGTCGACTGCCAGCCCCTGACCAACTTAGGAAGAGTCATCGAAGGGAAGGAACTCCTCTTCCTCTTCTGGATACCCAGACCCCCACACATCTAGATAACATGGGTTTTCTCATCGTTTGAGTTCGCTTTCTTCACTGTTTGGGAGCGGATGGTGAAAATGTGCTTGAAAAGACCCCAGTGCGATCGACACCCCATGAAATTCTCGCACATGGATACGAATGCAGCAAGACATGTTATGGTGTTGGGAGTAAAATGATGGAGTTGAGCCCCGAAGAAATTCAAGAAACCTCGAAAGAAGGGGTGTGGAGGAAGCGAGAAACCGCGGTCGACATGAGTGGCGAGCAGAACACACTCACCCGGTCGCGGCTGCGGCTCCGTTTCCCCCTCCGGCAGCCGCGCAGACTCATGGAAGATCAGCCCTAACTCAGCCATATCGTCCAAGTCTTCCTGCCGAAGTGAGGATCGGATCCAATCTCCTTGGATCCAACCCAACGGCAGCAACGAGCATGATGTAGATCCCCGATTCATCTTCTTGCTTTTCACCGCCCCCGTCGCCTTCTTTGCGCGTTCCAGCGCTGCCATTTTCTCCTTCCCATGGCGGCGGAGCAGCGGCGTCGAAAGTGGAGAAGCTGAATGAGGTGAAGGAGCAAGAGGAAGAAGAAGGAGAATGGGCACGCACAGTGCGGATGCCTCGGCCTCGCCACTTTTAAAGGCCTACTTCGGAGTGGCTGACGCGTGGGCCCGGGCGATCCTGTCAAATCCCTTAACAGTCGCACATGGGATACGTGGCGAAAAAGGTGGCGCGGAAATCGAAACGACCTATTTATCTACTCTGCTTACCACGGTGTGCTCCGCCTGGCGCGCTTCCACCAAAATTTCGAATCCTGCGAAATTCGGGATCCTCTAAAACCGATCATGCCAAAGATTCCATGTCAAGGATAACACTCGACGAGTGACGTTATAAAAACCAGTCGACAATTTCTGAATTGATCAAGGCGACTAAAACGAATCCAAAGTTCCAACAGCTGGCTTCCATTTGGAGATGAACGCAGGAGTCAAAGCAAGGTCAACTTCAACCTTCTTTTCACTCGGACCTCAATCCATTCGAGGGCTAATGATGAGGACATAGATCTGGGGTAGGGTAATAGGCCTGACCTATACGTCCTACCTAAGGTCCTTGTCCTAGAAGCAAAGAAGTTCAAGAGTAAATAGAGGGGGCCCAACAAAGGTGTCGAGTGCAATCCACTCGACCTACCATTCACTCGGAGACCCCTCCTTATTTAGGTCACTCGACCACTAAACCACTCGACGCGCAGAAGACCTAAAGCCACTCCGCGCAGCAACGGTCGGGCGTTTACTCATATACTTAATGATCATTTATAGAACTTTATTATGGACGTTACCTGTAACGCTCCTTCTTTATGTACATTGAACTCTTGGTAACGGGAGATGGTCGGGGTCCTGGCGCAATCTATATAAGCCACCCCATCCTCTAAGACAAGGGTTCGCACCCCTATAAACACACACATACATAATCCATTCGACCACCTCCGGGCTCCAATACATAGGGATGTTACTTCTTCCGAGAAGGGCCTGAACTCGTAAAACTCGTGTGTACAACTTCGCCATAGCTAGGATCTTGCCTCTCCATACTTACCCCCCCCCCCTATTCTACTGTCAGTCTTAGTACCACGACAGTAGGTATTTCCCTCAGATGTGAAACCAAGATTATCGAACCAGTAGGAGAACCAAGCAACACAACGTAAACAGCACCTGCACACAAATAACTACTTCTCACAACCCGACGTGTAAAAGGGGTTGTCAATCCTTTTCGGGTAGCGGTGCCCCAAATGGGCAAACGGACATGAATAAAATTGTAGTAGATTGATAGATCGAACGCCAAAAAAATAAATAAGAATAAAATGCAGCAAGGTATTTTTTGTATTTTTGGTTTAATAGATCTGGAAATAAAAGCAAAGGAAAATAGATCGCAAAGGCAAATAATATGAGAAAGAGACCCGGGGGCCGTAGGATTCACTAGTGGCTTCTCTTGAGAAAAATAGCAAACGGTGGGTGAACAAATTACTGTTGGGCAATTGATAGAACTTCAAATAATGATGACGATATCTAGGCAATGATCATTATATAGGCATCACGTCCAATATTTGTAGACCGACTCCTACCTGCATCTAGTACTATTACTCCACACATCGACCGCTATCGAGCATGCATCTAGTGTATTAAGTTCTTGGAGAAACGGAGTAATGCAATAAGAACAATGACATGATGTAGACAAGATCTATCTATGTAGAGATAGACCCCATAGTTTTATCCTTAGTAGCAACGATACATACATGTCGGTTCCCTTTCTTTCATAGGGATCAAGCACCATAAGATCAAGCCCAATACAAAGCACCTCTTCCCATTGCAAGATAAATAGATCAAGTTGGCCAAACAAAACCCAAATATCAGAGAAAAAATACGAGGCAATAAGCAATCATGCATAAAAGAGATCAAAGAAACTCAAATACTTTCATGGATATAAAAAGATAGATCTGATCATAAACTCAAAGTTCATCGATCCCAACAAACACACCGCAAAAATAGTGACATCATGATACGTCTCCAACGTATCTATAATTTTTGATTGCTCCATGCTACTTTATCTATTGTTTTGGACTATAATGGGCTTTATTTTCCACTTTTATATTATTTTTGGGATTACCTATTAACCGGAGGCCCAGCCCAGAATTGCTGTTTTTTGCCTATTTCAGTGTTTCGAAGAAACGGAATATCAAACGGAGTCCAAACGGAATGAAACCTTCGGGAACGTGATCTTCTCACCGAACGTGATCCAGGAGACTTGGACCCTACTCCAAGGAGTGCCAGAGGCGGTCACGAGGGTGGGGGGCTCGCCCTCCCCCTGGGCGCGCCCCCTGCCTCGTGGGCCCCCTGACGCTCCACCGACGTACTCCTTCCTCCTATATATACCTACGTACCCCCAACAGATTGGGGACGGAACCAAAAACCTAATTCCACCGCCACAACTTCCTGTATCCACGAGATCCATCTTGGGGCCTGTTTCGGAGCTCCGCCAGAGGGGGCATCCACCACGGAGGGCTTCTACATCATCACCATAGCCCCTCCGATGAAGTGTGAGTAGTTTACTTCAAACCTTCGGGTCCATAGTTAGTAGCTAGATGGCTTCTTCTCTCTTTTTGGATCTCAATACAATGTTCTCCCCCTCTCTCGTGGAGATCTATTCGATGTAATCTTCTTTTTGCGGTGTGTTTGTTGAGACCGATGAATTGTGGGTTTATGATCCAGCTTATCTATGGAAAATATTTGATTCTTCTCTGAATTCTTTTATGTATGATTAAGTTATCTTTGCAAGTCTCTTGAATTATCCGCTTGGTTTGGCCAACTAGATTGGTAGTTCTTGCAATGGGAGAAGTGCTTAGCTTTGGGTTCAATCTTGTGTCCTTACCCAAAGGATGAAGGGGTTGCAAGGCACGATTGTACTATTGCCATCGAGGATAACAAGATGGGGTATTTATCATATTGCATGAATTTATTCCTCCACATCATGTCATCTTGCTTAAGGCGTTACTCTGCTTTTTAACTTAATACTCTAGATGCATGCGGATAGCGGTCGATGAGTGGAGTAATAGTAGTAGATGCAGAATCGTTTCGGTCTACTTGTCTCGGACGTGATGCCTATATACATGATCATTGCCTGGATAACCTCATAACTATGCTCAATTCTATCAATTGCTCAACAGTAATTTGTTCACCCACCGTAGAATACTTATGCTCTTGAGAGAAGCCACTAGTGAAACCTATGGCCCCCGGGTCTATTCTCATCATATCAATCTCCATCACTTTATTTACTTGCTTTGCTTTTACTTTTTACTTTGCATCTTTATACCAAAAATACCAAAAATATTATCTCTATCAGATCTCACTTTCGTAAGTGACCGTGAAGGCATTGACAACCCCTAATCGCGTTGGTTGCGAGTAGCTATCGTTTTGTGCAGGTACGAGGGACTTGCGCGTGGCCTCCTACTGGATTGATACCTTGGTTCTAAAAAAACCGAGGGAAATACTTACGCTACTGTGCTGCATCATCCCCTCCTCTTCGGGGAAAACCAACGCAATCTCGAGACGTAGCAAGAAGGATTTCTGGCGCCGTTGCTGGGGAGTCTACGCAAAAGTCAACATACCAAGTACCCATCACAATCCCTATCTCTCGCATTACATTATTTTCCATTTGCCTCTCGTTTTCCTCTCCCCCACTTCACCCTTGCCGTTTTATTCGCCCTCTCTTTCCCAATCTCCTCCTCTTTTTCCCTTTTGCCTTTTGTTTGCTCGTGTGTTAGTTTGCTTGTTTGTCGCGATGTCTCAAGATGCTACCAAATTGTGTGACTTCACCAATACCAATAATAATGATTTCCTCAGCACTCCTATTGCTCCTCTTGCCAATACTGAATCTTGTGAAATCAATACTACTTTGTTGAATCTTGTTATGAAAGATCAATTCGCCGGACTTCCTAGCGAAGATGTCGCTACTCATCTGAATGGCTTCGTTGATTTATGTGATATGCAAAAAAAAAAGATGTCGATAATGATGTCGTTAAATTGAAGCTATTTCCTTATTTGCTTAGAGATCATGCTAAAGCATGGTTTTCATCCTTGCCTAAAAATAGTATTGATTCTTGGAACAAGTGCAAAGATGCTTTTATCTCTAAGTATTTTCCTCCCGCTAAGATTATCTCTCTTAGGAACGATATTATGAATTTTAAGCAACTTGATCATGAACATGTTGCACAAGCTTGGGAGAGAAAGAAATTATTGATACATAATTGTCCTACTCATGGTTTGAACTTGTGGATGATTATACAAAAAAATTATGCTGGATTGAATTTTGCTTCTAGAAATCTTTTAGATTCGGCTGCGGGAGGCACTTTTATGGAAATCACTTTAGGAGATGCTACTAAACTCCTAGATAATATTATGGTTAATTATTCTCAATGGCATACTGAAAGATCTACTAATAAAAAAGTGCATGATATAGAAGAAATCAATGTTTTGAGTGGAAAGATGGATGAACTTATGAAGTTATTTACTAAGAGTGTTTCTTCTGATCCTAATGATATTCCTTTGTCTACCTTGATTCAGAATAATAATGAATCTATGGATGTGAATTTTGTTGGTAGGAATACTTTTGGAAACAATGCGTATAGAGGGAATTTTAATCCTAGGCCTTATCCTAGTAATCCTTCTAATAATTATGGAAATTCCTACAACAACTCTTATGGAAACTTTAGTAAGATGCCCTCTGAATTTGAGAGTAGTGTTAAAGAGTTTATGAATTCACAAAAGAATTTTAATGCTTTGCTTGAAGAGAAATTTCTTAAAATTGATGATTTGGCTAGGAACGTTGATAGAATTTCTCTTGAGGTTGATTCTTTAAAGCTTAGATCAATTCCTCCTAAGCATGATATCAATGAGTCTCTCAAATCTATGAGAATTTACATTGATGAGTGCAAAGAAAGAACCGCTAGGATGCGTGCTTCCAAAGATGCCTTTATTAAAGTGTGTTCTTCTAATTCCTATGAAAATCAAGATGAAGATCTAAAGTTATTGATGTGTCCCCTATTAAATCTTTGTTTTGCAATATGAATCTTGATGAAACTTAATATGATCTTCCTTTACCTAGAAGGCGTTCTAAGAATTCAGAGTTTTTAGATCTTAATGATGAAATTGATAAAAGTGGGATTGAAAGAAATAAGAATTGAGATATTGCTAAACCCACTATATTGGATCTCAAGGAATTTATTTATTAAAATTGCTCTTTAATTGATTGTGTTTCCTTGTTGCAATCCGTGCTAAATTCTCCTCATGCTTATAGTCAAAATAAGGCTTTTACCGAACACATTGTTGATGCCTTGATGCAATCTTATGAAGAAAAGCTTGAGTTGAAAATTTCTATCCCTAAGAAACTCCATGATGAGTGGGAACCTACTATTAAAATTAAAATTAAAAATTATAAGTTTCATGCTTTGTGTGATTTGGGTTCTAGTGTGTCTACTATTCCCAAAACTTTGTGTGATTTACTAGATTTCCGTGATTTTGATGATTGCTCTCTAAACTTGCATCTTGCGGATTCCACTATTAAAAAGCCTATGGGAAGAATTAATGATGTTCTTATTGTTGCAAATAGGAATTATGTGCCCGTAGATTTTTATCATTCTTGATATAGATTGCAATCCTTCATGTCTTATTATTCTTGGTAGACCTTTCCTTAGAACGATTGGTGCAATTATTGATATGAAGGAAGGGAATATTAGATTCCAATTCCCTTTAAAGAAGGGCATGGAACACTTTCCTAGAAAGAAAATAAAATTACCATATGAATCTATCATGAGAGCCACTTATGGATTGCCTACCAAAGATGGCAATACCTAGATCTATCCTTGTTTTTATGCTTAGCTAGGGGCGTTAAACGATAGCGCTTGTTGGGAGGCAACGCAATTTTATTTTGTGTTTTTTCTTTTTGCTTCTGTTTACAAATAAATAATCCATCTAGCCTCTGTTTAGATGTCGTTTTATCTTTTAGTTAGTGTTTGTTCCAAGTTGAACCTATTGGATCTTCTTGGATGATAGTTATTTGATCTTGCTGTAATTTCCAGAATCTTTGTGCTCAGTGCCCGAATTGTTAAAAATCACCAGAACGTGATAAAATAGTGATTCCAATTGCTGCTGATCAATAAACAAATTTTCCTAATTTTGGTAGAAGTTTTTGGGTTCCAGAAGTTTGCGTTAGTAACAGATTACTACAGACTATTCTGTTTTTGACAGATTCTATTTTACGTGTGTTGTTTGCTTATTTTGATGAATCTATGGTTAGTAAAATATTTTATAATCCATAGAGAAGTTGGAATACAGTAGGCTTAACACCAATATAAATAAATAATGAGTTCATTACAGTACCTTAAAGTAGTCTTTTGTTTTCTTTCTCTAACGGAGCTCACGAGATTTCTATTGAATTTTGTGTTGTGAAGTTTTCAAGTTTTGGGTGAATTCTTTTGATGGATTATGGAACAAGGAGTGGCAAGAGCCTAAGCTTGGGGATGCCCATGGCACCCCCAAGATAATCCAAGGACACCAAAAAGTCAGAGCTTGGGGATGCCCCGGAAGGCATCCCCTCTTTCGTCTACTTCCATCGGTAATTTACTTGGAGCTATATTTTTATTCACCAACATAATATTTGTTTTGCTTGGAGCGTCTTGTATTATTTGAGTCTTTGCTTGTTAGTTACCACAATCTTCATTGCTGTACACACCTTTTGAGAGAGCCATATATGAATTGAAATTTGATAGAATACTCTATGTGCTTCACTTATATCTTTTGAGCTTGATAGTTTTGCTCATAGTGCTTCACTTATATCTTTTTGAGCTTGATAATTTTTGCTCTAGTGCTTCACTTAGATCTTTTAGAGCACGGTGGTGGATTTGTTTTAAAGAAACTTGATCTCTCATGCTTCACTTAGGTTATTTTGAGAGTCGTTAATAGCATGGTAATTTGCTTAATGTTAATATACTTGGTGTTCAAGATATGTGAAACTTTCTTTTGAGTGCGTTGAATACTAAGATAAGTTTGATGCTTGATAATTGTTTTGAGATATGGAGGTGATAATATCAAAGTTGTGCTAGTTGAGTAGTTGTGAATTTGAGAAATGCTTGTGTTGAAGTTAGTAAATCCCGTAGCATGCACGTATGGTTAAAGTTGTGTAACAAATTTGAAGCATGAATTGTGCATCCTTATGAGTGGCGGTCGAGGACGAGCGATGGTCTTTTCCTACCAATATATCCCCCTAGGAGCATGCGCGTAGTACTTGATTTTTGATGACTTCTAAATTTTTGCAATAAGTATATGAGTTCTTTTGACTAATGTTGAGTGCATGGCTTATACACACTCTTACCTTTCCGCCATTGCTAGCCTCTTCGGCACCGTGCATTGCCCTTTATCACATTGAGAGTTGGCGCAAACTTCGCCGGTGCATCCAAACCCCGTGATATGGTACGCTCTATCACACATAAACCTCCCTGTATCTTCCTTAAAACAGCCACCATACCTACCTATTATGGCATTTCCATACCATTCCGAGATATATTGCCATGCAACTTTCCACCGTTCCGTTCATCATTATTATGACATACATTACTTTTGTCATATTGCCATTGCATGATCATGTAGTTGAAATCGTATTTGTGGCAAAGCCACCAAGCATTATTTTTCATACATGTCACTCTTGATTCATTGCACCATCCTGGTACACCGCCGGAGGCATTCATATAGAGTCATACCTTGTTCTAGTTTTGAGTTGTAATATTTATGTTGTAATCAATAGAAGTGTGATGATCATCATTATTAGAGCATTGCCCAAATAAAAAAAAGAGAAAGGCCAAAAAAAAGAAATGCCCAAAAAAAAGAAAAGAAAAGGGCAATGCTACTATCTCTTTTTCCACACTTGTGCTTCAAAGTAGCACCTTGTTCTTCATGTAGTGAGTCTCATATGTTGTGCTTCAAAGTAGCACCATGTTCTTCATGTAGTGAGTCTCATGTATTGTGCTTCAAAGTAGCACCATGTTTTTCATATAGTGAGTCTCATAAGTTGTATTTCTCATACTAGTGGTAATTTTTCATTATAGAACTAGGCTTGTATATTCCTACAATGGGCTTCCTCAAATGCCCTAGGTCTTCATGAGCAAGCAAGTTGGATGCACACCCACTAGTTTTCTTTTGTTGAGCATTCATAGCTCTAGTGAATCCATTGCATGGCAATCCCTACTCCTCATGTTGACATCAATTGATGGGCATCTCCATAGCCCGTTGATTATCCTCGTCAATGTGAGACTTTCTCCTTTTTTGTCTTCTCCACACAATCCCCATCATCATATTGTATTCCACCATAGTGCTATATCCATGACTCACGCTCATGTATTGCATGAAGGTTGAAAAAGTTTGAGATTATTTAAGTATGAAACAATTGCTTGGCTTGTCATCGGGGGTATAGAAGTTGGGAACATCTTTGTGTGACGAAAATGAAGCATAGCCTAACTATATGATTTTGTAGGGATGAACTTTCTTTGGCCATGTTATTTTGAGATGACATAATTATTTTGATTAGTATGCTTGAAGTATTATTATTTTTATGTCAATATGAACTTTTGTCTTGAATCTTTCGGATCTGAATATTCATATCACAATTAAGAAGATTTACATTAAAATTATTCCAAAGTATCACTCCCCATCAAAAATTCTCTTTTTATCATTTACCTACTCGAGGACGAGCAGGAATTAAGCTTGGGGATGCCTGATACGTCTCCAACGTATCTATAATTTCTGATTGCTCCATGCTACTTTATCTATTGTTTTGGACTATAATGGGCTTTATTTTCCACTTTTATATTATTTTTGGGACTAACCTATTAACCGGAGGCCCAGCCCAAAATTGTTGTTTCTTGCCTATTTCAGTGTTTCGAAGAAACGGAATATCAAACGGAGTCCAAACGGAATGAAACCTTCGGGAACATGATCTTCTCACCGAACGTGATCCAGGAGACTTGGACCCTACTCCAAGGAGTGCCAGAGGCGGTCACGACGGTGGGGGGCGTGCCCCCTGCCTCGTGGGCCCCCTGACGCTCCACCGACGTACTCCTTCCTCCTATATATACCTACGTACCCCCAACAGATCGGGGACGGAGTCAAAAACCTAATCCCACCGCCGCAACTTCCTGTATCCACGAGATCACATCTTGGGGCCTGTTCCGGAGCTCCGTCGGAGGGTGCAGCCACCACGGAGGGCTTCTACATCATCACCATAGCCCCTCCGATGAAGTGCGAGTAGTTTACTTCAGACCTTCGGGTCCATAGTTAGTATCTAGATGGCTTCTTCTCTCTTTTTGGATCTCAATACAATGTTCTCCCCTCTCTCGTGGAGATCTATTCAATGTAATCTTCTTTTTGCGGTGTGTTTGTTGAGAACGATGAATTGTGGGTTTATGATCCAGCTTATCTATGGAAAATATTTGATTCTTCTCTGAATTCTTTTATGTATGATTAAGTTATCTTTGCAAGTCTCTTCGAATTATCCGTTTGGTTTGGCCAACTAGATTGGTAGTTCTTGCAATGGGAGAAGTGCTTAGCTTTGGGTTCAATCTTGCGGTGTCCTTACCCAAAGGATGTAGGGGTTGCAAGGCACGATTGTATTGTTCCCATCGAGGATAACAAGATGGGGTATTTATCATATTGCATGAATTTATTCCTCTACATCATGTCATCTTGCTTAAGGCGTTACTCTGTTTTAACTTAATACTCTAGATGCATCTTTGGATAGCGATCGATGAGTGGAGTAATAGTAGTAGATGTAGAATCGTTTCGGTCTACTTGTCTCGGACGTGATGCCTATATACATGATCATTGCCTGGATAACCTCATAACTTTGCTCAATTCTGTCAATTGCTCAATAGTAATTTGTTCACCCACCATAGAATACTTATGCTCTTGAGAGAAGCCACTAGTGAAACCTATGGCCCCCGGGTCTATTCTCATCATATCAATCTCCATCACTTTATTTACTTGCTTTGCTTTTACTTTTTACTTTGCATCTTTATACCAAAAATACCAAAAATATTATATCTATCAGATCTCACTTTCGTAAGTGACCGTGAAGGGATTGACAACCCCTAATCGCGTTGGTTGCGAGTAGCTATCGTTTTGTGCAGGTACGAGGGACTTGCGCGTGGCCTCCTACTGGATTGATACCTTGGTTCTCAAAAACTAAGGGAAATACTTACGCTACTATGCTGCATCATCCCCTCCTCTTCGGGGAAAACCAACGCAAGCTCGAGAGGTAGCACATCATATGGCTCTCCAAGAGACAATTTTATTGAGAATTCAGCGAGAGAGAGGAAGCCATCTAGCTACTAACTACGGACCCGGAGGTCTAAAAGAACTACTCATGCATCATCGGAGAGGCACCAATGGAGGTGGTGAACCCCATCCGATATGGTGTTTAGATTGGATCTAGTGGTTCTGAACCCTAAGGCGGCTGGAATTGATTTTTGTCGACTCCCCTAGGGTTTCTGGAATATTGGGGTATTTATAGAGCAAAGAGGTTGTAGCGACCCGACCCGAATGGATCAAGTCTCTGTGCTTAAGTGTCATCCCTGGATCGGTATGCTGACACACACAGTACTCGAGGATTTATAGCAGAGGTAAATCACATGTATAAAGTAACGCAAATACTATTACATCAATCCATATAGCGGAAGTAACAACAAGGCTATGGAGTCCCAACAACACCAACGGCAAAGTTGAGTGTAGACATCGTAACCCTAACGTATCACTTACTCGTCGTAAGAATCCTGCAACATGAGACATTGCAGCCATGTAGGTCGGTACATTGAATGTACTGGCAATTTCACACTGTAGAGGAATGCTGAATAATGGCTATCGCTACATGCATATATGGCTGGTGGAGGCTCTAAGTTTAATTTTGCATAAAGCTAATTTTTCTGTCGGAGTAATGGGCCATGGGTAGTCTAACCCGAGATCCAAGACCTTTCAAGACATCGGGGCTGACTGCGCCCCTCAAGACAACAAGGAAAGGTGCCGCCTTCTGGAAGCCGACGGAAGGAGTGGCCGGCTTCCCGCGGGTGGCCGAGTCCTGGATGCAAGGCCAAGTCAAGCCGACTCCAGCCCGGCGACTTCCAGAGAAGCCGGCTTCGGAGAGTCGGTCCACGATGCCTGCAGAGCCTATGCCCTCATCAGGAGGACTAGACAGGAAGTGGCTATAGTACAGCCCATCCCCTCCTCCAAATCAGGCAAGCATGGCCACAGTGCCCCGTACCGGCAGAGATCTCCGCCCGGCGCGGCACTGTTGCCACCGCTTTCCTGACATCACCCCGTATGGGCGGAGTCATGTTCCCATGACGGCCTGTCTGTACGGCCCAAGAACGACGGGCCCCGCACGTCAGCGAGAGTACAGAAGACGACAAAGAGACCTACCAATCGGACCCCGGGGAGGTCGGCCTCTAGGAGTCGGCCGATCCCTCCCTCGGGGCCCACGCGCCATCAACCAGACATGGCGGGGAGTGGCTACAGTAATCGCCCGCCAAGAGGCAGGGCTGTAGCCATGACCTCTCGACCAAGCCTGCGTCATTAGAGACGCGGCTACAGTGATCAAGCTTCAAAATATCGGATATCGGGTTCGTATCGGTTTGGCTTCAACATATCGGATGTCGGATATCGGGTGATGTATCGGACGATATGTAGATATATCGGAGAAAACATGTCTAGTTTTTTAAAAATTATTCTTGTTCAAAACATGTATTTTTAGTAAAACTAAATGTATGATGTCAATGCTTCAACATAACATGTTTAGATTCCTAGTTTATTAACTTATTGATTAAGAAACTATTAAGGAAAGATTCACAAAATTCTTACTCTATGATTAAAAAAATACGATATGTATGCATTTCACGAAACATTGTGCATGAATTTGATAATATATGCTGACGTTGTAAGTGCATAATCTTATTTCACTTTTTTTTAATAAACAACTATTGTTGTCTACGTATCGTGTTATATCGATGGACATATCTGGCTAGATATCGGCCATATTGGTTGATATTTCGGTCCATATCGGGTGATATGTTTGAAAATGATATTTACCAAATGATATGTTGTGTCCATATCGGTAGAGCCCCAAAAGTGATATATCGGCCTTTATATCGGTCATATCGGCCTTGATTTGAAAGCTTGACAGTGATCGGCCGCCGACAAGCCCCGGGAGCGGTGGGTACAGCCTGTCGGCCCGTACCTCACCAGTCAGCGGGACCCACCAGTCGGCGGAGAAGCCGGCACGAGAGAGACTGACAGCCGGGCCCCGCGCCCGGCTGGATTACCAATGTACCCCTGGGGGTAGGCCTATATAAACCCCAGGGCACCCATGCAAAGGGTTCCGAACCTGTGATAGTTAGACCAGATCATAGGGGAAAGGGGAGAGCTAGCCTTGCCTTCTCCTACCTCTAGCATACAGCTCGAGGAGCACTCGTGTATTCACTTGAGCCTTAGTGATCATGCGGAGACCCCGTAGAGCAAGAATAGGGGTGTTATCTCCTAGGAGAGCCCCAAACCTGGGTAAAGTACGCCGGCGTTCGTGTCTACGCCTCATCCCGCTTCCGGGCACCGGCGACGTTCTACTCGCTCCCACCATGATAAGCCATCCTTTGGCATATGTCGCACCCAACCCCCGACATTTTCCCTACAACAAAGGAATAAATTTTATTTAACTATAAAGTTGGTTAAAATATTGAGAAGGTTCCTCCAACTCAATCCCAAAGTAATAATTATAACCCAACAATTTCACTAAGTAAAGTGATGAGATCAAACCAATAATTCAAGTACCAGATATTCAAGATGTCCATAATCGGGGACACGGCTAATCATGATTAGTTTGTACACTCTACAGAGGTTTGCGCACTTTTCCCCACAAGACTCGATCTCCTCCGTGGAATTTCTCGCACTACAAGATGTTTGAGAAGCGGATGATCGAGACACAGTCTTTTCGCAGCATTAACTCTTTACTCTAGGTAGACAGACCACCTACTTCCCCCTACATCTGCTAGCCTACCACTGAAAGAGGTCACACAACATACTCAACTATGCCAGTGCCCATAACGGCTTGTGGCTGCACACGGAAGTTCCTATCATGAATAATCTTATGATCCCTTTGAGCCTGGGTGGCATTCCGTAGGGTGATCACACGGGTACTCCGGGATTCCCTTGGCCAAGCACTGGGTTCTCCAGGTGCCCGGGCAAACCACTGGGTACTCCAGGGTGCCCCAACCAATCCACCCAGATGTGTATTAAAGTAGCCACCTTAAGTTTCCCTTAGTTATAAATAACTCTCACATCTTTCATGAATTCTCTCAAACCAATCCACGTCTACGAGCATAGCGAAGTAGTAGGAGCATAACGTATAGACCCAAGGTTGAATGAAACACAATAGGTCCCAACCATCAACTACTTCCCAATACCCACATGTAATCAAAACCTACTCATGCAATGTTTGAGGGTTGAAACTAGTGCATAAAAACCTGGTATTAAAGGGATATGATCAAAGTGTGAACTTGCCTTGTACTGTTGATGAAGATGATTCGCACTCATAACTCCTGATAGTTCTACTCGTCACACTCCGTTCAATCTACCGTGAGCAAGCAATTGCATACATAAGCACTCATGCAAAAGAATCGACGAAAAGATCTCAGAAAACTTCGAAAACAAGCAATTAACTCTTGCAACATAAAAAAATTCTAACAGTACCAAAATTAGGTGAATTTGGCCTTATCAGAAAGTTTAGGTCAAGAGCTTCAATTTGCAAAAATAATCAATTAAATCGGAGTTATAAAACTCAAGTTATGAACAAAAGAAGTTCAAATTCAAATCTGTTTGAAATCAAATTTTAAACTTTCAAAAATATGTTTAAGTTGATTATCTGGATAGAGGGGATCATAACGAAGAAGTGAGCGTTGGTTTCGTTGGATTTGGATACACGAGTAAAAAGTAGCGAAGGTTTGAAGATCATGGGCTAAACTATAAATAAACTAATTGCATCTAGGTCCCTGGCTGAAATTAAAACAGAAAAAGAAAAATCTATCGGACGAACGTCCGCTACGAAAACCTAACAAACGAAACCGTTCACTGCGAAGACCTAACCAATCTAATTGTGGACCGTTGGATGGAGATCGAACGCCCGAGAGGAGACGGGGCGTTACCGCGGCGGCGACGGCGAGGATCCGATCGGGGCGGCGGCTCCGGCGGTCGTTGAGGCCGGCGAAGAGGTCGGGGAGGGGCGGCGTGGTGCGGTGGAGTCGATGCGAGGGTCAGCGGCGATTGACGGCGACGAGGGCGGCGGCTGCGGCTTCCGGCGGCGGTGGTGAGATGCGGCGATGGTGGCACGATATGCGGCGGAGAGAGGGGCGGTGGTATTTAGTCCCAAAAATAATATAAAAGAGCATATTAAATCCCATTAAACATCCAAAACAGATAATATTATAGCATGGAACAATCAAAAATTATAGATACGTTGGAGACGTATCAACTCCCACTTAAATCAACATCCCTCAAGTTGTCTAAGTGTTACATGATCCATATCAACTAAACCATGTCCGATCATCACGTGAGGTGGGGTAGTCATCAATGGTGAACATCTCTATGTTGATCATATCTACTATATGACTAATGTTCGACCTTTCGGTCTCCAGTGTTCCGAGACCATGTATGTACATGCTAGGCTCATCAAGTTTAACCCAAGTATTCTGCATGTGCAAAACTGTCTTACACCCGTTGTATGTGAACGTAGAGTCTATCACACTCGATGTCACATGGTGTCTCAAAACGACGAACTATAGCAACGGTGCATACTCAGGGAGAACACTTTTATCTTGAAATTAAGTGACAGATCATCTTATAGTGCTACCGCGTTCTAAGCAAAATAAGATGCATAAAAGATAAACATCATATGCAATCAAAATGTGTGACATGATATGGCCATCATCATCTTGTGCTTTTGATCTCCATCGTCACCGCCTCGACACCTTGATCTCCATCGTAGCGTCATTGCGTCGAGGTCGTCACGCCAACTATTTCTTCTACAACTATCGCTAACGCATAGTGATAAAGTAAAGCAATTACATGGCGCTTGCACTTCATACAATAAAGAGACAACCCTAAGGCTCCTGCTGATTGTCGATATTACAAAACATGATCATCTCATACATTAACATATATCACATCATATCTTGACCATATCACATCACCACATGCCCTGCAAAAACAAGTTAGACGTCCTCTACTTTGTTGTTGCAAGTTTTACATGGCTGCTATGGGCTTCTAGCAAGAATTGTTCTTACCTATGCATAAAACCATAACGGTGATTGATCAAGTTTGTTGTTTTAACCTTCTTCAAGGACCGACCGTGGTTAAATTCGATTCAACTAAAGTAGGAGAAACATACACCCGCCAGCCACCTTTATGCAAAACTAGTTGCATGTCAGTCGGTGGAACCGGTCTCATGTGCATGGACATGTAAGGTTGGTCCGGGCCGCTTCATCCTACAATACCGCCAAATCAAATAAGACGTTGGTGGTAAGCAATATGACTATCACCGCCCACAACTCTTTGTGTTCTACTCGTGCATATCATCTACGCATAGACCTGGCTCGGATGCCACTATTGGGAAACGTTGCATGGAAAACAAAAAAAATTCTACGCACACGCAAGATCTATCCATGGAGATGCATAGCAACGAGGGGGAGAGTGCTTCTACATACCCTCGTAGACCGTAAGCGGAAGAGTTTAACAACGCGGTTGATGTACTCGAACTTCTTCGCGCTCCAATCGATCAAGTACCGAACGTACGACACCTCCGCGTTCTGCACATGTCCAGCTCGGTGACGTCCTCCGCCTTCTTGATCCAGCAAGACGGTGAGGTAGTAGACGAGTTCCAGCGGCACGATGGCTGGTGATGGTGATGGTGAAGTGATATCCATAGGGCTTCGCCTAAGCACTACGAAAATATGACCGGGGGTGTAAACGGTGGAGGGGGGCACCGCACACGGCTAGACAATTGTCTGTTCTATGCTAGGCGCCCCCTTCCCACATATATATAGGTGGGAGGAAGGGAGGAGCAACCAAAGGAGGTGCCCAAGTAGGAGGAATCCTACTTGGGGTCCCTCCCAAGCCGCGCCTCCCTTTCCTTATTTCGAGTGCGGGGAAAGGCAGGGGAGGGTGCCCCCCTTTCCTTTCTCCCATGACAGGGAAAGGCAGGAAGGGATATCCCTCCCCTTTTTCCTTCCCTAGGGCTGCCCAAACAAGGGAGGAGGCGCACCATCCCCCTTGTGGGCTGGTCTGTCCCCTCCATTGGCCCATAAGGCTCATAACTTGCCGGGGGGGGGGGTGCCCGGAACCCCTTCCATTGACCCGATTCCTTCCTGGTACGTCCAAAAACACTTCCGATGTCCAAATACCATCACCATATGTATCAATATTTACCTCTCAACCATTTTGAGACTCCTCTTCATGTCCGTGATCTCATCCGGGACTCCGAACAACATTCGGTCACCAAAACATATAACTCACATAACACTATATCGTCAACAAACGTTAAGCATGCGGACCCTACGGGTTTGAGAACTATGTAGACATGACCGATACACCTCTCCTGTCAATAACCAATAGCGGAACCTGGATGCCCATATTGGCTCCTACATATTCTACAAATATCTTTATCGGTCGAACCATTATGACAACATACATGATTCGCTTTGTCCATTGGTATGTTACTTGCCCGAGATTCGATCGTCGGTATCTTCATACCTAGTTCAATATTGTTACCGGCAAGTCTCTTTACTCGTTCCGTAATACATCATCTTGCAACTAACTCATTAGTCACTTTGCTTGCAAGGCTTCTTATGATGTTCGAGAGGGCCCTGGGATACCTCTCTGATACTCGAAGTAACAAATCTTAATCTTGATCCATGCCAACTCAACAAACACCTCAGGAGATACCTGTAGAGCATCTTTATGATCACCCAGTTACGTTGTGACGTTTGATATCACACAAGGTATTCCTCCGGTGCCCGGGAGTTGCATAATCTCATAGTCGAAGGAATATGTATTTGACATGAACAAAGCAATATCAATAAACTGAATGATCAATACGCTAAGCTAATGGATGGGCTTGTCCATCACATCATTCTCCTAATGATGTGGTCCTATTATCAAATGACAACTCATGTCTATGGTTAGGAAACCTTAACCATCTTTGATCAACGAGCTAGTCTAGTAGAGGCTCACTATGGACACGATATTTGTTTATGTATCCGCACCTGTATTTAAGTTTTCGATCAATACATTTCTAGCATGAATAATAAATCTTTATCATGATTAAGGAAATATAATAATAACCATTTATTATTGCCTCTAGGGCATATTTCCATCAAGCCTGAGGTTTACCCTGCGCATGATGGCCAATGTTTCCTCCAGGTCCTCGATCAGAGTTGTCGCCTTGCACGATTTGACCACGATGTCGTCGACGTAAGCCTCCGCATTCTTCCCCAGCTGCGACCCCAGCGCGATGTGCATGAGCCGCTGGAAGGTGGCGCCGGCGCTCGTCAGCCCAAAGGGCATGCAGGTGTAGCAGTACACGCCGCATGGCGAGATGAAGGCCGTCTTCTCAAAATATCCAGTTGCCATCTTGATCTGGTGGTAGCCCGAGAACGCATCCAAGAAACACAGCAGGTCACACTCCACGGTAGAGTCCGCAATCTGATCGATACATTGGAGCGGAAAGGGGTCCTGAGGGCAAGCTTTGTTGAGGCTGGTGAAGTCGTCGCACATGCGCTCCTGGCCGCCCTTCTTGGGGACAACGACGGGGTTGGCGAGCCACTTCGGATGTCGCACCTCACGTATGACCCCTACTTCTTGTAACTTGCGCACTTCTTGGACGATGAACGCCTGCTTTTCCTGCGCCTGCCGCCTTGCCTTTTGCTGCATGGGGCGGGCGCCGGGGCACACCGCTAGGTGGTGCTTGATTACCTCTCTCGAGACGCCGACCAAGTTGAACGCCTTCCATGCGAACACGTCTTTGTTTGCTCGGAGAAAACAGATGTGCGCCTGCTCCTGGTCCATGGGCAAGCCGACGCCAATGGTGAAACTGGGGCCCAGGTTGTTGTCGTCGATGGGCACCCTCTTCGTCTTGGCGCGGTCTTGGGAGAACAGCTGCTTCTTCTTTGCAGGCGCAGCCTCGAGAGCCACCGTGGCATCCTCGTCGCCCAGACGTGAGGCTGCCGCAGCCCTGTAGGCGAGCTTGAACGCCCGAACCGCATCCCTCTTGTCTCCGCTCATGGTGATGACACCGCTGCTGCCCGGCATCTTGATGACGTTGTAGCCTGGGTGAGTCGCTGCCATGAACTTGGCGAGAGCGGGGTACCCCAAGATGGCGTTGTAAAGGAGGCCGACGCGGGCCACGTTGAAGTCGATGAGCTCGGTGCGGTAGTTGTCGCGCTTGCCGAAGGTGACGGGAAGGTGCACTTGCCCCAAGGGAGTGGCAAAGCCGCTGGTCAACCCGGATAATGGCTTGGTGGGCATGAGCTGATCGTAGGGCGCTTGGAGCGTCTCGAACGTCTCGACGGAAAGAACATTAATCCCGGCACAGCCATCGATGAGAGTCTTGGTGATGGAGACGTTGCTAATGGTGGGCGTGCAGAGCATGGGGAGCGCGCCGGCGGCAGCCATAGATCCTGGGTGATCCTTGTGGTCGAAGATGATGGCGACCTCGCGCCGCGCGCGGCTCCACGGGGTCTCAGGCTGGGCCCGGGCGGTGATCGCCTGGCGGAGGAGCCGCTTGGCGTGGAGATCGGACGTAGGTGCTTGTGACCGCCGAGGATGCACGCGACCGCGTGAGGCCCTGGGGCCGCGAAGTGCACGACGAACTGCCCGCGGAGCTCCCCCCACGAGGATATTGAAGCCTCAGGGAGACCGTGGAGCCATGAGCGGGGGGCTCTATGAGGGCTAGAGGGAGCCAATTTTCCATGGCCTTCTCATTGCCGCCTGCCGCCAGAATGCCCTGCTCGTACAGCTAGAGGAACTCCTCCGGATCAGCTGCTTCGTCGTACCGCGGGGGCAGCGCCGGCCTGAACCTTACCGGCCAGCAAACCCAACGTAGGTCTGGAGTGAAGGCAGGGCAACCCGCTGCGACGCCGGGAACAACGGGACAGGCTGCGAGGCGGGCGGCGTCGGCCATGGGGGCGACGAAGTGGGGACGGAGCGGAGCTGGAAGGAGGATCTCGACACGCCCCTACCCGACGCGCCAAATATCGAAATCGGGGCTCCACAGACCCAAACGAGGTTCGAACTCTGGGGGGGTGCGAAGATCTATACCAGCCCCAGCCTCAAGCTCGTCACCCCACGGGCTAGCCTCGTCGACTTCATCCGAGCGGGGAAGAAGATGAACACAAGATTTACCCAGGTTCGGGCCACCTTGCGGTGTAAAACCCTACTCCTGCTTTGTGGTGGATTGGCCTCACGTGGAGGTTGAGGATGAAATGGTATAGTGGATCAGCAGCCTCGCGAGGGCTCTGGGAGTGAAGGTGGAATGGATCTGATCCCCTGCTACGGTGGAGATTAGCTTATACATATAGTGGCCTTGGTCCTCTTCCCTCGTAACTTAGGCGGGAAGGGATCCCATAATGGCCAATTTGAAAGGGGACAAGTAGTACATCTTATCCTGACAAAAGGTGATCTTCGCCTGTAAAGCTTCTGGCCGTGACGCAGAAGTGGGCTCGATGATGACATCCGTCCTGCCGAGCCAGCGGTTTTGGTCTTGTTGCACCAGAATGGAAACCTTTGGGGGATTCCTTGGGACCCGCATAGGTCCTTACCTCCTTAACACTAAAGAGGAAATTGTCCTCCTCTGCGCTGGTCGTCATGGCATAGAAGTCTCCGCTCCTCTGGAGGCAGCCTCGGGGGGCTGCTCCTCGCGAGGTCTTGGCGCCGTCCACCTCGCGAGGCCAAGGGCCCTCGCGAGGGTCTTGTCTTGGGGGTCTTGTAGCTGGGCTGTACCAGGCCATCGATGAGGCCGCGTCCTGGGCCGCAGGCAGGCAAGTCTGTGTACTCCAATCCCAAAACATCGACAACTAGTGTCAAAAACATCTTACATTATGGGACGGAGGGAATAGTTTGTAAATCTTTTTGTACAATGACAGAAATATTAAAATTGTTTAGTGAGAAAACATAACACGTCATATGTATTTATCAACAAGATACAACACCATGACCCGCAAAAAAAACAAGATACAGCACTATATCGTGATGAGCAAAAGCGCACAAAATCTTTTAGTTCATGAGTACAGGCATCATCTCCCAGAACTACATACAAAGAAAATAGCTCAGCACGTTTGACACAATTGGCAAGACAAGCAAACAATTTATTGCCAGAAATCATAATTTACAGGGTTAATTATCCTTTTGCCTTCAGTGGTGTCCATGTGCTCAGTTTTTCCCTCAGATGCGAATTGTCATCAGTTTTGCCCCTAGTCCGAGCACAGCAACTACGACGAGGCCAAACGGCCATATTTGAGTCCATTCCGTCCGCCGGCGTTAGTAGTTGTGGGTCCAGAGCTTACGTGGGACCGCGTGGACATGGGTCCGGAGTCGACATGTAGGCCGTGCAACTAAATCCCCAAATCATTCTAGCTCACACCCATCCGCCTGCCGGCTGTCTGCGCCGCCGCCGCCACCTGCACTGCTGCCAAGACTGCCCGTCACCGGTGACGACCTGCTCGCCGCTACCTCCTCGTGCCCTCGCTCCACGGCTACTGTGACGCCCACCACCTTCCTGCGACGCCACGGGTGGGCGCCCGCCACTGCCGATTCACGGCGCGGCCTCCTTCCGTGCGCCCGGCCGGAGAGCTCAAGGTGGGGGCTCTGGAGCTATTTGAACTAGGAGGAAGAACCCTAGGGCGAAATGGTGAGCAGCGGCGACTCAGAGTATTTGGCGAGGCAGGCATCGGGCGGAGATCCGCCGCGCCCACGATCGGGTTCCCGAGGGGTAAGTCTCGCCTCTTGTTTAGATTGAGCTTAGTTGTGCATTTGAACACTCGATTCGAGTAGGTTTGCCCAATTAGTGTGCTGATTGCGTCTCTGTTTTTCGCCGGTTAGGATGGAGTTGCGGTTTGCTTTCATGGTGCACATTAGAAGGGACCGGTACATGTTCGATGCAAAGGATAAGAAGAAATACCAAGGAGGTTTTGATTATCCGTTGCCAATGGCTAGTAACTGGATTTTCAGACAATTTGGGGAGGTAATTTGTAGCCAATATCCTTGGGGTTTGCTTGATGAAGTGGTATACAAATACTATGATGGGGAAAAGAATTGGGTGACAGTTAGTAATGATGAAGAGCTAGCTACCATGTTTGTTAGGCATAAAGAGAAAGATAATTTTCATGTGAGGCTGCAAGTTGATGTGCTTGAGCAGGCATTTGGCCCTAGGATGGCGGGTGCAACATCTCGGGAGAATCAAGTCGTCAGAATGGCATCTCTAGCGAACAGTTCAGTTGGTGCACGGCGACGTGGTGGCTCGACAAGTGTGGGCAACAGCGAGACGGTCCCCTTGAAGTGGAGCCCGATGGCTACAATTCTAGGGTTGATGAAGAGAAGTTATATTATGATGTTATTAGGAATTTACGACGGGCACCTCGGATTGAAAACCAAGATGAGGCTCACAATGCAGTCCGTGTGGATGATGACGCGATGGGTGAGGACGAAGACCTTGCGGTTGTTGAATGGGACCCTTTGAACCCTCAAATGGAAGAAGGTACAGTTTTGCATCCATGAATGAGTGTAGAAATGCACTTGTGACATCTGCATCAAGGTAGAACGTACTTTCAAAGTTGACAAGAGCGATCAAGTATGTTCTGAGTGCCATTGTCCGACCGAGGGTTGTCCATGGAGGCTGCTTGCATCTAAAATGCGGAATAGCACTAATGTTCAGGTCAAAGTGAACCCTTTTAAGCACACATGCCAGAATCAACCCTTAGGAAGGATACAATCAGTAGAGCCAAGTCAAGATGGGTCGCAGAAGAAGTAAAAAGTGGGTGAAAGAAAACAAGCGGTGGGTCCAAAGGAATTGCAGAAGAACATCAAAGATAAGTTCAAGATAGATTTACCATACATGAGGTTGTTCAATGGTAAACAACATGCTATGGATTCTATTTATGGTAGCTGCAGGAAAGTTTTCAATTGTTGTATTCATTCAAAGGTGAAGTGGAGAGGACAAGCCTGTAGTATTGTAGATATTGATCACCACACCGTGGAGTACACATTCGTGGGAGTGACAAAGACCAAGGAATGCTTTAGAAGGGTTTTTATGCGCTTTGAGGCTTGTCGCGGGGTTTTTGGCAGGCTGCAGGCCTTATTTGGCTATTGATGCCACTTTTCTCACAAGGAGGTTTAAAGGACAGTTAGTAGCAGCTTGTGCAGTTGATGCACATAGTTTTGTATTTCCAATTGCATATGGTGTCTTGGAGATGAGTCCGAGGAGAGCTGGACTTGGTTTTTGCATAATCTCCGCTGGCTATTGCACATCCCAATGGGTTGGTCATTCATCAGATGCTGCAAAGGTTTAGAAGTGGCCGTGGACAATGTGTTCCTGGAGTAGAGCATAGGGAATGCATCGTCACCTTGCTGCAAATTTCATGAAGAAATTCAAAGGAAAGGTGTATACCGACAATTTATGGCCAGCATCTTTGACATGCAGTGTGAATAAGCACAACTACCACTTGAGGCAGTTATACATGAATCCCAAAGTGAAAGAATACTTGGAAACACACCACTCCAAGTTATGGGCCAGAAGCCAATTCAGTGAAGTGAGCAAAGTTGACTATGTGCACAATAATCTAGCAGAGTCTTTCAACTCAACGATTCAGAAACTAAAGGGTCATTATGTGGTGGATTTGCTTGACAGGATAAGGATAGAATACATGCAGAAATTTCATTATCGTGCAGGAATAGCCGAGGCAAAATTCATGGGCCACATTATCATCCTGCCGTGATGAATGAACTGAAGCGAAAACAACGAGCTTGGAAATGAACATGACGCTTTGCTCTGGTACCACAGCAGAGATATCATATTTGGATAAAGAGAAGAGGGAATGGAGATATCCAAATTGGATTTAGAAGCTAGAACTTGCGGTTGTAGGCAATGGCAGATAAGCGGGTTGCCATGCATTCATGCCTTGTTTTTCATCACTTCTCTCCTGAGTCCAGCAGGAACATACATCAAGATGTGCATGATTACTACTCTGTTGCAAGGTTCAAAGCCACATATGCTTATGCCTTGCCTGCTATGGAGGGAAAACAACAATGGGACATGGTGGACCCTGGATTCAAGCTTTGCGCTCCAGTTTTGAAGAGAGCAGCAGGTAGACCAAGGAAGAGTCGAATCAGGCCTCGTAGCGAAGGAGCTGGACTTGGAGCGAGGAAGCGTAGGTGCACAAGGTGTGGTGGGTCTGGTCATTTTGGTAAGTATTGTGATAACACAGTAGATCCAGCGTTCGGAGAGAGTTTCGATGAAGGCTTCGATGAAAATGTTGGTCAGCAGCCGGTTGCCTCAACTGATGATGAAAATGATGGTCAACAGCCGGTTGCATCAGATGAGGATTTTGACGAGGTTCCAAACGATGATGGTCAACAGCCGCATGATTTTGACGATGATCCAAAATATCCTCCAAATAATGATTCAAGTGAGGCTCCAAATGGTGATCCAAGTGAGGCTCTAAATGGTGATCATGGTGATCCAAGTGAGGCTCCAAATGATGATCCAAGTGAGGCTCCAAATGATGATCCAAGTGAGGCTCCAAATGGTGACCAACCTTACATTGTTGTGAGGTATGCTAGGTATGTAAATCTTGCAAGGGTCAAATACTACTGTACATCTATCACTTGACACGATCTCATTACCGTTTATGTTTGGACCCTTTATGTTTTGCACAGCTCTATGGTAGGTTTGAAGAAGACGCAAGGTACCGACAACCAAGAGAAGAAGAGAAGAAACAATGAGCACAAGGTGCACGAGGAGCAAAGTGATGGCAAGAAGCTCAAGGAATGCAGACGAAGCCCCAACGCTATCTATGAACAACTATGAAACATTATGAATAAGGAATGATGTTGTATTATGAAACATTTATCACTTGACATGTTGTATTTCTGTTGGATGATGTTGGACCTATGTTAGAAGTATGTTTGACATGATGTTTAAATATCTGTTGGATGATGTTTGAATGAGCACATGGTTTTTCCTTTTTTTGATTTTTTTTGAATTTTGTTTTGCTCATTTAAATTCTGGTCAAACCAAACTTTGACCAAGATTTAAACAAGTCTAAAACATCAAAATTAAAAACTAAGCCTGGATACTTCTTAGTCAATCCAAAATGAAGTTGTGGTGAGGTTTTTGAAATTTTCATGAAAAATGTGCTAAAAAGAGGGGTCCAAAGGTAGGGTAAATGGCCTCATTTCTAAGCAAGGTTTTTTTTCGACCTTATCTAAATCAGCCAAATAACTTTCCTACACATATATTCTATATGTACAGACTATGTGCGCTGGTTTTTCCATTTTTTGATTTTTTTTAAATTTGTTTTGCTCATTTGAATTCTGGTCAAACTTAACTTTGACCAAGATTTAAACAAGTGTAAAACATCAAAATGAAAAACTAAGCCTGGATCCTTCTTAGTCACTCCAAAATGAAGCTATGATGAGTTTTTTGAAATTTTCATGTTCATTTCCCCAAAACACTTCTCTTCACTTCATACAAGAGAGTTTGAGATACTCGAGATATCATACAATACACATGAACTTATCATTTAAATGTATGTAAAGCTTGTTTATCAACTTAAATCGTTAGTATGTGACATAAGAAGACTATGTGCGCAGGTTTTTCATTTTTCTGATTTTTATTTAATTTATTATGCTCATTTGAAATCTGGTCAAACATAGCTTTGACTGCTCCAAACCCCTCCCAAACCCCGCTAACCCTAGCGCTGAATAAGGACCGTTCATCTAACCCTAGTGACGATCAAGGGCCGTCGATCTAACACTTCTAGAAGGAATCTGCGAGGAGGAGGGGGGCGATCCGCGAGATGCAATCTGATTGGCTGGGAGATTGTTTTTTTAACAAATATCGGGCGCTGGATGGACCGTTCGGCCGTCTCGTTATCTGGGCTCGAGACCGCGATAAATAGCCTGCCTCAGCCTTTCCGGGCCTTGCATGCATGGAGGCGGCTCGTGGGTTTGCATGCGCTGGAGGCGGCGACGATGCATGCATGCGAGTGAGGCGAGCGAGGCGCGCTAAGCGAGCTAGGCTAGCGAGGCGAGCTAGGTGGTTCAGGTAGTGGTTCAGGCAGCGATTCACATGCACTTTGCCGGTCAAAGATGCATCGTTTTCGTGCAAAAATTTAAGTGTGCAAAACGTAACGGATACACACACGCGTCCGGATTCACACACGCTTCACACATGCACCGTTCTCATCCTTTCTACCCTTCTCTCTTCCTCTCCCACCCACAGGCCTATAAATGGGGTGCCTCTCTTCCTCTCCCACCCACAAGCCATATCCGATCCTCTCCAACTTCAAACACCCAAGCGACCGAGCCCTCCCCAAGCAAGACCAAGTGAAGAAGATGCAGTTCAACGGGCCGACCTTCACCGTCCGCTTGTGGTGCCGGAGCTGCGCTACCCACCGGGCGTGCTCGTGGAGAGGGAGCTCCGTGTGTGGGCTATTTCAAGGTGGAGGGTTCCGTCGAACTCACCGCGCCTTCCTCGAGCCGGCTATACCCACCTCCCACGGGCTCGCCGAGGATGTTCACCCTCAACGAGGTTCGTGACCATGGCGGCGTCCTCCCTCTGCTCACGGTCACCTTCACCAACCCATTTGACGCTGTGAGCTCCTCGGCCAAGTCTTTTGGTGCGGCTGCGAGGCCATCTTCTTCACCATCTACAACATCTACACCAACTACGAGCGCATCTTCCCGCTCCGGGCCGATGCACTCCCTTCCCTACGACGACGAGGAGGAGGTGTGAAGATGAAGACGGTGTTGAAGGGGCGCGCGCGGCCAAGGTGGAAGAAGGAGGTCAAGATGAAGATGTTCAAGCCCGGAGTCAAGCTCGTCATGTTTGGTTTTTTATTTTGTTGCTTTTCTATGTCGTGTCGTGTCGTGTCATGTTTCGTCATGTGTCCGTGAACTGTCCGTGAACTTATCTAAGTTATTGTAATGGTACGGTGTGTTCCATCTTATTATGTGTGTTAAAAAATGTCCGTGCCCAAACTTATCATTTCTTCCCTAAACAAGTCATGAAGTTCGAGAACTTGTGGTTTTCGGAGGGGGTGAGAAGCCCTCTGTTTCATTCAAACAAAAATTCATGAACTAACATGCAAATTTATTCCTTTAAATCCTAAACCAAGTGCCACTCTAACCCTAAACCAAGTGCCACTCGACCAAAATCATGTGGTAGTGCAACATACATGTTCAACCTTCCAACCCTCCAAAATTTAAGTGCAAAACAAAGGAAAACCACTCTCACGCTGTGCAAACATTCACGGTCTCACTATTTTTTTAAAAAATTCACAGTCTCACTATGTATACCTTCCTTCCCTACCCATATCAAAGTCTTGCCATCTGTCCTAGCGGTTATCAGCGCAGCCCTAAACACCACAAACCCACGTGGTCCCGGGTTCGAGTCCCCACCGCACCAATTTTTGTGCATTTTCCACCCTTCATTTTTTAGACATATTATGTTTTTCTCAATGTAATGCCCTTAAAAATGTTCATTTATTTTATTTTGGCATAAACCTCTACCAGAGCCGAGGCACATTTTCCATGACATTTTGGTCTTTGATTTAAATCATGGTGTATTTGAATTGAATTTCTAACCTTAATTGTTTGGCTCCGGAATAATTCAATTAGCTTCCACAAAAAGTTTCAGCATTATGATTTACTGCCTAAATTAAACCAGAATAGAAAACAGAAAAATACGCAAGAAAACCCTGAATGGGCCTAATTGGATGCAGTTGGCCCATTAGTCTAGCCTGCACTTGGCTCTACGCCTGAATTTGGCCCAAGAGCAACCTTTTTTTGGACAGAAAGGCGAGCAGAGAGCTGCATTTCATTGATCAAAAGTTTCAATTCCTAATTTCTTCTCTTTTTTCCAACATATTTAAATGTTGGTCACTTCTTCTCTTTTGTTTCAACATTTAAACAACTTTAACCAACATTTAAACTAGGTGAATTTCTCAAACAATTTCAAGATTACAAATTCCTTCATAATTCATGCCTTTCCATACATTTTCAACATTACAACCAGTACGATTACCATACCTACAAATGCCCAAAAGTATTTGCAAATGGGTATTGGTAGTGCTTTGATCTTCAAGCTTCCTAACCTTCTTCTTCAACATCCTAAGCTCAATAGCTAGCTCTCTGTTAGTGCGTGCTTCGCCATCCATCTCTTCTTCCGGAGCTCGTGGTGTGGCCCTCGCCGTTCGTGGCAGCATGCGCAACCATTCTTCATGCTCTTCTTGCAGTTCATTCATCATAGTCTTGGCCGAGCATCGACCCAAAGAAAGAAGCATGTCACTGCATGAACACCAAACAGATCAACCTATTGCTCAAACATCCCGACAGCGAAAATGGTGCAATTGCCCGATTCTTACCCCATTCTCGCTGCACACGAGAACGGACGATTCGGTTCCTCGGTGTCCGAGAAACCTTCGATCAACGCCCGCCTGCACGCTGCGGATGACGAAGACAGCATGTCCACACGCGACTCTCAGATCCGCGAGGTGGTGGCGGAGCTTGAGGAAGACATGGAGCTCGAGCGAAGGGGATCTCAACGCCGCCGCCTCCATCGCTAGCTTCCCACCGCGCCCTCCACAGCTAGCTTCCCGCTGCGTGCTCTCTCGCCGTGGTCACCACTGCTCTCGTCGCCGTGGTCACCGCCATTGCCGCCCGCTTATATAGCACACCCGCCAACGCTCTCTGCTCAACGGCTCTTTGCTGGGTCCCACAAGCCACGCTGCAACGATCTGAATAAAATTGGCCGTTTCGCGCTGGTCCCACCTATAAGGGCCAAGTCAAAAGGTTGACCTGACGGAGACGGCAGAGTTCACGAACAGTCGGTGCGCACGGACTAGGGGCAAACCGAGGACAATTCAGATCCGAGGCAAAACTGAGCACATGGACACCACTGAGGGCAAAAGGATAATTAACCCTAATTTACACCAAGTCGGCCCTTAAAAAGAAAATTTATAACTTGGCCCATGGAATCATAATTTTAAATTCAGAGACAGAGTAGTGGACAGGCGGGATTGCATACAACCAAGCCAAAGAAAACAGCCAACAGCTTCTTTCTACATCCAGAAGGCTACGGGAGAAAACAACGGGACGTGCTTCGACACTATATACGAGTTAGTGATGCGGTTCATGGTTTGCAGCTCCCCCTTATGGCTGTACTTGAGGCCAAACGTGGTGATTCGGAGCATGCAGCCATCACGGTCACCAAAAGCATCCTTGTACTCGACTCCGTCGCGTAGCACACACTCCACAAGGCAAAACTGGGCGTTGCCCAAATGAGTGAGAGTGGCGTCCATTGGCGCCCCAGTCGGCTCTTGCTGTTTGGAGGGGCAAATTTGACCATTTTGACCTCTGGACAAAATCAATTCATGGAATAAACTGCCCGTGAAACTATTTCACACCCCTAACCTTTTTGTGTAGCGCCCCACGGCGCGCCGCACCCTCTTGTGCAGCGCCTAGCACGGGCGTTGCACCACCACCCGTGGCAGACCACAGGGCGCGCCCAGAAGGTAACGCCTCCGCACTAGGCGCCACACATGTAATGTGCAGCGCCTCCGCTAGGCGCCACACTTGTAAAGTGCAGCGCCTAGCGAGGCGCCTGATCTTGTGACTTATCCACCACTTGGCTGCCCCGCCCCACACCACACTCTCCCACTCTCCTCCCGAGCTTTTCCCTTCTACCACTCTCTCCCTCTCAAATCCTCTCCCAAATCTTGCAAATTTGAAGAATTTATCCGTGGATTTCAAGTCAAACCTCCTCAAGGTAATATTCTCCGATCCCTTGTTTTGATCCAAGTAAAGTTCCCATTGCTCATTTGTTGCTAGTTTGGGGAAACCCTAGTTTTGTTTGGATCTAGAGATTTGCATGGAGATGTGAGATGTTTGTTTGCCAATTTCTATGGTTAGGCTTTGTTAGTATGCTAGGGTTATTCTTATGGGTGTTCTTATGTTGGTGCTAGGGTTAGGTTTAGGGCTAGGTTATGGTTATGGTTATGGTTATGGTTATGGTTAGGGTTAGGGTTAGGGTTGTTGTTTGATATATATATTAGGGTTTCTATTCCGTGTTAATCCTTGTATTAGTACTCATGGAAGCAATGTTACCTTGTGATTTTGGAATGCTTATAGGGATGGGAAGAACATGTGTGTTTGTTCATCATGGGGACAAGGACGCCTTTTTGAAAGGCAATGTAGAACCGGACCCGGATGAGGTTGACAGGGTGTTTGATAGTAGTCCTAGCTATGCGGAGCTCTTTCAACAAGTTAGGGAAGATTTGAATTGGACGGACCCTAGTGATATCATAGAGTTGGAGGGAAAGCATAATGTTGGTTTTGGAATGCACATCCGTTGGAAGACAATGCGTGTCAACTCGGAGCAACGTTGGGTTGCATACAAGGAGACGGTGGCCGAATCACTAGACAAGGCTCTTGAGTTATTTGCAATGAAGAAGGTTGATTCAAGTTTGCATTTGGACTTGAACCGGAACCCCTCCCCTTTGGTTGCTAGTAGCCCCACACCCTTGAAGCGAGATGAAATTGTTGAACCTATTTTGACCCAAGAAGTGAGGCCAACATTGAGCCCGTTTACAAACAACCAAGATGAAGCTTTGCAAGAGGACAATGATGAGTATGCGGATGATGACAATGAACTTGATCTCCATGACAACAATGTGGGTGATCTCGACAAATATCACTTGCAAGAGACAATGGACCCTTCCATCCCTTTTTCCCGTGCATATGCATCGGACTCGGATGATGATGGTCCCGATGAACAAGTTGATGCGGAGGGGTTCACGGTGAAGGAGGCCGAAGCTTTCGAGAAGGTATTTGGTCGGGATCATCGGACTACATTGTTCAAGGATGTTAGTCTCGCGGATGAAGCCGTGGTAGATGGTGGCCAATGTGTACCTCTTGGGGTTAGGCCAAGCTCTCATCGTGATTTGGGAGACGACAAGAACCGGATTGCTAAAGGTTCTAAGTTCGACACCTTCTTGGAATTGAAGATGTGGCTCGACAACTACTCGACACGCATTATCGCCCACACAAGGTGGTGCACTCGGACGTCAAAGTGCGCTACACGGTTGCATGTGCATGTGAAGATGCAATATGTCCATGGATTGTGCGTGCAAGACCATGGAAAGGAGGTCCCACTTGGCACGTAGTGAGTTGTGTGCCAACTCACATGTGCCAAGGCAAAAGGGTGGATGGCAAGATTGTGTCCCAAAACCACAAACAACTCACGTCCGAGTTCATCGCCATGTGCTCTCCAACTCAATATCCACACTTCCAACAATGAGCGTCCAACATGTCATTGACCTTGTGAAAGCCATCTTTCACTACAAGGTGAAGTCTGGCAAGGCATGGAAGGCGAAGCAAGCCGCATTTAAGATGTTGCATGGTACTTGGGAGGAAAGCATACAACCAATCCCTAGGTTGTTGTTAGCCATGGCGCGAAAAACCCGGCATGGTTCATGTGGTCGAGCCTCATGGGCACCAAACAACGGTTCATGAAGGAAGGAAAGTCGAGTATTTGGTCGTGCTTTTTGGGCGCTCGAGCAATGTGTGAGGGCTTTCGAACATTGTAGGCCGGTCATCGCAATTGATGGCACGTTCTTGACCGGACAATTCAAGGGCACCTTGTTGGTTGCGATAGCAAGTGATGCCAATAACCGGGTGTTGCCATTGGCATTTGCTTTGGTTGAGGTGGAAAACAATGACAACTGTGAGTGGTTTCTGCATCTTTTGAGGACGAAGGTATTACCCGCTCAAAGGGAAATTTGTGTCATATCGGATCGGCATCAAGGAATTCTTAACGCGGTGGAGATTGACATTCCCGGGCATGCTCCGTTGCACCATCGATGGTGCATGAGGCACTTTTGTTCGAACTTCTATAGGGCATGTGGCCTTAAGGAGTTGGCCGATGATCTTCAAGATTGTTGTCTTGCTTTCTCTGAGAAGCGCTTCGCCACTTTGTACCACAAATTGCTCGCACGCAAAAAACTTGATGCCGGGGGTCAAGACTTTCTCAATAGGCACATTCAATACCGGAACAAGTGGGCACTTGCCTTTGATGAAGATGGCCGAAGATACGGTCAAATGACAAGCAATATGGCGGAATGCTTCAATAGGGTGCTCAAAGGTGCACGTGGATTACCCGTGACGGCAATAGTTCAATACACATTTGACAAGATGAATGTGTACTTTGTAAAGTACTCGATGGAAACCGATGCACAAATAGCGGGTGAGAACCCACGGAAGTACAAGTACAAGTTCCCACCCAAAGTTGATGAATGGTTGGTATTTCAATCACTATGGAGTGTGACGCCTACAGGCTAGGCGCTGCATAGGTCTGTAGCTATCCAGAGAGCAACAGAATGTATGTCAAGCTACAGACTTGTGCAGCGCCTAGAGAGCAACAGAATGTATGTCAAGCTATAGACCTGTGCAGCGCCTAGACAATGTGGCGCCTCCGAGCTAGGCGCCACATAGGTCTGTAACTTGTCCAACTTTCTGTTGCTCTTTGTTGCTCCAGTTTTTTTGTCCCTCTAACTGGGTCATTTCAAGTCATAGATAGTTGCATCACAGATAGTTGCATCACACAATAAGCATTACTAAGAACTTCTAGTTAAACATTACCACCAACATAGGGTTCAACACATAGAGTGACCATCACGACACGACAAGTTCGACATTACCACCAACATAGAGTTCAACATAGAGCTACCATTACTACCATTACTAAAAGAGGACGACGACTAGTTCCTTCCGCGCTTGCTGGATCCTCCCCTCTCTTGCAGAAATCTTCTTCACCTTCCTAGGAAGATTTAACCCGCTCCGGCCCGGCTCGCTCCGGTTCCTCCACGCCATCCACATCGTCATCCAAATAGTCATCTAAAGCCGCCATCCGCGAGGTGCCGGCCGTCCTTTTGCCTCTTTGGGTGAAGTCCTCAGTGTGTATTTCTTGAATCCTTCCTAGGCTTTAACTCGTATGCAGCATCAACCTTGTAGGTCCCCAAGGTCATATCATCAGAACCTATGCATCCACAAAAGATATGAAAAGACCGTGTGTGAGGATATAGTTAGCAATGCATCAACAATTGATATATATCCTCAGGCCATACCTCTTGGGTGACCACACCCACATCCTCATCGTCCAAAGGATTAGCATGGCCGAAGTTGATCTGATGGTGTCGCCGACCTAGAACGCTCGGTGATACATACTGGGTCGCGATAACCGAAAAGGTTTGATACCGCCTTAACTTTTGGCCCCGCATCGCAACATGAACAAGTGAATGAGACATCAAACATAGCAACACATGTTAAGTGCTAGTTTGAAGGAGATGTGAACCTTAATGAATGCTCGAAGTGCACCTTCCCTATCGCTTTTGCCAGCCGGGGTTGTTTCCAGAATAGTGTCGGTCTCATCAGCTGCTTTCTTGATCTGGGCACGCTATGAACATAAACGGTATTAACGTGTTAGGCAAGTGAAGATGTGAATAGTGCGAATTGAAAAGCAAAAAGGGCAAATACCACAAAGTTCATCATTGGCCCCACAGGGATCACTGAGTTGCCTTTCCTGACTAATGCGTTGTACTGGTGCTGGGCTACCTCATCAAAGACGGTGGGTTCTTCCAAAATCTTATCATCATACGCCGGCTTGCATACCTCCACATGGGTGACGCCTAGAAACCATGTTAGATAGTTGTTGAACGAATCGAGCGGTGCTCACGAAGCTTGGCTCGCTTTTCCAGCCCTAGCTTGCTCCACAAGAAGCGCCCACCGATGACATAGTTGTTGTGATGCTTGGCCCAATCCTTGATCTTCCGCTGCTTTTTCCTATCCAACCTGCAAGTTAGAAACATAATATTAGCATCATCGAAACCGCCGAGAAGCTGCTAATTGCTCAAGGTTGATTATATCTTACGATGTAGCATTATGGAGGTGTCCTCCCACTCCGCGGGTGTGGCATGAACAAACCAAACCGACGGTACACCCGATGTGGCAGGTGAAGCTCAACCGCCAGATTGCATATGAGTGGACACCGATATGCCGTAGATCCCTATCCCTAGTGCACATCGGATTCAGCCTGAACTCTATAGGGTTCCCAAAACTCTCTCCTTTTCCATACGGTTCGCATTCAACCTACAAAATGGGATAGAATGCAAAATTGATATCGAGTTACGATGGAAGCATGATAATAACTTATGCAATGTCGATTCACCGCCAGCGTGATCAAGGCCCATCTCGCTCCAGACAGCTTGTACGTGACCGAGGGATCATCCGTTATCTCATTTAACACATCCCACTTGTAAGCCCAAGTGGGGAGCCGAGGGTCGTCTTTCTCGCCCCAATCATCGAACTTCACGGTCTTGGTCGTCCAACCAGCAAACGCTCCCAGCTCCATATGGAAAGTGCGAGCAAACAACCACCAATACCTCCAGATAGCCAACAACAGGCTTCGTCCAACTGCACATAAAAGAGAACATGGTTGAATTAACAGCAAGATCGCATTCATAATGTACCAATGAATTGAAACAGAAACAACTTCATACATGTCTATACAAGTAAGCCAGTGTCGCCGAACCCCAACTCCATTTGCTATCGAAGACGGTCAACGCCTTGAGCCACATCCATGGAGCATTCTTGCATGTGCCATCAGCAAACATACTCCTGGATATCACGTACCACATGTAGACATGAGCATATGTATTCACCGTGTCCTCATCAGCATCCTCAGGGAAATTACTGAAGTTCGATACAATCCACGTGAAAGTAGCACCGGCTGCGACTCTTTCCTTCTTCTTGCCTTCTACTTCTGGTTCCCGCGGCTCCGGAGGGACCATACCGATAAGGGCAAGCATTTGCTCGCGCCACCCATCAGAATTGGTGCTCATATATAGAGGATTCCCATCGATAGGAAGACCGGTGATCATAGCTATATCCTAGAGCGTCACGGTCATCTCCCCAGTCCGAAGATGGAAAGTGTGTGTCTCCGACCTCCAATGATCAATAAGCGCGGTGAGTGCTGGAGCATTGTTGGGTGGCGTCGACCGGCTGACCAACTGAATGAAAGGGAGAAGTCCTGTCTCCCTAACATACGGCGTGTACCGCTCATCATAGCGCATCCACCCAACGTTGACCCCGTGAGCCCGAAGCTTCAGAGGTGCAAGCTCCTACAAGCAAACAAACAAATCATTACATATGGGGGTATGTGTTTGAAAAAAACACGAAATTCATAACACCGCAACTTTCATTATTACCGCTGCTTCACCGATATAGCGACGACCGTGTTGTAGATCCCAATGATCATTGAGAAGCCAAACCATCCTAGCAATTTGCAAGAAAGCTTTTTGTCAACACGATTATCTTTTGAATACAAAAAACTAAAGTAGGCCTACTAGATGCAACCATACCAATCTATGTATCCAACCATATCAAATCAAACATAACTAATAAAAAGGTTCCACAAATAACTAGGCCTACTTCATACAAATAACTTTTCCATAAACTATGCCTACTTCATAAAAATAACTCTTCCATAAACTAAACAAGGGTTCCACAAATCAAACAAAAAAGGGTTCCCCAAATCAATCAAACAAATCAATACATGCAAAGTTCTAATACATGCAAGATTCAAATCTAATCTAATCAAACAAGTATTCCCCAAATCTTCAAAATATCATATTTTCTATGGATAGAAAGAAGGGATGGGAAGAGAGTACCTTCTAGGATGGATTGGTGAAGAATGCACGGACCAAATCGTCGGATCTCAAGGATTTGGGAGAGGGATTGAGAGGGGAGAGGAGGAACCCGCCGCCGCTGCTTCACATTTCAAACCGAACGAATGGGTGGGGTGGGGAGGGGAGCGGGCGGTTGGCATCTAAGTCACCGTAGCGCTAACGCGCTGGGCGCTGACGTTACACATGTGGCGCTTAGCCGGAGGCGCGCAATCGCTGGGTGCGGGCCTGGGGCTGCCACGGTGGATGGTGTGCAACGCCTGCTAGGCGCTGCACAAGAGGGTGTGGCACCGCGTGGCGGGCGCTACACAAAAAGGTTAGGGGTGTGAAATAGTTTCACGGGCAGTTCATTCCGTGAATTGATTTCGTCCAGAGTCAAAATGGTCAAATTTGCCGTCTGGGGGCTTGGAGAAAAACCTTTCCTTGACCATCTTCCAGTCCGGCTGTGTGACGCCCCCAATTAAATCATACACTAATCATGCACGCAAATGTGTACGATCAAGATCAGGGACTCACGGGAAGATATCACAACACAACTCTAAAACATAAATAAGTCGTACAAGCATCATAATACAAGCCAGGGGCCTCGAGGGCTCAATACAAGTGCTCGATCATAGACGAAGTCATGGAAGCAACAATATCTGAGTACAAACATAAGTTAAACAAGTTTGCCTTAAGAAGGCTAGCACAAACCGGGATACAGACGAAGAGGCGCAGCCTCCCGCTCGATCCTCCTAACTACTCCCGATCGTCGTCGTGGGCTGCACGTAGTAGTAGGCACCTCCAGTGCAGTAATCGTCATCGACGGTGGCGTCTGGCTCCTGGGCTCCATCGTCTTGTCGCAGCAACCGGGTAAAGAAAAGGGGGAAAAGGGGGAACAAGGCAACCGTGAGTACTCATCCAAAGTACTCGCAAGCAAGGAGCTACACTACATATGCATGGATATATGTGTAAAGGGCCATATCAGTGGACCGAACTGCAGAATGCCAGAATAAGAGGGGGATAGCTAATCCTGTCGAAGACTACGCTTCTGGCAGCCTCCGTCTTGCAACATGTAGAAGAGAGTAGATCAAGTCCTCCAAGTAGCGTCGATAGCATAATCCTACCCGCGATCCTCCTCGTAACCCGAGAGAGAGCGACCACCGGGTTGTATCCGCACTTGGAAGGGTGTGTTTTATTAAGTATCCAGTTCTAGTTGTCATAAGGTCAAGGTACAACTCCAAGTCGCCCCATTATCAAGATCACGGCTATTCAATAGATTAACTTCACCGCAGGGTGCACCACATAACCCAACACACTTGATCCCACTTGGCCGGACACACTTTTCTCGGGTCATGCCCGCCATGAATATCAACACGCCGCAGCCCGACCTAGGCCAACAGAGCGGTCAAGACGCCGGTCTCAAACCTAAGCGCCAGGGTCCGGGCCCATCGCCTTAGCACACCCGCACGCTAAGTAACGCGATGGAAGCAGCACCTAGCAACCTCCATTACAAAGGAAGTCACGTTACGCGGTCCAATCGCGCGCGCGCCGCTTCGCCGACGTCACGAAGGCTTCGGCCGATACCACGACGCCGAGTGCCCATAACTGCTCTCGCAGAGTTGGTTAGTGCGATAGACCAAATGGCCGACTCAGATCAAATACCAAGATCTCGTTAAGTTGTGTTAAGTATCCATGAACGCCGACAGGCCAGCCCACCTCTCTCCTAGGCGGTCTCAACCTGCCTGCCGCCCGCCACAAATAACAATCGGGGCCGCCGGGAACCCTGTGCCCACCTCTACCGGGATGGAGCCACCGTCCTTTCAGCCCCATCTCCTAACAGTATTCACAGGTAATGTAATAGTATAAAGTATATAGTATATGCCCGTGATCACCTCCCAAGTGGTCACAACCCAAAGAGTATAGCATGGCGGACGGACAAGAGTGTAGGGTCACCGATGGAACACAAGCATCCTATACTAAGCGAAGAGGATAGGTAAAGGTAACAACAAAGAGTAGAAAGGACAGGCTATGCAGAAAGATAGGATTAAATGAAAGAAGTAACATGCTACACTACTCTAATGCAAGCAGATAGAGAAGAATAGGCGATATCCGTGATCAAGGGGGGGGGCTTGCCTGATTGCTCTGGCAAGGAGGGGTCGTCAACTTCGTAGTTGATCGGGGGTCGCGCAGCCTCTGGGTTCACCGGAAAGAAGTAACGGAGGGGGAACACAATAAATAACTGAGCAGTCAAAGTATCACAAAGCATAGCATGGTAATACACGATGCTAGAGGTGACCTAACGTAGTAGGAGGTGATACCGGAGGGGGAAACATCCGGAAAGTATCCCGTGTTCCGTGTTTTCGGACGGATGAACCGGAGGGGGAAAGTTGCGGGTTTGCTATGCTAGGGATGTGTGGCGGACGAACGGGCTGCGTATCCGAATTCGTCTCGTCGTTCTGAGCAACTTTCATGTAGAAAGTATTTTCATCCGAGTTACGGATTAAAAGATATGATTTTCTAAAGATTTAAATCCTTTTTTTGAATTAGCAGAATTAATTTAATTAGTAAATGTCATTATGACGTCAACATGACATCAGGGTGATGACAGCAGTCAACAGTCAGTTGACTTGGTCAAACTGACGCGTGGGTCCATTCATCATCGATCGATATCTAATTAACAGCTACTTAGTTTAATTAGCGTGTTAAGTAAATTTAACTAGTCAACTAATCAGATTTAATTAACTTAATTAATTTAGTTAGTTAATTAATTAATTAATATATTTTTATTTTTATTCCTTTTTTATATTTTTTAACGCTCGGTGGGGCCCCATGTCATTGGCCCTAGGGGCCAAACGGCGCGTGTTAACGGGAACGGGCACGGCAAGGCCACCTGTCGCAAGCTAACCCGGTGCGGCGGACGGAGCCTGTGGGCGCGGACCCGGCGCCGACGACCGAGGCCGCAGTCAAGGGCGGCGGCGAAGCGCAGGGACGGCGTGCGCGGGCGCTGTGCCCGAGGCCACCAGGGGAGGCGGGCTCCGTGAGCCGTGGAGCAGCGGTGGATGGGGCAGCGGCGGCGCTGGAAGCGACGCGCCCGACGGTTCGAGGCTGCAGCAGCAGGGAGGAAGCTAAAGCGCGAGGGGCCGTGGCGAGGCGGGCGGAGCGGCGCCTCCCGCAGACGCAGCTGCGGGCGAGGGAGGCATGGCGAACGGGCGGAGCCTCAGGTGGGCGGGCGCCGGGCGCCTGACTGGGCTCTGCGGGTGCCGGCGGTCACTGGGCCGGCCAGCGAGGGCGTCGTGGTGTTCGCGGCGACGGCGTCCAGCGTGGTGCGAGGAAGAGAAGGAGGGGGGCCTCACAGGGGGGTTGTAGGGACCGTGGCAGCGGGGGGCGATGGGGGGGGGGACGGGGACGTCGTCAGCGTCGAGGAGGCAGGCCGGTGGGGGAGGTCCGGCGAGGTGCTCATAGGCGGCGGCGAGGCTCGGGGTCGGCCGACCGATGAGGAGGAGGCCGAGGAAGCGAAGACGCAGGGGAGGAGCGACGATGGCGTCCGGCATGGTTGTCCCTGTCGGTGGCGACGGTCGGTCCGGTCGGCGTGGCTCGAGGAGGCCGGCAGGGTAGGGGGCGACGGCGTCGGGGCTGACGGACGGCGAGGTCCATGGGTAGCAAAGGCCCAGATCGGGGGAGAGGGGGAGGCGCCAGGGAGAGTGGGGGGATCGGGGGAAGTGGGTGTAGTGGGGGTGTGGGGTGGACCGATCTAGGTCACCGGGGATAAGGAGAGGGAGTGGTGGCCGGTTGGGCCGGTGGGTTGGCCAGTAGGGCTGTGGCCTGCTGGGCCGGAGCCCAGTCGGGGGGGGGGGGTTGCTTTCTCTTTTTTTGGTTAGTTTGTTTTCTGTTTTTTTTTATCTTCCTTCTTTTATTAATTTTCTATTTTGTTTTATTTCATTTTAAATCATTTAGGAAATTTCTAAAAATGAGCTTGCTGCACTATAATTACCCTGGCATTTAACTGCACACTCCGAACATTTTAGTTTAACATTTTAAAAACTGTTGTTGTTTGACAATTTTTTTTGAATTGATTTTTCAATTGGTTTGAACTAACGCAAGTTTAGCAACAGTAATCAAAGATGACTTGGCATCATTAGGAGAGTTTTACTGTAGCCTAATTATTCGGGCGTCACAATTCTCCTCTACTACAAGAAATCTCGTCCCGAGATTTTAGAGGTAAAGAAGGGGGGAGGTCTAGTTATGAAATTCTAACGGATCTTCTCGGCCTTGGTTGCTCTTCTCGAAGAAGTCGATCCATTACATTGACGTCTTCATTTCTTTGCTTCAGGTCATCATGGTGAAGTCGTCATCCTTTCTTCGGGGGTTCCTTCGTGCTTACGAATAGGTAAGGGGTAGCTCGGCTACGAGAGAATGCTTAAGGGGTAATCGTCTGGGGTTTTCCCATGAATGAATAGATGAGTATCTCTCGAGTTGAACAAATCGAGGGTAAGGTAAGAAGGTACAATAAGGAGTTCCAAGCGGATAGACAATCGTTCGATGCCTGAAAAAGAGTGTGAAAGGGGTTCAAAGCATCAAGTTTAAGTATTCCATCTGATACCGGAACAGATCACTAGGAAGGTGGCTCATGAATTACACACGAAACCAAGAGTAAGGGATAACTTTGTCAATAAGGTTTACAAGAGAGTCAGGTTTCGATCCTGTGGAACTGTGGGTTATGGGCCCACCATGTGGGTTAAAGTAGGAAGGGCGGAGACGTCTTGCGTGATCATGCAAGCAAGGCATGTCAGAGGGTAGCATGTCGATTATGTCAGCAACAACGTCGATACCAAGGGCGAGGGACGAAGAGAACCATTTTCCTGCTCGTTGAACGAGGCGGACCAATAGGCAAAGTTCCCGTCCGTCGGTGGCTACCGAAATGTCATCAACAAGAGAAACAGGTCTTATCGACACGGTTGTACACCAAGGTGTTTTACATAAGCAGAAGATTACTACTGCTTATATAATATAGATCACAAGAAGGGTTAAGCAAACCAAAGGAAAGGAAAGGTGATTACCAGGTTAAACATGCAATGGAAAGGAAAATGTGCTTAAACACGTATAACAGGGGTATATCCTTTCCAAAGTCAAGCAAAGGATGATATCCAAGACAGGATATAAAGTAGAAAACCCTTTAGATAAGAGGAGAGAAATTTCATGACATTACCTTACTGGGTCATATAAAGACCAGTGTTATAGCTCTTGGAAACATGTCCCAACCATCATATCTGACCGAGATTCAGATCTGATCGGTGTCAGGATACCTTAGACTCAGGATGCCTAAGAAGGAAGGGGTGCAACACAATTTGACGAGATGGTGTTGCAAGATTCTCGGAAAATGAAATATGGAAGCAAGTTCTGAACCATAGTTCATCGTTAAACAAGGAGAGGATGAGAAGGTGGCTGATGAACTTAGTGACAATTCATTGAGATTTCCAAAATATGGATCCCCACAATTAGGTGAACAAGGAGACATCATTGTCAGATCAAATGATATAATGATGTATGCTTGAGGAAGACATACACAATTTAAACATTGGTGAAAGGTGCACCCAACATATGGGCTGGGTTGCACAACCAACGCCGGAATGGTGATTCAATAATCAAGCCTAAGAATGAACGTCGACCATTAACTTCAAAGCAATAGGGTTGCTAGAAGTTTTGGAATTACGCATCACAGTCCATTTGTCAGTGGTTAGAAATAACACGGTGACCAGGAAAGAATGGTGATGGTGATAAGTATCACTTGTATCAAGAATTCTCCAGAGGTGGTGAAATTCTCACAACATTGAGGGCATAAGAGATGTTAATGTTCCAAGGTAAAGAAGAACAATTACTGGATAGCAAGGAACTCAAGGTATAACACC
This sequence comes from Aegilops longissima, assembly GCA_021605205.1. Taxonomy (NCBI): domain Eukaryota; kingdom Viridiplantae; phylum Streptophyta; class Magnoliopsida; order Poales; family Poaceae; genus Aegilops; species Aegilops longissima. The sequence continues at coordinate 145,841,916 of CM038676.1, read as the reverse complement.
AAACACGAACAAGCTTGTGTTGGTGGGAAGGCAATAAAATGGTCGATGATAACACCAATCATCAAGGGCAAGGATGGTATTTCTCATCATGAACATAGTTGACATCTCGGAAGAAGTCAAAGTGTTGAAGGTGATCCAACACATTTGCCGGGAGGTTTCGAGAGGATGCAATCAAACAACAGCGGCAACAAGCAAGGGAATGACGAAGTGGCAAGTTATAGGATCAATATATAAGATGCAAGCTCGGAACCAAGGTTGCCTTTCACGACAAGCAACATGATGTTGAAAGCTCGACGTAAGTCGTGCTCACACATCAAGAATTCGTGCACCGTAGAAGGACGAGGTAGCAGTCAAGATAGCAAGACCAGGATGCAGCCGATAGTCTACTGAATGACCAAATTGAGTTCAGAATTTCCTAGTAAAAATACTAGGGGTATTTGATTTGTAAAGCGGAATAATTTCAATAGTCGGTGTCTCGGTTGACCGCAATCCAGAACCCGTAGAGTGATTACGACAAGGAAAGACATTACTTCAACAAAGTTAGTAAGATGTGGTGCAATGGCCAGATATCTTCGAGGTACCAGGGGTAATACTCGAAGGTTGAACATGATAAAAGTATAACCGGGTCATTGACCTGTGACAGTAGATATTTCAACCTCGCCAAAAATAGACGAGGCACTAGAATGAATTCCCAGATATATCAGATCAGGACAGCATGGTCGGAACCATGATTGCAAAAGGCCAGATCCCAGATATAAGATGAACTTATACCAAAGGAATAATTAATTTAAGAGAAGCTTTAATGATAAGATCTACATCGTGTCCATGGGCATGAACACAAAGTTCAAGGTCGACTCCCACTTCTTCAACATATAACCTTCCATTCACTTCTCGCTTTGATAAAGGCATTAGTGTTGAAAGTTTTACCTGGTGAAATACCAGATGAGTATGACTCGTGAAAGTTTCCGAGTTCAGACATATAAAGGAAGGCATAGGTTCAACCCGTCAGGGTATCGTGGAAACATATACCACAAGCTTCAATAGTAAATACCACCAGCTTGAAACCAGAGCATGGTTGGCCAAGCAGATGATACAATTTACCAAAGGCACTATGTATCAGGGGAAGAACTCACAAGGTGATTGAATATGAAGGACACCGTCGGATACAATCCAAAAATGGATCAGGTGATCCACAACGGAGCTGATGTGAGTATCGGTACTCCATCAGAGGAAGAAAGAATGCACGAGCATCATATTATAGAACATCGGAATAATTCAGTGCTTAGATAACCAAGGAATTATGATTTCCAAAACAAAGGATCAGAAGCAGACGCTCTGATCAAGGATGGATAAGTTGTATAGACCAGAGGCACAATTGATGACAAATAGTTTGGTCGAGAACCAGCTCATGATTAAAACGACGTCTGAGCCGGAAGGATGAATTCTAGGATCTGTTTGAGGATTGCGAGCATTCGCAACAAATCGAATCAACGGACTCAAAATGACAATGACAATGGATGTCAACAAGATTACTAGACTTATGGGATTAACCATAACGCAAGCAATCAAGAATTTCAAGAGCAATAGGATGATTAAGATTTTCGGAAGATCGAATGACATTTCGAGGATTGGTGACATACATGAATCAACTGGGGATGAGTGGATACTCGGTAAGTGCGAGAAATTATCCGTAGGGGTATTCATGTAGCAAAGAACTGCAAGGCAGTAGGCACAAGGTATTCTCGGAACATTAGAGAGAATTTCGTGGTATCTTGTAATAAGAAGATCGACTGGGTATAAAGTAAGAATGATGGGTGTAAGTATTTATCCTTACGGATATTGAAGTGGTAGGGAATTGCAAAAGCAACGGGCACAAAGTCTCGGGACAATATCGGAAGGTATCTTCGGAATCCTTCGGTGCACAAAGTAATCATCTGGACTGAATGGGCTCTCCGGGAGAAAGTATTATCGAGAACCTAGAGTCCGAGTTAGTAAAATCGTATAACCCGAATAGAAGAGATGTCAGAGTCCCAGAGTAAAGGTCGAGGAGTAAACGATCCTAGTACCACCCAATGGCGACGTGTGCCCGTAAGACACACAGCCATGTTAGTAAAAGTTTTTGCAACGTCTAGACTCGACTTCGCCAAGGAGTTGGAAAGGGGATTCCTACAGCAAATCGGCTCGATACCAATCTTGTGACGCCTTCGATTCAATCAGACACTAATCATGCACGCAAATGTGTACGATCAAGATCGTGGACTCACGAGAAGATATCACAACACAACTCTAAAACATAAATAAGTCGTATAAGCATCATAATACAAGCCAGGGCCTCGAGGGCTCGAATACAAGTGCTCGATCATAGAAGAGTCAGCGGAAGCAACAATATCTGAGTACGGACATAAGTTAAACAAGTTTGCCTTAAGAAGGCTAGCACAAACCGATACAGATCGAAGAGGCGCGGGCCTCTTGCCCGGGATCCTCCTAACTACTCCTCGATCGCCGCCGTGGGCTGCACGTAGTAGTAGGCACCTCCAAAGGCAGAGTCGCCATCGACGGTATGCTCGCCCTGGGCTCCCTCGTGCCGTCGTAGCAACCGGTAAAGAAAAGGGGAAAAGGGGAACAAGGCAACCATGAGTACTCATCCAAAGTACTGCAAGCAAGGAGCTACACTACATATGTATGGATATATGTGTAAAGGGCCATATCGGTGGACTGAACTCAGAATGCCGTAATAAGAGGGGATAGCTAATCCCGTCAAGACTACGCTCGCAGCCTCCGCCTTGCAACATGTAGAAGAGAGTAGACTAAAGTCCTCTAAGTAGCCTCAAGATAGCATAATCCTACCCGCGATCCCTCCTCGTGAGCCCCGAGAGAGAGCGACCACCGGTTGTATCCGCACTTGGAAGGGTGTGTTTTATTAAGTATCCAGTTCTAGTTGTCATAAGGTCAAGGTACAACTCCAAGTCGCCCTGCTATCAAGATCACGGTTATTCAATAGATTAACTTTCCGCAGGTGCACCACATAACCCAACACGCTTGATCCCATTTGGCGGACACACTTTTCTCGGGTCATGCCCGCCATGAAGATCAACACGCCGCAGCCCGACCTAGGCCAACATAGCGGTCAAGACGCCGGTTCAAACCTAAGCGCCAGGGTCTGGGCCCATCGCCAGTAGCACACCGCACGCTAAGTAACGTGGCCGAAGCGCACCTAGCAACCTCCATTACAAAGGAAGTCATGTTACGCGGTCCAATCGGGCGCGCCGCTCGCCGCCGACGCCACGAAGGCTTCGGCCGATACCACGACGCCGAGTGCCCATAATCGCTCCCGCAGAGTTGGTTAGTGCGATAGACCAAATGGCCGACTCAGATCAAATACCAAGATCTCGTTGCAGTTAGTATCCGCGAACGCCGACCAGGGCCAGGCCCACTCTCTCCTAGGCGGTCTCAACCTGCCCTGCTGCCTCCGCCACAAATAACGATGAGGGTCGGGAACCCAGGCCCACCTCTACCGGGATGGAGCCACCGTCCTTTCAGCCCCCATCTCCAACAAAGATCACTGTAATGTAATAGTGTAAAGTATATAGATATGCCCGTGATCACCTCCAAGTGATCACAACCCAAGAGTATAGCATGGCGAGATTTTGACAAGAGTGTAGGGTCAATGATGGAACACTAGCATCCTATACTAAGCAAGAGGATAAAGGTAAAGGTAACAAAAGAGTAGAAAGGACAAAGCTATGCAAAAGATAGGATTAATGAAAGCAAGAATATGCTACACTACTCTAATGCAAGCAGATACGTAAGAATAGGCGATATCCGTGATCAAGGGGGCTTGCCTCGATTGCTCGCAAGAAGGAGGTGTCGCCAACTCCGTAGTCGATCTGGGGGCCGTCGGCGATCTCGGGGTCTACCGGAAAGAAGTAACGGAGGGGGAACACAATAAATAACTAAGAAAATCAAAGTATCACAAAGCATAGCATGGTAATACGCGGTGCTAGAGGTGACCTAACGCAGTAGGAGGTGATACCGGTGGAGGGGGGAAACATCCGGGAAAGTATCCCCGTGTTTCGTGTTTTAGGACGGATGAACCGGAGGGGGAAATTTGCGGGTTTGCTATGCTAGGGATGTGTGGCGGACGAACAGGCTGTGTATCCGAATTCGTCTCATCGTTCTGAGCAACTTTCATGTAGAAAGTATTTTCATCCGAGTTACGGATTGAAAGATATGATTTTCTAAAGATTTAAATCCTTTTTTTGAATTAGCAGAATTAATTTAATTAGGAAATGTCATTATGACGTCAGCATGACATCAGGGTGATGTCAGCAGTCAACAGTCAGTTGACTTGGTCAAACTGACGCGTGGGTCCATTCTATCATTGACTGATATCTAATTAACAGTTACTTAGTTTAATTAGCAGGTTAAGTGAATTTAACTAGTCAACTAATCAGGATTTAATTAACTTAATTAATTTAGTTAGTTAATTAATTAATTAATATATTTTTTATTTTTTATTCCTTTTTTATATTTTTTAACGTTCCAGGGGGTGGGGCCCCCATGTCATTGGCCCTAGGGGCCAAACGGGCGCGCGGTTAACGGGAAACGGGCACGGGCGTGGGCACCCTTCGAGGCTAACCCGGGTGCAGCGGATGGAGCCCAGGGGCGCCGGACCCGGGCGCCGACTAACCGAGGCCGCAGTTCGCGGGCGGGCGGCGAGCGCAGGGACGGCGTGGCGGGGGCGCGTGCCCGAGGCCACCAGGGGAGGCGGTTCGTGAGCCGTGGAGCAGCGGTGGATGGGGCGGGCGGGCGCGAGGAAGCAGGCGCGGCCCGGCGATTCGAGGCTGCAGCAGCAGGGGAGGAGGCTAAGGGCGCGAGGGGCCGGTGGCCAGAGGCAGGGCGGAGCGGCGCCTCCTGCAGCACGCAGCTGCGGGGCGAGGGGAGGCATGGCGAAACGGGGCGGAGCCCCAGGGTGGGCGGGCGCCGGGCGCTGACTGGCGCCGCGGTGCCGGCGGTCACTGGCTGGCAGCGAGGGCGCCGTGGTGTTCAAGGGCGACGCCGACCAGTGGTGCGAGGAAGAGAAGGAGGGGGCCTCAGGGGGGTGTAGGGACCGTGGGCAGCGGGGGTCGAGGGGGGGACGGGACGCCATCGGGCGCGGAGGAGGTGCGGTGGGGAGGTCCGCGAGGTGCTCTGCAGCGTGGCGAGGCTCGGGTCGGCCGGGCCGATGAGGAGGAGGCCGAGGACGCGAAGACGCAGGGAGGAGCGCGATGGCGCCCGTGTGGTTGTCCCCTGTCGGTGGAGACGGTCGGTCCGGCCAGCGTGGGCTCGAGGAGGCCGGCAGGTAGGGGCGACGGCGCTGGGATGACGGATTATGAGGTCCATGGGTAGCAGCTGGCCCAGATCGGGGGAGAGGGGAGGCGCCAGGAGAGTGGGGGATCGGGAAGTGGGTGTAGTGGGGGTGGGGTGGACCGATGTAGGTCACCGGGATAAGGAGAGGGAGTGGTGGCTGTTGGGCGGTGGGTTGGCCAAGAGGGTTGTGGCTCCGGGCCGGAGCCCCTGGGGTTGCTTTTCCTTTTTTGGTTAGTTTGTTTTCTGGTTTTTTTTGTATTTTCTTTCTTTTATTTATTTTCTATTTTGTTTTATTTCATTTTAAATCATTTAGGAAATTTCTAAAAATGAGTTTGCTGCACTATAATTACCCTGGCATTTAACTGCACACTCAGAACATTTTAGTTTAACATTTTAAAAACTGTTGTTGTTTGACAATTTTTTTTTTAATTGATATTTCAATTGGTTTGAACTAACGCAAGTTTAGCAACAGTAATGAAAGATGACTTGGTATCATTAGGAGAGTTTTACTGTAGCCTAATTATCCGGGCGTCACAGGCTGCGACTGGGTTGTGCTGGTGCGGAAGGCAACTTGGCAGGAGCAAATGGCGCCACCCTTCTGGAGGCCAACCCATGCATCGAGCTGGCTGTCGAAGTAGCCTTGGCCCCTGAAGGGCAAGGGCCAATCCCCATGTGACCTCCACCGCTGGCCCTTGGTGTCGAAGGAGAAGGTGGACATGGCCGACGGGCACGGGCTTGGGCCGTCGTAGTTGCTGTGCGCCGTTAAGAAGATGGTACGTCCATCTGGGTGCAAGGCGTACGAGTCGATGACTTCCTTGGTGAACGGCCATGGCGAGGGCACGCTTTGCCAGTGCCAGTCCATGGTTGGCCTTGGAGCCCACGGATCGTCGTTGTCCGTTGGTGCCAACGACATGGCCTGAAAGAAGTCCTGCTGCGTGTTTTGGATGAACCATGGGAACGGGTACAGCGCATCGGCAGTGGCAACACACCTATGGTGACACAGCAGTGGTTCCGGGAGGGGAGGACCGACGGCCAGCCCGGCCGCCTCTGTGTCGTAAACGAGGCTGGAGGTCTGTCCGCAGCGTGGGTTGGTGGTGATGAAGATGTTGCCACCCATGGCAGCGAAGGTCATGCAACGACGAGGCACGGGTGCGATTAACCGGAGAACGCCAGGCTCCCCGAGGTCAGAGTAGTTAGTGTCCTTGTCAATCTTGTGAACGGTGAAGCCATTGCTCCAGTCATCGAGCAGCAGATAGAGGTGCTTCTGCTTCTCCAGCTTTTTGCCGGTGCGTTCAGAGTAGCTCGCCTGCCCTTACCGCCGCTTACGCACCCCTCCAATCATCTGCTCCTCCTCCGGGCTATCAATTCTCCGGTTCATCATCCGCTCTACAGATCTGTCTGTCATCTAGGGGAGTATCAGACTGTGTTGAGGATTGTGTTGGCGTACCTTGCCGCCTCGTCATCTAGGGGAGTATCAGACTAGAGGACGAGGATTGTGTTGATTGAACTGAATTGTAAACAGTTATAAAAGGGCTGCCTGCCAGGGGTTCTAGCTAAGTTGAAATCGGACTCGATCCTAAACCGATTGCAATCGGAAAGGGAAAAGGTCACGTACCTCCTCAAAATCCGAGTCGTAGATGGTCAGATAAAGCTACCAGATCTCTGACCTCGGACCGCCGCCGGGAGTTGAGGCGACGGCGAATACAGATGGAAGGCGGCGTGAGCTTCGTCAGGACCCGTCTGAACCTGCAACTGTCAAAACCAAAGCGAGACCTCGTCAATTAAGGTGCGGCTAGGATGGATGCGGACGAGAAGCGCCAATCGGACGGCTGCCGCTGAATTTACCCGATCATTTACTGTCATCGTGTTACTTTTGCTTTTCGATCACACTGATCGTGTCACCGCTGACCACGGCTACTATTTTACTGCTTGCCGGCTGCTATGTTTAACTTGTTTTTTTACGGGATATAAAATGGAATTTTCCTTACTCAAGAAAGAACAAAGTTCTCCGTACAAAGTGTTGGTATATTTGCAGAGCTTGACCACAGCCAAATTGTACTTCTTGCTTCCACACGACCTGTTAAACAAACTAGGGTTTGGAACAATGCTCGATCCTCCTCTTAACCTTGTGGCCGTTGGGCTATCGCACGATGGTTTGATGATCTTAGAGGGCAAGTTCGAAGGACTCGAAGGCTATGTTGTGGGCCGGATGACCAAGAGTCGTCGCGGCAAGCTCTACATCGACGATGCAGGCTGGGGCCCCGAGGCCGGCTCTATCGAGTACGGATACCGGGTCCCTTTGGTAGCATACACGTGTTCATCGGCAAGATCGGTGAGCCAGGCCTCGAGCCGGACATCCGCACCGACTCGCCGAGACGGCTCAACGGGCTAAACCTGCCCCGCTAAACCGCCGTCAAGCGTGCTGTGGGAGTCATCCATGGAGGAAACTACGAGGACGGATCGCATCCGTGGCGAAACCGTTGTTTACTCGGATGACGAAGTCGTCGATCGGAGAAACCGAATCTCGCATCACCGCAAGATGGCTAGATTGGGGGCTGTTCCGACGGTGACAGTAATACGGACCCCTTTGATCTGCCCAATCGGGTTGGAATATTCATGGCCGGTACATAAGCGACGCTTCACTCTTCAACCGCCGCGACAATGGTCGCCGGTTCGACAGCGGCGATGGCAGCCGGGCAGAGGCCCCGTGCGCCCGCCGGCTCAAGTTTTATCAGAACTATTTGATGCATTGGCCGTGCTCATGGCAGAGGCTAACCCGGCAGATCAAGACCTACATAACGCAGAGATTGCAAAGGTGAAGGAACAAATCACCCAAAGCTAAAGCGGATCTGGCGATTGCGCACGTTAGGATGGTGGCGAACGGGCCGCTGGATGCGCAGCTTATAGGCTCATGTTGGATCAATATGCGCCGCATGAAGTCATGAAAGAAAATACAGATCCCGTCGCCTCGGTTTCGAGGGAAGAGACTCTTCAACACCGCAGGAGCAGGGACCAGAATCCGCCGCGGTGGTGAACCGGCGGAAGCACTGGACGGGCGCGCCGTTCAGCCCGTGTGATAGATCTGCTCGCCATCATGCCGCGCGGCTCGGGCTGTGCAAACACCTCCGTGTCACTACTCCAACCCGATGGATAACCTTGTTGCGGCTGCGCGCGTTGGAGGCAATTCCAATCGGCGATTCACCACAGCGGTAGAAACACGCCGGGTCAAAGAGCTCCTTAGGACGGCTCGTCCAACAGAAGCATATTCATACAGCCGTGATCGGATCCACTCCACCCCCGCCCGAGCCGGAGCTATAGCAGCGCGCAGATGAACCGCCGTGTTGGTAATGCTTCAGCGCTGGTGCACCTCAAGGCAACAACCCGGCGGTGGTTTCAAAATGCTCAAGAGGTGGTGGACCGGCCAGGCACGAGGGAGGCCGAGTTAGCAAAGACAAAGATCGGGATTATCAGCTTGCGCTGGTTCGACCGACTATTTTCGAGCCTCGAGTTACATCTAGCTCTTTGGGGTGCCTTGCTCGCCCCCGCATTACGCAATGTACGCTGCCCAAAGATTTCAAGGGCCACGAAGGTGCCCAATTATACCGCCGATCCGCTCCGTAAGCGTGGATAGAAAGCTATGAGATGGCCATGGAGATCTTTGGATGTGGATGAAGCTGCGTGTGCGAAGTATTTCACCATGATGCTTGAAGGCACAGCCCGTACTTGGTTGAAAAACCTGCCGCCCAATTCCATCAGTTCATGGACCCAGTTACGGACCCGTTTCATTCAGAATTTCAAAGATACCTGCAAGCAGCCCATGTCTGTGGTGGACTTGGCGGCTTGTGTCCAGGCGGAGGGGGAATCCACAACCCATTGGGTACGACGCGTTTTGGAAGTTCTGCATTCTTCAGACCGGATCAACGCTGATTCTGCAATCTTAACCCTAGAGGGCAACTGCTGGTTCAAACCTTTAAAATTGAAGCTGGGTCGCATGAAGCATTTTTGCAATGACATGGGCACTTTCATGGGCGTTTTAGTGAAGTATGCTGATTCTGATAGTACCAAGGATCCCGAGTCCGAAGAGGAGGATGAAACAGGGAAGGGAAAACAGAACAGCAACTCCAGAGGCCAGAAAGATCACCGGCGGGTAATGGAGGAAACAAGCGAAGGCAATGGTAACATGGGCTTCAGAGCCAACACCAACGCAAGATGACAAGGGCCAACGGCGCAAGGGTAAACAGCCAACCGAGGTGGTGCGCCTAATCACAATCCGCACTGTTGAATTATCTGCTGAATCAACCATGTCCAAGCATGGGACGAAGGAGGCGCCAAAGAAACCACCTCTGGAAGGATTGTTACATTATGCAGGAGTTCAAAAGTTCTAGTGCTTTCCAAGATGATCAAGGCCCCGCGGCGGTTCGTGGTCCGCCCGGTTACGTGGAGGAAATTCGTCCAGGTTTAATGGTAATCCGGGCGGCGTAACAATCGTAATAATCAAAACAACCAAGGTGGTTACAATCAGCAGCAGCAGCATCGGGTTATCGAGCAATCCAAGCAGCTTGAATGGTGCGATGATCACGCCTTCACCACTAGCTTGGACAAGCGAGACTGGAAACTTCGTAAGCGGGCAGTCAACATTGTTGAACCGCCGTGCCTCATTACCTACGCTGGTCGAACAGCCTATTGTGTGGAGTAGAGAGGATCATCCTCCCCGGTTGACAATCCGGTCAGCTAGCCCTAGTGGTGGCGCCGTGGGAGGATACAAGTTCACCAAGGTACTTATGGATGGGGGAGCAGCATCAACATCTCAGTATTACGAGACCTTCCGTCGAGGGGTTAGCAGATAAACATCTCAAACCGCCCAATACAGTGTTTCATGGTGTGGTGCCCGCAAGTCAGCATATCCGTTGGTAAAATAGCTCGAGGTGGCCTTTGGGGATGAACATGACTCAGATCGGAAACATTGACGCTTGAAGTGGTGAAAATTCAAAGTCCTTACCACGCCTGCTGTTTGGGCGGCCGGCTTATGCCAAGTTCATGGCGCGACCTTGTTATGTCTATTTGCAGCTAAAAATGCCGGGTCACAAAGGGACGATAACGGTTCATGGGAGCCGCAAGATCGCTTTAGAGTGTGAGGAAGGTGATGCGGCTTACACAGAGTCGGTTTGTGCCATCAAGAGCTAAAGTACTATAAAGATAATATTGATCCGTGGATATGACCCGCTGAAGAAGCCAACTACAGAGCACGATCCGCCTTGAAGTTTAAATCGGCGGCCGAGACTAAACTTGTTGACTTTGTACCCGTGATTCGCCCAAGCAGTTCATCATCGTGCCAACTTGGATCCTAAATAGGAAGGCGCGCCATCGAAGTTCATCCGTGAGAATCGACATTTTTGCATGGAAGCCTTCCGACATGCCGGTGTACCGAGGGAACTCGCTGAGCACACTCTTAATGTTGATCCCAAATACAAACCGTAAAGCAGTTTCTTCGCCGGTTTAACGAGGAAAGGCGAAGGCCATTGGAGAGGAGGTTGCGTGCTCTTAGCAGCAGATTTTATCGCTGAAGTTTTCCATCCGAGTGGCTTGCTAATCCGGTGCTGGTCCTTAAGAAAAACGGCACTTGGCGCATGTGTGTGGATTACACAGATCTTAACAAGGCTTGCCCAGCAGATCATTTTGCCCTCCCCTGCATTGACCAGATTATTGATGCTACGGCGGGTTGTGAGCGTTTGAGCTTTTTGGATGCATATTCTGGATATCATCAAATCAAAATGGCGGTTAAGGACCAAGAGAAGACATCGTTTATCACTCCCTTTGGAGCCTTCTGCTATGTGTCTATGCCCTTTGGGCTCAAGAGCGCCAAGCAACTTATCAACGCTATGCATGTAATTGCTTGCATGAACAGATCGGCCGTAACGCGCATGCTTATGTGGATGATATTGTGGTTAAGTCAAGGAAGAAGGAAACACTGATTGTGGATTTGAGAGAAACCTTTGACAACTTGCGGGTGTACAAGATGATGCTTAACCCGCCAAATGTGTTTTCGTGTTCCGCAGCAAGTTATTAGGTTTTTTGTGTCCAACAGGGGATTGAAGCTAATCCGAGAAGATTACAACTATCACCTCCCTGGCTAAGCCAAAGTGTATCAATGATGTCCAGCGATTGGCGGGCCGGATTACCGCGCTGAGCCGGTTTATCAGCCGCCTCGAAGAGAAGGCCATTCCTTTGTACCAGATGCTGAAGAAGACAGATCAGTTTGTCTGGAGTCCGGCTGCTGATGAAGCATTGGAGGACTTGAAGCGGCAATTGGCCAACCCGCCTGTACTCACCGCTCCCATTGACAAAGAGCCGCTTCTGCTATATGTTGCTACTAATGCCAGGGCAGTTAGCGTGGCCGTTGTGGTAGAACGGAAGGAGGCAGGGAAGGAGCATCCGGTTCAACGTCCGGTTTATTATATCAGCGAGGTGCTTATTGAGTCCAAGCAGAGATACCCGCATTGGCGTAAGCTGGTGTATGGAGTTTTTATGGCGTCGGAAGTCAAGCAGTATTTTCAAGGGCATCCCATCACAAAGGGTCGATTCAGCTCCCTTGGGTGATATCATACTGTAACCGGAGGCGATCGCCGGATTGCTAAGTGGGCTATAGAGCTTGGGCCGCACGATTTAAAGTATGTGCCTCGGACGGCAGTAAAATCCCAGGCACTTGTGGATTTCATTAATGATTGGACGGAGTTACAAGCACCTGAAGAAAAGCCGGATCATACCTATTGGACCATCCACTTTGACGGGTCCAGGCAGTTGGAAGGCTCGGGGGCTGGAGTCGTGTTAACTTCCCCATGAGGTGACAAGTTTTGTTACGTCCTCCGTTTAATGTTCCCTTGTACTAACAATGCAGCAGAGTATGAAGCCTTGCTCCATGGTCTTCGGATGGCTAAGGAGATGAATCTAAGCCGGGTTAAGTGCTTCGGTGACTCGGACTTGGTGGCCCAACAGTGTCCGCACTTGGGATTCCAAAGACCCACCATGGCTGCATATCGTCGGGAGGTGGATGTTGTTGCAGGTCATTTCAAAGGCTATCAGGTGGACCATGTGGATCGACGGAAGAATGAAGCGGCAGACGCTTTAAGCCGGTTGGGCTCTCAACGCAAACCGGTCCCGCCCAATGTTTTCCTTGATGTACCGCACAACCCGTCAGTCAAGCTCCCCGATGAAGCAGATTTGGCTATTCCTGATCCGGAGGCTCAGTTGGTGGCAGCCCTGCATGTCATTCCGGATTGGACGCTCCCTTATTTGGCGACATGAGCCGGGCGAAGTTAATAAAGATGAGACGTTGGTCCCGACAGATAGTTCGGGCGGTCCAAGTCTATGACCATTGTTAATGGCGAGTTGCATCATTGCAGGTGTCGGGCGTTTCAACGCTGTGTGTCCCCGAGGAAGGCTGTGAAATATTGTGTGAGATCCACGGCGAGACCTGTGGTCACCATGCCGGTTCAAAATCCTTGGTGGCTAAGGCGTTCCGCCACGGTTTTTATTGGTTGACTGCCCATGCTGATGCGGAAGATCTGGTCAGGCGATGTGATGGTTGCCAGAAGTTTTCTAGACGTGCTCATATACCGGCCCAAGAATTGAGGATGATTCCAATTACTTGGTCGTTTGCGACTTGGGGGCTGGATATGGTTGGACCTTTTAAAAGGTCCAAGGACAAGAAGACACACTTGTTGGTGGCAGTTGACAAATTTACAAAGTGGGTCGAGGCAGAGCCTGTTAGCAAGTGTGATGCGGCCACGGCGGTTCAGTTCATCAAAAGGGTGATCTTCCGGTTTGGTTTTCCACACAGTATCATCACAGATAATGGTACCAATTTGTCCAAAGGTGCCATGAAGGAATTTTGTGAACGTGAGCACATCCGACTTGACGTTTCTTCAGTAGCTCACCCACAGTCCAATGGTCAAGCAGAACGAGCTAATCAGGAGATCCTGAGAGGTATCAAGCCCCGGCTTATGGTCCCTTTACAGAGGACGCCGGGCTGTTGGGTAGAAGAGCTACCATCTGTGCTATGGAGTATAAATACTACCCCTAACAGATCCACTGGATACACACCGTTCTTTATGGTCTATGGAGCGGAGGCGGTCCTCCCCAGCGATATCCGTCATGACTCACCTCGTGTGGCAGCCTATGTTGAGGCAGATAACGAGACAGCACGGCAGGACGCTTTGGATCGACTGGATGAAGAACGAGATATGGCGGCTGCTCGCTCGGCGATTTACCAGCAGGATCTTCGTCGGTATCACAGTCGACGGGTTAGAACCAGAACCTTTCAAGAAGGAGACTTGGTGCTTCGGCTCATTCAATACCGCATGATATGCACAAGCTATCCAAGCCTTGGGAAGGGCCTTTGTGGTCAGCAAGAATCTGCATAACGGGTCGCATTATATCGATCGATGTTCGAGAGCATAAAGACTCACGCACGTCAGAAGAGGAGACCAACAGGCCGTGGAACATAGCTCATCTTCGGCCTTATTATACATGAGCCATCGGCTCTCCTTATGTACATATTATGACAATGTATACATTATGAATAAAAGCAATAAACTGGAGCCTCTGCTAAAGCGGGGTATCCGTTCTGTAAACATCCAGTTTGGTTACATGGAGTTGTTGTTTTAAAACGGCCTCCGGTTTACCCTTCAAGAATGTTTTTCAGAAGTTTTTAGACGTCACTTGGGGGCTTGGTCGTATCCGAACCAATGCAACACCTCTTGATGGGCGAAAACCACCAGATCACTTGGGGACATGGTCAAGTCTGAACCAGTCACGCCTCTTGATCGCCTAAGGTCATAGAGTCACTTGGGGGCTTGGTCGAACCCGAACCATTGCCACGCCATTTGATCGGCATAATGCCACGGTTTCAGTTGGGGACCTGGCTGACTTGAACCATGGCTACACCTTATTGGGAGCTTGGTCGTGTCCGACCATGGTAACACCATCTGATCGGCTCCGTAAAGCCTCTTTTTTCATAACTATTATTAAAACCGGTTCAACCAGTCCATTGATGGAATTCGGTCTATTTTTAATCCGGAGATAACTATTCCGGTTTTACATTTTCTGTTGACATCCCATTGAGGAGTAACAGGGGGCTTCACACGACCCGGCATGGTTTACATGGTAAATCGGCATTCTAAACACAGGAGCTGTTTTCTCCTTTGACGGTAACGGTTTACACAACCGCCGCTTCAAGGTTGGCTAAACCAACTTCATGCCCGATGCTGGCAGGTATTTTTGTATCACAAAATTTTGATCATATACCTCAATATTTCATTATATATAAATATGAACGTCACAAACCGGCCGGCAACACAAGCCGCCGTGGCGTTTAAGAATTTGTGATCTGAGGTGATATAGATTGAAGGTTTCGTTATTCAATCAACGAAGACGCCTATGTGCAAAGGTTGCAGATTGAAGGAACAAAGGCATATTCAAAACAAAAGTGATGGCTATTCTATTACAAGGCATTCAGAGGCCCAACATTTCGAATGGTGTCATGACTAGCAGCTTATGATGCATCAACCGGCTTGACGGATTAAGCTTCATTGCCGGGTTGACGTGAAGAAGATGGATCGTCTGGCGTCGGATCAGCTTCTTCCTCCTCATCACCCGATGGACGGAAGTCATTGGTGGACCAGTCAATCCGGGTAAAAGCCTGAAAGACAGCCTCTTCACTTATAAGCTCAGCCGGATCAACGTCAGGGGCACAAGTGTGCTTACGGATTGGGGGAACAAGGTTCTGCACTTCCGGAATGACAACTTCCACCCGCCTGTTGTTTGCATCATAGAAAGAACGGTAAACCGCCAGGTTGGCTTCTGCTGCTAGTTGACTCGCCAGAGGACGCATCTCCTTTGTTATCCGTTTGAGGGCATCATTATCAAAAGCTTCGCCGTTTTCTTGAGCGCTGGGGAAGCCCTTGGCTATATCCGCCGGATCAAGGTCTGCTATCCATGCTTTGGCGCGAGTTAGAGCCAATAAAGTGCCAGCCCGGTCATGGATTGTTTCAACTCTTCGTTGTGCAGGATCATGGATAGTCGGTCCAAGGTGTCTTTGATCAAAGACGGAGCTGTGTTATCATATGACGTCGCACATATGACTCGCTGGGTGCCAGGATACAGTTGCTCAATCAGCGTATACGCGGCCTTGAGCTTCTTCCGCATGTCCAAGCCCAGATGAGTAATGCGCTTCCCTATACCGGTTTAAGGAAGTTCAGGTTAAACCGGCGGAAATGTCAAAACGGAATAGTAATCACAAACCTTGGTGAAACATCTCTTACCAAAGATCGCAGAGGTCATGGCATTAATTTGGTGCCTCAGTCCGGTGAGCTCTTCTGTCACCGGTCTAAGAGCTGCTTCAGCATCTTCCGCCCGTTTCAGCAACCCGGCCTTCTCCGTCTCCCAGTTGGCCTGCTCAGATTTAAACCACTCCTTGAGCTGTTCCATAGTGGTCAAGGCGGTTTTCAACTCATCCTTGGCTTTGGAGGCCTCTGCTTGTTGGGTCTTCAGATTGGCACGAAGGTCATTAAGCTGTCCGGTTTGTTGGCATATCTCACTCTGATACAAAAAGGGGATCAAGTTAGTTGTTTCCTCATGAAGTCCCAAGCTCAATACAGGTATTCAACTTGGCACTTGGGGGCTAATGGCTAATTGCTCAAACATGTTTTGCTACTGTGATACAATTTATAATCCCGGTTTAACTCTGCTAAGTTGAACCGGCCCTTGGGGGCTACTACATCACAAAGGTACAAGAGAGGCATAACTCCTTACCTCATAGCGCTCCTTCATAAGATTCACCAGACCAGCTTCGAAGTCACGGCTTGTGTAGAGCCGGTTCAGGAAGCCGGAGTGAAGTTCTTGGGCAGAGAAATTGTCATAAGCTGACATATCAGTTTTTCCCTTCTCCTTACTCATGGCAGTAAACTCTTCCTTGGCGCTGTGTTTTGATAGAGCAACCGGATTGCCAGGGGCGATATAGGCGGTGCCCGTCACTACGACATCATCATCTTTGGCCGGGCTGGCCCGATTGGCATTCTTTCCTGGGCTTGGTGCTTTCATACCCGGGCTCGGCGGATCAGCAACTAAAACCTGTTACGCTGCGGGACTCGTGGAGCAGGATGTGATGTTTCCACTTGGGCGCCCGGTTCAATCTTCGGCGGATTAGCACCGCTGCTTTGGTTAAATCCGCAGAGCTGTTTTTAGCGACTTCAGGTTTTTCGCCATGATGCTCGGAGTCTTCTCCGGATCAACGCCCATGAGGGTCAAGGGTCTTTGCCTTCTTACTTAAGCGAGCCTTGGTGCTGCAACATTCAGGGTTAGAGTATGATAAACCGACAAATGCAAAAGAAGAAGGGGTAATATGCTTACCCAGCAGCAACTTTAAGAGGAGGCAGTTGAGTGGTTGATGAACCGCCAGATGAGTTGGAAGAGGCCCGATAATTGGATCGACGGATTGAGAGGACATCGAAGAAACCTTTCAAAGGATAACGCCAGAGAACACATCACCTCCGGACGACGCTCCGGGTTGGGGTGTCGTAAACCGGACGACGAATTTGTTGGTCATTGTGCCGGGTCGTACGGGCGTTCTTCAGCTTGCTATGTCTTCAAAGAAAGATTTGGATTCAAATGAGCATTGGAGTGAGATTTTTCACTTTCCGGATCATGGAGCTAATTCGCTTAACGGTACAAGATCGAATCGAAGAAAGACGGATTACCTCAACAGGATCGGCATGGCTGGCCTCGCATCATCTCGGGATTGTAGCATTAATAGGATGAGTGATAAAAGGACAAAGTAAATCAAGCTTTACCTCCAAGATTCGAATCTTCATCTTCCGACGGTTCAGAAGACTCGGCGGTTTTCCTCTTACCAGCCTTCTTGGTGGTCTTGGACTTCACACGAGGGACCCAGGCCGGTTTGGTTCGTTTCCAGAAGGAGCTGTTAGCCTAAAAAGTAACAAGGATTAATATATATCAATAAGGCATTAAAATCAGTAGAGCAATGAGCGGAGCCTTACCGCAGGCGGTTTGTTGGAAACACAGAACGGGGCCAACCCGGTTTGGCTGCAGACGGAGATCGGTTCGTCAAGCATCTTCTTCACTGCCTCACTAACTTCAAGCTCAGTTATTGGTAGCTCGTGACGTCGTTGCGGGTCTTTGACGCTACCAGTGTATTCATGCATCAATCCGGGGCGGCGGCTTAATGGCAAGATGCCCCAAGAAACCCAGCATCGAACAAGGTCAATACCAGTTAAACCATTGGCCATTAGAGCCCGGAGCTTGATAATTTGGGGCGCAAAATTCTTCCGTTCTGCGGCGGTCAAGCGTAAAGGCAATGGGTGATGGTTGCTAAGCGGTGAGGGCGGTAACCCGTAAGGGTTTTCGCTGTCGAGCGGTATTCCGCAATAGAACCAGGTTTGGTTCCATCTTTTTGATGGCTGTGCTGTTTTGCGTGAGGAAAATCTACTTCCTTCCTTTTCGGATTGAAACGCCACCAAGCTCCGTGTTAGGGCCATCCAAAACTCAAGACGGCGGTTCAAATGAAAGAAATCCCGAATAACTCCACAGATGGTTCTTCTTGAAGGTAGACTTGCAGAAAACTTGAAAATTGCATA
Source organism: Aegilops longissima (assembly GCA_021605205.1). NCBI lineage: Eukaryota > Viridiplantae > Streptophyta > Magnoliopsida > Poales > Poaceae > Aegilops > Aegilops longissima. The sequence continues at coordinate 145,823,917 of CM038676.1, read as the reverse complement.
TATTGTACACGAGTTCGGACCAATATCTTGTGGATGGAGTTGGAAACTTGCGAGGACATCCCGAAGAATTTTGATCCGAGCGGCTGAATCGGTCTAAGTGTTGCATAAATACAATTACTTCTCCTTCTTGAGGTTCAGGAGGGCATTCGCATCCGAACACGCCAATGAAGGACATTTTGGAGGCTAAAGCGCCGGTGGTGACATATCCATTGAGTTGCGTCTCGGTGATCTTGGACCGGACCCAATTGCAAGCTGAGAATTGTTTGGCCATTCCGGAGGGAAAAAACTGCGAAAGGAAAAGTAAAGACCGGTTCACCATTAACGGTTCAGCATATTATACAATGCTAAACCGCAGTTTGGCATCGATCCAATTTCCGTTTAAGCGAGGACTAATGGAGTATGGAGGATTAGCTATCAAAAATTAAACCGCCCTTAGGAGGAAGGGACAGAACTGGAAAATCTGCTAAGTGTTGACAGAAACAGGTTTCACACATGAACGGAATTAATTTGGATCTACCGAAGATTCAGTAAGGAAAAATTTCTGCGATCCCTACAGGCTTTATAAAGGGCAAGGGAGTTCGGGCGTTCTATCAAGAGGGTCTGAATAAAAAGGAAGGTTTGCAAAGTGCCAAACTGAAGGCGGAGCAGCCACTACACAGGATATATGCTACGGTTGGATTAAAAAGCCATGGCAGAGCAGGCATGAAGAGACTAGGGATGAACACCTATGAACGACAATATGAACAGGGGCCTTAAGATGCAGATCTAGGGTATGAGGAGGAGCCTTACCCGATGCACAGGACAGCGGAGGAGCGCCGAGAGTCTCTGGTACAACCAGGTTGATGCAGCGACCTTGGGTTGGTGCGGCGTTCGGAGGTCGGAGGCGACGGCGGAGCTTGAGCTGGGCGCCGCGAGGAAGAAGAAGCGGAAGGAGGAAGAAGAGAAAGGGCCTTCCGGTATGTTTATAATGAGATGAGTAATTGATAAAGCGAGAATCGAGGAGTTGAAAGCGGCGGATGGCGCAGCGGTCGCCTCGATTTCCGGGATAGTATTAAATAAAGGGAATCTTATCGTTTGGGCTTCTTTAATGAGGATGACGTCAAGATGCTCTATTGCTGGGGTCGGAGGATGACGTCACGGCGGTTTAAGCATATGGCGGTTTACGAAATATGAAGGAAGATATTCAGAGTTTTCTAAGATGTTGAAGATTAACATGAACAGGTTCAAGTCAATCTGGGGCCTAATGTTGGGGATGTAACTACTGAATATAAACCACCCTGGAGGGGCCGGTTCACCCTCAGCCATAATTGGAGCCCAGGAAGACTCAGAAGGTGGCGATTCGCCTTACAGCTTATAGGCCCGGAGCCCAGGGGCGAATTAGGTCCCATAATGGTAAAACCGCCATAACCATGTAACTTGTGTTGTAAGATAAGAGAAAGGAGAGACCGAGCCGGACACTTGTATGAGCCGGCCTCGGGACTCTATAGACCGGCCGGACGTCAACCCGTGTATATAAGGGGACGACCCGGCGGCGGTTTAGGGACAGACAATTACAACTCGAGGCTTAGGCGAAGCTATTGCTCCCTAATCACCGAGATCACATCAATTCCATTACAAACTAGACGTAGGCTTTTACCTTCATCGAAGGGGCCGAACTAGTATAACCCTTGTGTCTTTGCGTCCGCTTTAACCCCTCTAAGTTAACCCGTTCGATGGCCCCACGACTAAGTCCTTTCATGAGGACATCTGCCGTGACAATTCCACGACAGCTGTCATATATTTATAAGAGGGAACCGTATAAATACAGGTTATGTTACAACACATATATCTATTATATACTTAGTCTAACACCCTCCCTCAATCTTAACTATGTCCACGAAACACTCGTAAGGTTAAGATTGCGCCGACATCCTCAAAAGAAGGCAAGGGCAAGGGCTTAGTGAAAATATCAGCAAGTTGATCCTTAGAAGAAACAAACTTGATCTGGAGAAGCTTTTGAGCAACACGTTCCCTCACAAAGTGATAGTCAACTTTGATGTGCTTCGTTCGGGCATGAAATACTGGATTGGATGAAAGGTATGTAGCACCGATGTTATCACACCAAAGGACAGGCGGCTGAGTTGGAGAGACCTTCAACTCCCGAAGCAACGATTGCACCCACATGATCTCAGCTGTGACATTAGCAACCGCTTTGTACTCAGCTTCAAAGATTACCCGGACACCGTAGTTTGCTTAAGTAGCTTGCCGCTTGATCAAGTTAGGTCCAAAGAACACAGCATGTCCCCGTGGATCGCCTCGTCATCAGACTACCAGCCTAGTCGGCATCGAAAATGCGAGATCAGTCCGTAGGCGCCGATCAAGATGAAGACCATATGAACCAGCAGACGAACATAGCGCAAGATGCGCTTAACAATGACCGGTGAGAATCACGCGGCGCATGAAGATATCGCACACACGGTTCACTGCAAACGATATGTCTGGTCGAGTGATGAGCAAGTATTGCAGTCCACCAACAATGTTGTGATACTCAGTGGCATCCTCAGGAGAAAGCAAGTCACCAGCAAGAGCAGTTAGTTTGTCTGTGACAGACATGGGAGTTGTAGCAGGCTTGCACTGCAACATACCTGCAGGAGGGAGGAGATCCTGGGAGTACTTCTTCTTTAGTAAGAGTCAAGCCACCATCAGAATGAAGAACCTCGAGACCCAGAAAATAATGCAGTCTCCCAAGATCCTTAACATCAAACTCAACACCAAGAGAGGACACCAGCCGATCCATAGCAGCAGCAGACGAGCTAACAATGATGATGTCATCAACATAGACCAGAATGTACATAGTCACCTCCGGTCGCTGAAGGATAAACAAAGACGTGTCCGCTGCAGAAGGCACAAACCCATGAGCACGAAGAGCAGTGCCAAGACGTGCATGCCACGCACGAGGGGCCTGCTTCATACCATAAAGAGCTTTGACAAGACGACACAAATGATGTGGCTGAGAAGGATCAACAAAACCGGGCGGCTGACGCATATAAACCTCTTCTTCCAGAACTCCATGGAGAAAAGCATTCTGAACGTCAAGTTGTCAAAGCGACCATCCTCGAGTAACAGCCAAGGAGAAAAGAACACGAATAGTGGTTGGTTTAATAACAGGACTGAATGTGTCTGCATAATCAATACCATACCGTTGCTTGAATCCCTTGGCAACCAGACGTGCCTTGTATCTCCCAATGGAACCATCAGCATGTTTCTTCACCTTGAATACCCATTTAGAGTCAATGACATTGACACGAGATGGAGGTGGAACCAGGCGCCAAGTGTTGTTTCGTTGAAGAGCATGAATCTCCTACTCCATCGCAGCACGCCAGTGTGGAATGCCAAGTACTGCCTGAAAATGTCGTGGTTCAGTCGTAGGGTCGGCCTCAGTATGCGCCATACAGGCCGCAAGCCATGCAACAGTGCCGTCAGTGCGCTTCTTCGGTTGGAAGATACCACTCTTGCTGCGAGTATGAGGACGCAGGATGACAGGCGGAGGTGGCGGTGGAGCAGCCACCACAGAGGAGCCACTGTCCATCAGCGGCGAAGAAGACGTGCCTGGAGTGGTTGGTGAATACGAGCCGCTCGAAGCAACGATCGGCGGCCGCCCGCCAGCGATCGTGCAAGGAGCAGCAGCCCGTGGAGCAACGCTGCGGGTCACCGCCCAGCGACATCACCGCGGGGTCAGCCGGCCCAGGCGACAACGAGGCCAAGGACCCAGGCGACGTGGGTGCCTCGTCGGATCCACGTGCATGTCCCATGCATGCGCGATCGTCGTCATGAGCAGCCGGCGTAGCGGCGGCTGGCGCAGATGAGGCCTCATTATCATCCTCAAGAAGCTCAAGTCGTGCACCTCACCCAGTCCCTGCACCATGGTTAGGCAACAACAGAGGAGAATATGCAGCATCCACAAACTGATCAGGCAAAACTGGAAAAGAGTGCAACTCGGTGACGGGAGTATCAGTGGAAGATGTGAGCGTGGAAAAAGGGAAGACAGTCTCATCGAACACAACATCACGGGAAATGTAAACACGATTCCTTAGAATGTGGAGACACTTGTAACCTTTGTGGAGAGGACTGTACCCAAGGAACACACATTTTTTTGATCGATACTCAAGTTTATGCTTGTTGTACGGACGAAGATGTGGCCAACACGCACAACCAAACACTTTGAGGAAGGAGTAATCTGGAGTTTCATGAAGCAACACCTCGAGAGGAGACTTCATACGAAGAAGTCGTGGGAGTCCTGTTTATCAAAAACAAGCAAAGTGACAAAAGCATCGCCCGTAAACTAAAAGGAACAGAGGCATGTGCAAGAAGGGTTAGACCAGTTTCAACTATGTGACGGTGCTTGCGCCAGCTGCACTGCTCGCTGATATGTATGAGGACAAGACACATGGTGTGAGATGCCAAGCTTCAAAGAAGGTGTTGAGATTACGATATTCACCCCCAAATGGATTGAACATTGATAATTTTGTGCTTAAGCAACCGCTCAACATGCGCTTGAAAATTGCATAAAGACATGAAACACATCAGATTTGCGCTTAATAAGATAAATCCAAGTAAAGCGACTGAAAGCATCGATGAAACTGACATAATAGTTGTGACCATTGACAGAAGTTTGGGCATAGCCCCACACATCTGAAAACACAAGTTCGAGAGGAGCCTTGACAACACGACTCGATACAGAAAAAGGCAACTGATGACTCTTGCCTTGTTGACAGGCATCACACACTAGAAACTCCTTATTACTCGACTCGACAGGAAGACTATGACGATGAAGCACATGGCGCACAATGGGAGTGGCAGGATGACCAAGGCGAGAATGCCACTGCGACGATGACACCCGAACACCATTGAAAACTTGAGGAACTCGTTCATGGACTCGTGGCACATCAGGCGCATATAATCCGTCACGAGCTCGACCACTAAGTAGAACATGTTGGGGAACGTAGCAGAAATTCAAAATTTTCCTACGTGTCACCAAGAACTATCTATGGAGAAACCAGCAACGAGGGGAAGGAGAGTGCATCTACATACCCTTGTAGATCGCTAAGCGAAGCGCTCAAGAGAACGGGGTTGAAGGAGTCGACTGCCGTGATCCAAATCACCGGAGATCCTAGTGCCGAACGAACGGCACCTCCGCGTTCAACACACGTACAGCCCGGTGACGTCTCCCATGCCTTGATCCAGCAAGGAGAGAGGGAGAGGTTGGGGAAGACTTCATCCAGCAGCAGCACAACGGCATGGTGGTGGTGGAGGAGCGTGGTGATCCAGCAGGGCTTCGCCAAGCACCGCGAGATATGAGGAGAATGAGAGGTAGGGCTGCGCCAACATGAGAAGAACTTCATATGTTGGGCTGCCCCTTTGCCTCCACTATATATAGGGGGAGAGGGGGGCTGCGCCCCCACCTAGGGTTCCACCCCTAGGGGCGGCGGCCAGCCCTAGATCCCATCTAGGGGGCAGCCAAGGGGGGGAGGAGTGCCTCCCAAGTCAAGCGGAGGCCCTCCCCTTAGGGTTTCCCTCTCCCATGCGCATGGGCCTTGGGGGGCTGGTGCCCCTGGCCCATTAAGGCTAGGGCGCCTCACAGCCCATGCTACTGTATTGACGTGGTGGAACAATTTCCGGACCTCCGAATCCTCCGAACCTTCCGAAGCTTCCTGCACAATACCGTAAAAACCCGAACTTTTCCTTAACCCAACAACAACTTTCCATATATAGATCTTTACCTCCGACCATTCCGAACTCCTCCCGACGTCCGGGATCTCATCCGGACTCAACAACATTCAAGAACCACGATATCTATTCCCTATAACCCTAGCGCCATCGAACCTTATGTGTAGACCCTACGGGTTCGGGAACCATGCGAATATGACCGAGACGTTCTCCACCAATAACCAATAGCGGATCTGGATACCCATGTTGGCTCCTACATGTTCCACGATGATCTCATCGGATGAACCACGATGTCAAGGACTCAATCGATCCCGTGATACAATTCCCTTTGTCTAGCGGTATTGTACTTGCCCGAGATTCGATCGTCGGTATCCCGATACCTTGTTCAATCTCGTTACGCAAGTCTCTTTACTCGCTCCGTAACACATCATCCCGTGATCAACTCCTTGATCACATTGTGCACATTATGATGATGTCCTACCGAGTGGGCCCAGAGATACCTCTCCGTCACACGGAGTGACAAATCCTAGTCTCGATTCGTGCCAACCCTGAGACACTTTCGGAGATACCCGTAGTGCACCTTTATAGCCACCCAGTTACGTTGTGACGCTTGGTACACCCAAAGCACTCCTACGGTATCCGGAGTTGCACAATCTCATGGTCTAAGGAAATGATACTTGACATTAGAAAAGCTTTAGCATACTGAACTACACGATCTTTGTGCTAGGCTTAGGATTGTCTTGTCCATCACATCATTCTCCTAATGATGTGATCCCGTTATCAACGACATCCAATGTCCATGGTCAGGAAACCGTAACCATCTATTGATCAACGAGCTAGTCAACTAGAGGCTTACTAGGGACATGGTGTTGTCTATGTATCCACACATGTATCCGAGTTTCCTATCAATACAATTATAGCATGGATAATAAACGATTATCATGAACAAGGAAATATAATAATAATAACTAATTTATTATTGCCTCTAGGGCATATTTCCAACAGTCTCCCACTTGCACTAGAGTCAATAATCTAGTTCACATCGCCATGTGATTAACACTCACAGGTCACATCGCCATGTGACCAACATCCAAAGAGTTTACTAGTGTCACTAAACTAGCTCACATCATCATGTGATTAAGACTCAATGAGTTCTGGGGTTTGATCATGTTTTGCTTGTGAGAGAGGTTTTAGTCAACGGGTCTGCAACATTCAGATCCGTATGTACTTCACAATCTCTAGGTCATATTGTAAATGCTGCTTCCATGCTCCACTTGGAGCTATTCCAAATGGTTGCTCCACTATACGTATCCCGTTTGCTACTCATAGTCACTCGGATAGGTGTTAAAGCTTGCATCGACGTAACCCTTTACGCCGAACTCTTTATCACCTCCATAATCGAGAAACATTTCCTTATTTACTCAAAGGACAATTTTGACCGCTGTCCAATGATCCATTCCTGGATCATTCTTGTACCCCTTGACTGACTCATGGAAAGGCACACTTCCGGTGCGGTACACAACATAGCATACTATAGAGCCTACGTCTAAAGCATAGGGGACGACCTTCGTCCTTTCTCTCTCTTCTGCCGTGGTCGAGCTTTAAGTCTTAACTTCATACATTGCAACTCAGGCAAGAACTCCTTCTTCGTCTGATCCATCTTGAACACCTTCAAGATCATGTCAAGGTATGTGCTCATTTGAAAGTATCATTTAGCATTTTTGATCTATCCTCATAGATCTTGATGCTCAATGTTCAAGCAGCTTAATCCAGGTTTTCTATTGAAAAACACTTTTCAAATAACCCTATATGCTTTCCAGAAATTCTACATCATTTCCAATCAACAATATGTCAACAACATATACTCATCAGAAATTCTATAGTGCTCCCACTCACTTCTTTGGATATACAAGTTTCTCATAAACTTTGTATAAACCCAAAATATTTGATCATCTCATCAAAGCATACTTTCCAACTCCGAGATGCTTACTCCAGTCCTTAGAAGGATTGCTGGAGCTTTGCATACTTGTTAGCATCTTTCAGGATTGTCAAAACCTTCTGGTTGTATCACATACAACCTTTCCTCAGGAAAATCGTCGAGGAAACAATGTTTTGACATCCTATCTGCAAGATTTCATAAATAATGCATCAACTGCTAACATAATTCCAACAGACTCTTAGCATCGCTACGAGTGAGAAAGTCTCATCGTAGTCAACTCCTTGAACTTGTAGGAAAACAACTTAGCGACAAGTCAAGCTTTCTTAATGGTGACACTTACCATCATTGTCTGTCTTCCTTTTAAAATCCATCTGTACTCAACAGCCTTACGACCATCAAGTAGTTCTTCCAAAGTCTATACTTTGTTTTCATGCATGGATCCTCTCGGATTTTATGGCCTTGAGCCATTCGTCGAAATCCGGGCCCACCATCGCTTCTCCATAGCTCGTAGGTTCATTGTTGTCTAGCAACATGACCTCTAAGACAGGATTACGTATTACTCTGAAGTAGTACACATCCTTGTCGACCTACGAGGTTTGGTAGTGACTTGATCCGAAGTTTCATGATCAATATCATCAGCTTCCACTTCAATTGGTGTAGGCGCCACAAGAACAACTTCATGTGCCCTGCTACACACTAGTTGAAGTGACGGTTCAGTAACCTCATCAAGTCTCCACCATCATCCCACTCAATTCTTTCGAGAGAAACTTTTCCTCGAGAAAGGACCCGATTCTAGAAACAAGCCCTTTGCTTCCGGATCTCGAGGTGGAGGTATACCCAACTGTTTTGGGTATCCTATGAAGATGCATTTATCCGCTTTGGGTTTGAGCTTATCAGGCTAAAACTTTTCCACATAAGCTTCGCAGTCCCAAACTTTTAAGAAATGACAGCTTAGGTTTCTCTAAACCATAGTTCATACGTTGTCATCTCAACGGAATTACGTGGTGCCCTATTTGAAGTGAATGCGGTTGTCTCTAATGCCAACCCATAAACGATAGTGGTAATTCGATAAGAGACATCATCGTATGCACCATATCCAATAGGGTGCAGCTATGATGTTCGGACGCACCATCACACTATGGTGTTCCAGGCGGTATTAGTTATGAAACAAATTCCACAATGTCTTAATTGTATACCAAACTCATAACTCAGATACTCATCTCTATGATCATATCATAGACATTTTATTCTCTTGTCACGACGATCTTCAACTTCACTCTAAAATTACTTGAACCTTTCAATAATTCAGATTTGTGTTTCATCAAGTAAATATACTCAGCATCTACTCAAATCATCTGTGAAGTAAGAACATAATTATATCCACTGCGTGCCTCAGCACTCATTGGACTGCACACATCAAAATGTATTACTTCCAACAAGTTGCTTTCTTGTTCCATCTCATCGAAAACGAGGCCTTAGGTATCTTGCCCATGTGGTATGATTTGCATGTCTCAAGTGATTCAAAATCAAGTGAGTCCAAACGATCCATCCGTATGGAGTTTCTTCATGCATATATACCAATAGACATGGTTCGCATGTCTCAATCTTTTCAAAAATGAGTGAGTCCAAAGATCCATTACATGGAGCTTCTTCATGCGTTTTATATCAATATGACTCAAATTGCAGTGCCACAAGTATGTGGTACTATCATTACTATCTTATATCTTTTGGCATGAACATGTGTATCACTACGATCGAGATTCAATAAACCATTCATTTTAGGTGCAAGACCATTGAAGGTATTATTCAAATAAACAGAGTAACCATTATTCTCCTTCGATGAATAACCGTATTGCGATAAACATAATCCAATCATGTCTACGCTCAACGCAAACACCAAATAACAATTTATTTAGGTTTAACACCAATCTCGATGGTAGAGGGAGCATGCGATGCTTGATCACATCAACCTTGGAAACACTTCCAACACACATCGTCATCTCACCTTTAGCCAGTCCCCGTTTATTCCATAGCTCTTTTATTTCGAGTTACTATCACTTAGCAACCGAACTGGTATCTTAATACCCTGGTGCTACTAGGAGTACTAGTAAAGTACACACTAATATAATGTATATCCAATATACTTCTGTCGACCTTGCCAGCCTTCTCATCTACCAATTATCTAGGGTAGTCCTGCTTCAGTGACCGTTCCCCTTATTACAGAAGCACTTAGTCTCGGGTTTGGGTTCAACCTTGGGTTTCTTCACTAGAGCAGCAACTGATTTGCCGTTTCATGAAGTATCCCTTCTTGCCCTTGCCCTTCTTGAAACTAGTGGTTTTACTAACCATCAACAATTGATGCTCCTTCTTGATTTCTACTTTCGAGGTGTCAAACATCGCGAATATTTCAAGGATCATCATATCTATCCATGATATGTTATAGTTCATCACGAAGCTCTAGTAGCTTGGTGGAAATGACTTTGGAGATACATCACTATCCCATCTGGAAGATCAACTCCCACTCGATTCAAGTGATTGTTGTACTCAGACACTTTGAGCACAAGGTCAACGATTGAGCTTTTCTCCCTTAGTTTGCAGGCTAAGAAAATCATCGGAGGTCTTATACCTCTTGACGTGGGCACGAGCCTGAAATCCCAATTTCAGCCCTCGAAACATCTCATATGTTCCGCGATGTTTTGAAATCGTCTTTGGTGCCTCAACTCTAAACCGTTTAACTGAACTATCACGTAGTTATCAAAACGCGTATGTCAAATGTTCGCAACATCCACAGACGACGTTCGAGGTTCAGCACACCGGGCGGTGCATTAAGGACATAAGCCTTCTACGAAGCAACGAGGACAATCCTCAGTTTACGGACCCAGTCCGCATAATTGCTACTATCAACTTTCAACTAAATTTTCTCTAGGAACATATCTAAAACAATAGAACTGAAACGCGAGCTACGACATAATTTGCAAATACCTTTTGACTATGTTCAGGATAATTAAGTTCATCTTATGAACTCCCGCTCAGATAGACATCCCTCTAGTCATCTAAGTGATTACATGATCCGAGTCAACTAGGACGTGTCCGATCATCACGTGAGACGGACTAGTCATCATCGGTGAACATCTTCATGTTGATCGTATCTACCATACGACTCATGCTCGACCATTCGGTCTCTTGTGTTCCGAGGCCATGTCTGTACATGCTAGGCTCCTCAAGTCAACCTAAGTGTTTCACGTGTGTAAATCTGGCTTACACCCGTTGTATGTGAACGTTAGAATCTATCACACCCGATCATCACGTGGTGCTTCGAAACGACGAACTTTCGCAATGGTGCACAGTTAGGGGGAACACTTTCTTGAAATTTTAATGAGGAATCATCTTATTTACTACCGTCGTTCTAAGCAAATAAGATGCATAAACATGATAAACATCACATGCAATCAAATAGTGACATGATATGGCCAATGTCATCTTGCTCCTTTTGATCTCCATCTTCGGGGCTCCATGATCATTATCGTCACCGGCATGACACCATGATCTCCATCATCATGATCTCCATCATCGTGTCTTAATGAAGTTGTCTCGCCAACTATTACTTCTACTACTATGGCTAACGGTTTAGTAATAAAGTAAAGTAATTACATGGCGTTGTTCAATGACACGCAGGTCATACAATAAATTAAGACAACTCCTATGGCTCCTGCCGGTTGTCATACTCATCGACATGCAAGTCGTGATTCCTATTACAAGAACATGATCAATCTCATACATCACATATCATTCATCACATTCTTTTGGCCATATCACATCACATAGCATACCCTGCAAAAACAAGTTAGACGTCCTCTAATTGTTGTTTGCATGTTTGGCTGCTATGAGTTTCTAGCAAGAACGTTTCTTACCTACGCAAAAACCACAATGTGATATGCCAATTACTATTTACCCTTCATAAGGACCCTTTTCATCGAATCCGATCCGACTAAAGTGGGAGAGGCTGGCACCCGCTAGCCACCTTACGCAACAAGTGCATGTCAGTCGGTGGAACCTGTCTCACGTAAGTGTACGTGTAAGGTCGGTCCGGGCCGCTTCATCCCACAATACCGTCGAAACAAGATTGTACTAGTAACGGTAAGCATATTGAACAAAATCAACGCCCACAACTACTTTGTGTTCTACTCGTGCAAAGAATCTACGCAATAGACCTAGCTATGATACCACTGTTGGGGAACGTAGCAGAAATTCAAAATTTTCCTACGTGTCACCAAGATCTATCTATGGAGAAACCAACAATGAGGGGAAGGAGAGTACATCTACATACCCTTGTAGATCGCTAAGCGGAAGCGTTCAATAGAACGGGGTTGAAGGAGTCGACTGCCGTGATCCAAATCACCGGAGATCCTAGTGCCGAACGGACGGCACCTCCGCGCTCAATACACGCACAGCCGGTGACGCCTCCCATGCCTTGATCCAGCAAGGAGAGAGGGAGAGGTTGGGAAGACTCCATCCAGCAGCAGCACAACGGCATGATGGTGGTGGAGGAGTGCAGGATCCAGCAGGCTTCACCAAGCACCGCGAGATATGAGGAGAAAGAGAGGAAGGCGCCAAAGATGAGAAGAACTTCATATGTTGGGCTGCCCTTTGCCTCCACTATATATAGGGGAGAGGGGCTGCGCCCCACCTAGGGTTCCACCCCTAGGGCGGCGGCCAGCCCTAGATCCCATCTAGGGCGGCCAAGGGGAGGAGTGCCTCCCAAGTCAAGTGGAGGCCCTCCCCTTAGGGTTTCCCTCTCCCATGCGCATGGGCCTTGGGGGCTGGCCCCTGGCCCATTAAGGCTAGGGCGCCTCACAGCCCATGCTGCTGTATTGGACGTGGTGGAACAATTTCGGACCTCCGGACCCTCCGAGTCCTCCGAACCTTCCGAAGCTTCCAAGACAATACCGAAAAACCCGAACTTTTCCTAACCCAAACAACAACTTTCCATATATAAATCTTTACCTCCGGACCATTCCGAACTCCTCGTGACGTCCGGGATCTCATCCGAGACTCAACAACATTCGGTAACCACGATATCTATTCCCTATAACCCTAGCGCCATCGAACCTTATGTGTAGACCCTACGGGTTCGGGAACCATGCGAACATGACCGAGACGTTCTCCGGTCAATAACCAACATGGGATCTGGATACCCATGTTGGCTCCTACATGTTCCATGATGATCTCATCGGATGAACCACGATGTCAAGGACTCAATCGATCCCGTATACAATTCCCTTTGTCTAGCGGTATTGTACTTGCCCGAGATTCGATCGTCGGTATCCCGATACCTTGTTCAATCTCGTTACCGGCAAGTCTCTTTACTCGTTCCGTAACACATCATCCCGTGATCAACTCCTTGATCACATTGTGCACATTATGATGATGTCCTACCGAGTGGGCCCAGAGATACCTCTCCGTCACACGGAGTGACAAATCCTAGTCTCGATTCGTGCCAACCCAACAGACACTTTCGGAGATACCCGTAGTGCACCTTTATAGCCACCCAGTTACGTTGTGACGTTTGGTACACCCAAAGCACTCCTACGGTATCCGGGAGTTGCACAATCTCATGGTCTAAGGAAATGATACTTGACATTAGAAAAGCTTTAGCATACTAACTACGATCTTTGTGCTAGGCTTAGGATTGGGTCTTGTCCATCACATCATTCTCCTAATGATGTGATCCCGTTATCAACAACATCCAATGTCCATGGTCGGAAACCGTAACCATCTATTGATCAACGAGCTAGTCAACTAGAGGCTTACTAGGGACATGGTGTTGTCTATGTATCCACACATGTATCTGAGTTTCCTATCAATACAATTATAGCATGGATAATAAACGATTATCATGAACAAGGAAATATAATAATAATAACTAATTTATTATTGCCTCTAGGGCATATTTCCAACAGTCTCCCACTTGCACTAGAGTCAATAATCTAGTTCACATCGCCATGTGATTAACACTCACAGGTCACATCGCCATGTGACCAACATCCAAAGAGTTTACTAGTGTCACTAAACTAGCTCACATCATCATGTGATTAAGACTCAATGAGTTCTGGGGTTTGATCATGTTTTGCTTGTGAGAGAGGTTTTAGTCAACGGGTCTGCAACATTCAGATCCTTATGTACTTCGCAAATCTCTAGGTCATATAGTAAATGCTACTTCCATGCTCCACTTGGAGCTATTCCAAATGGTTGCTCCACTATACGTATCCCGTTTGCTACTCATAGTCACTCGGATAGGTGTTAAAGCTTGCATCGACGTAACCCTTTACGCCGAACTCTTTAACACCTCCATAATCGAGAAACATGTCCTTATTTACTCCAAGGACAGTTTTGACCGCTGTCCAATGATCCATTCCTGGATCATTCTTGTACCCCTTGACTGACTCATGGCAAGGCACACTTCCGGTGCGGTAGACAGCATAGCATACTATAGAGCCTACGTCTAAAGCATAGGGGACGACCTTCGTCCTTTCTCTCTCTTCTGCCGTGGTCGAGCTTTAAGTCTTAACTTCATACCTTGCAACTCAGGCAAGAACTCCTTCTTCGTCTGATCCATCTTGAACACCTTCAAGATCATGTCAAGGTATGTGCTCATTTGAAAGTATCATTTAGCGTTTTTGATCTATCCTCATAGATCTTGATGCTCAATGTTCAAGCAGCTTAATCCAGGTTTTCTATTGAAAAACACTTTTCAAATAACCCTATATGCTTTCCAGAAATTCTACATCATTTCCAATCAACAATATGTCAACAACATATACTCATCAGAAATCCTATAGTGCTCCCACTCACTTCTTTGGATATACAAGTTTCTCATAAACTTTGTATAAACCCAAAATCTTTGATCATCTCATCAAAGCATACTTTCCAACTCCGAGATGCTTACTCCAGTCCTTAGAAGGATTGCTGGAGCTTTGCATACTTGTTAGCATCTTTCAGGATTGTCAAAACCTTCTGGTTGTATCACATACAACCTTTCCTCAGGAAAATCGTCGAGGAAACAATGTTTTGACATCCTATCTGCAAGATTTCATAAATAATGCATCAACTGCTAACATAATTCGAACAGACTCTTAGCATCGCTACGAGTGAGAAAGTCTCATCATAGTCAACTCCTTGAACTTGTAGGAAAACAACTTAGCGACAAGTCAAGCTTTCTTAATGGTGACACTTACCATCATTGTCTGTCTTCCTTTTAAAATCCATCTGTACTCAACAGCCTTACGACCATCAAGTAGTTCTTCCAAAGTCTATACTTTGTTTTCATGCATGGATCCTCTCGGATTTTATGGCCTCGAGCCATTCGTCGAAATCCGGGCCCACCATCGCTTCTCCATAGCTCGTAGGTTCATTGTTGTCTAGCAACATGACCTCTAAGACAGGATTGTGTATTACTCTGAAGTAGTACACATCCTTGTCGACCTACGAGGTTTGGTAGTGACTTGATCCGAAGTTTCATGATCAATATCATCAGCTTCCACTTCAATTGGTGTAGGCGCCACAAGAACAACTTCATGTGCCCTGCTACACACTAGTTGAAGTGACGGTTTAATAACCTCATCAAGTCTCCACCATCCTCCCACTCAATTCTTTCGAAATAAACTTTTCCTCGAGAAAGGACTCGATTCTAGAAACAAACTCTTTTGCTTCCGGATCTGAGACAGGAGGTATACCCAACTGTTTTGGGTATCCTATAAAGATGCATTTATCCGCTTTGGGTTTGAGCTTATCAGGCTAAAACTTTTCCACATAAGCTTCGCAGTCCCAAACTTTTAAGAAATGACAGCTTAGGTTTCTCTAAACCATAGTTCGTACGTTGTCATCTCAACGAAATTACGTGGTGCCCTATTTGATGTGAATGCGGCTGTCAGCTCGGCGAAGTCGACGGCCAGCCCTGCGCGGCGGGCGTGCTCCAGGGCGGCTCTGTTGCGCACGGCGTTGACGGGCGTCAGGACAACGGTGACGCGCGTGCCGCCGCGCCCGGCGATGAGGCGCGCCAGGTCCACCGTGGGGATCACGTGGCCCTGCGCAAGGAGCGGCACCAGCACGAAGTGTAGCGGCGGCGCCATGTCCATGTCCATGGGGCTGCCGGCTGTGCCACACCTGCTCAGCCAGGCATGTCATATATGTACCCGTCGGAGGTTAATGGCAAAGAAGCATCTCGAGGTGTAGTGCAGGCCTTGGCAAGAACCACAACTGGACAAGAACCTCGGCTGCAAACGCAGAGAGCTTTTCATTGCGACGGCGACGTGCAGCATTGGTGCGCGAATGGGATTGGCCGCCAACTGGAGGAGCAGGAGGTAGCCACGGCTTCGGTGCCCGGGCTATGGTGGACACCGGGAAGCACCGAAGTAGCTAGCGTTTGTGCCAGGCGAATTTCTGTGATGACGCATGCGTGGAGAGAAGCTTCTTTGGCCGTTTCATCAGGAATTCAGGATGCAAAGGGACCGGCACCACTCGCTCGTCGGTACTATTCCGCTGTTGTTCATTATCCCGTCGTTCATTGGAAGGAGGAATAATGTGGTCGACATCTTGGGACATCTTGTGTCCTCGTTGTTTCTCCCTTCTACTTTCCCTGCTGGCACTTGTTTCACCATATATAGACTCAACAGACAACAGGGATGACTAACCAAAACTCTAATCATGTTCTCCACATTTCGCACGTTTGATTCCTATTAAACTCGAAGTTTACACACACCAAAAAACACGCGCTCCATTTACCCGCTAGCTTTCCCTGCCTGCACAGCATGCATATGGAAGGAAAACCTCTGTACTGTGTTCAAAAATATGGAAGGAAACCCTGGTTAAACGTGTGTTCCCTTCCTAAATAAACTCCACGTTGCTAAACTTCCCAACCGGCCATACTGGCCCACATGTCAATGAGCTATCGCCACGCGCTACCTACCCTGCCCCCTTTCACACTGCATGCACATTGCCTGCCTGCCTGCATGCCAGCCTCCCGCTATGAATACCTTCCGCACCAGACCGATCGGCGTACCACTGGGTGGCATTCCCAACACACAAACATGAACCACACCGCCGACGCCGGGAGAAAGCTAGCAATGGCTGCACCGACCAACGGGGGCAGCGGCTGGACGCTGCTCCGCCCGCTCTGCCAAGGCGCGTCTGGTGCTGCTGTATCTCTCGCGGAAGACGCTGCCTCTGGGGTGCTCTTCGTCGTGAAGTCGGCGGCTGCCGGGGATGCCGCGCAGCTGCGCCGCGAATGGGGCATCATGTCCGGCCTATCCTCCCCGCACGTCGTCAAGTGCCTAGGGTTCCGCTCGATCGGGGCGCTGGATCACCTGCTGCTGGAGTTCGCGCCCGGCGGATCACTCGCCGACGTGGCGGCGGCGGCGAGGAACGATGGAGGTTGTCACCAGCGGCGTGGGCTCGAGGAAGGCGCCGTAAGGGCTTACGCGGCGGACGTGCTAAGGGGGCTGGATTACCTCCACGAGAGGCTCATGGTGCACGGGGACGTCAAGGGAAGGAATGTGGTGGTCGACGCCGACGGGCGGGCCAAGCTCGCTGACTTTGGCTGCGCGAGGGCGGTGGGTGATACAAAGCGGCAGTTCGGCGGCACGCCGACGTTCATGGCGCCCGAGGTGGCGCGCGGGGAGGAGCAGGGTCCCCCGGCGGACGTGTGGGCGCTGGGGTGCACCGTCCTCGAGATGGCCACGGGCGGTCGCGTCCCGTGGGGAGACGCGGATGATAACGTGCTCGCCGTGCTGCACCGAATCGGGTTCACCGACGCCCTACCGGAGGTGCCACAGTGGCTCTCGCCGGAGGCTAAGGACTTCCTGGGCCGGTGCTTGCGGAGGCGCGCCTCTGACCGTGCCACGGCGGCGCAGCTCCTAGAGCACCCATTCGTGGCACTGGCAACGCCAATCAAGAAAGAGGAGGAGGCGGTGAAGAAGCGGACATGGGAGTCACCCACGAGCACGCTGGACGCGGCGCTTTGGGAGTCAGACTTTGAGCCCGACGACGACGACATGCCGTCGAATAGCCCGGTCGGCAGGATCAGGGAATTGGCATGCACCGGCCTGCCGTTTCCCGACTGGGACCCCGACCAAGGCTGGATCGAAGTCTGCAGCTGTTAGGTGATGAATTTTAGCGTGTTCAGTCAAGAGGACTCCGACCAAGGCTGGATTGGCGATCGTCGCGAAATGTCGGCTGATGATTTCGTTAGGCAGTGCTCAAGATTTTGTAGTACCGTGCAGCAGCAGCCGAGCTCTTCAGTGATACAAGGCAGGGTGTGTGAAGCGTAGGATCAGTAGCTATAGGAGTGGTGCGTAGTGATATCAGAACGCATGCATTCTCCTAGAGCTGTTCAATGGCGCCCCCAGCTTTGATATAATTCTGAAGAATATATTTTAGAAGGCTTAGATTGAGAGAAAAATAGTTGTTGTCTCCCTCAGATTTTCATGATTTTCTCATGAATCTTCACCTACCTCCGCCGCAAAGTTGCAACCAGGATATAAACTACTTATATTAGTATAATGCCCGTGCATTGTCACGGGCTTATATTTTGTTGGAATTATGTAAACATAATGCATGTTATATTTCACATGTAAAAAAATGATAGCACAGGTATAATCGAGTAATAATTTAAGTCCACTTCACTTACATTGTAAATTGTTAACAAAAGGCAATTTGACAATGCATACATATAGAGGGATGATCGAACTAAAAATTTGTTACAAATTAATATATATTTGATGCGTTTAACAAATTCTTGTACAATATCAGAAATGTTGTCTTTAGTTTCATCCGCACGATACTTGAGCAATTATAATAAAAATGTCTTCCTCACCAGCCTTCGGGTCCGCCAACTTTCACGCCAACCACAGTGGCCAACCTTGACCCAGGCTTCGACTTCTTCGCCTGGGCGATGGCGGACGCCTCGCTCACTCGAAAACAGCGTGATGGTCACCATCCACCCTACCTTGCCTACCGGCGGCACTTTTCTTCCGACACGGGCTCGCCGACCACCTCTCTCCCAGGACTTGCTCCACAACTACACGGCGGCCGCAGCCAACCATCCACCATGACCGCTCCACCACCACCCTAAGGCTCGACATTAGGGCATCAAACGAGTCGAGCTCGCGCGAGTTAGAGTTGGCTCAGCTCAACTCATATTAAAATTCGAGCAAGCTCAAACTGAGTGAAGCTCAAGATCGAGCTGTAGAACATGACTCGTGCTCAGCTTATAACGATCTCGAGTCGATCTCGAGCTAGTTTCGAGCTTGGTAAAAATTATAAATTTATGTACAAAAAACAAGAAAACGAAGGTGAATATGCTGAAAACGTTTGCCAAAAATAACAGGATATTTAACACATAGTCGACCACGTGTCATAATTAGGCCTTAGGCCTAAATCTTCTCTGCACTTAATTACATTTCCATCTTTGCTGGTAAATAAAATGGAGAATAATCATGGACAACATATATGGTAACAAATTATCTTATTTCCAATTAATGTATGACATGATCATTTAACATAATGATATTTTTTCAAGCTATCAAGCTAAAATCGAGCGAGCCCAAATTGGTTCAAGATCGCCTCATTTCTCGATCGATCTACATAAAGTGTTCAAAATCAGCTCATTTCTTTTCGAGTCGATGTCGAGTCGAGCCAAAATACGAGTCGACCTTGAGCGGCTCACGAGCCTCGAGCTTTCCTTGCAGCCCAACTTGACATGAGTCAACATTAATCGTGTCAAATATACATTGTTTGGATCCTCATGCACATTAAGCAACATTCTTAAAAAAAAAATCTGCCTATAAACCACTATTCTTCTTCGTCTTCGTTCTCCTGCTCCTCTTCACTTACTATCTCTACCTTCCCTATCCAAGCTAACCGCAACCATCAATGGCCCATCCGGCTCAAAATCCCCAAACCTTCTACACCCACACTATGAATTTTGAGAGACTTTTTGCCAATATTTTCTCCTTTCAAGTCTGCAAACAACAACATTAATGTAAATTAATTAGTGTAAACTCGTTTATGCCCACTCATGGCCAGTACGACCAAAAACTCTGCCGTCTCGCCTACATGATGTGCGTCCACTCCCACAATTTCCCCCCTTACTCAGGCGAGGCCTCCATTACTTCCGAATATTTTGTTCGGATTATTTGCCATCAAGGATAAATTAGCATATGTGATAAAAGTTCCTACGATTTGACACTATAGAGGTAGAGCAACATGAAAAATAAAAGATCATGCTTCTAATCTTCAGACTTCTGTAGTTAAAAAAGATGGCGATAACCTTACAACATTTTTCAGACTCCCATCCTAATTGAAAATGATTGATGCATTAAGGAACATGTGCAACGCATGTCTCAATTACCATACACTATATCAAATATCTGTAATTCTAAAGAAAACTATCTACGCTATTCTCAAAAATAATTAAATGAAAATGCAATCTACGTGACGATTAAGGATTATTGAGGCGATAAGTACATCCTTTTACAAAATTTTTTTGGGATGACAACTTAATTGTTTGAAGTGTATTGTTACCATTTACACAAAAATGAAGAGATGGTTTGAATAGTGGGCAAAAAGGGATCTTCAGACATCAAACAAGGTTTCTAAATCGACCAAAACAAAAATTCACAGACTAAGATAACATCATCCATTAGCTGTCAAAAACATCTCATCACTTCTCCTTTTTCTCCACGGGGACAACCTTCTTCATCCGGGCTCCCAGCTGGTGCTGGTTCATCAACTCCACACGGAGCTTCTTGCCGCCGTGAGTGATGGGCATCTAATCGCCCTGGACCCCTGGATGGCTGTAGCAAGCTCCTTTGTTAGAATTGAATCGCCAGGCTTGGAGCAAGAGAGGTGTAAACACGAAGAAAAACAATACAAGCTCACTAATAATAGGCTGATGGTATTTCTTATACACAAACTGAAACTAATGACTGTTAGAATTCCACCATTCTACCGATGTTACAAGCACCTGAAGTCATTATTATTCCAAATAACACCATCGTAACTGAAGCAACCAACAAACTAAACTCTAGAACATCAAAGGACAATCAGATTAATCCTTCTCTGAAGCTCGCATGACAGAAATGCCAACTTCTAACCTAGTTCAAAGATATTGCATATAATATACTGGCATAGTTATGTCTAATATGCAATAAATTATGCAACAAATAGAATCGAATAAATCCAGTAAATCTAATTTTCATGCTTTTATGTATATTATTTTTTTAGATTTAAGAGGAGAAATATTTCATGAACATTTAAAGTCCTCATGCTTTGAATTAGACGACACAAGCATTAGAACTGCATTTGCTCGATCCTTGAGTGAAACCTTTCTACTCCCAAGAAAAGAAAAAGAGAAGAAAAGTGTAATCTGGATGTGGCATCAATAGCATAGCCAGAAAGTATATATAGATGCAGTTGTTCGAGACTGACTAACCATTTTGCACTGAAGTTTGCAGATAAATCATTTTCATATTTGAACAAGGGGACTTGTAAACCTCAGGAACAGACGTTTCTTTAAGATTTAACAAATAGCAGCAGAAACTCTGCATGAAAGAAACAATTCTGATGCACTGAGATAAACAACTCCGATGTACTTGTTGATATGAAGGTGATCGAGTGGATAGACTGACACAGACAACAGTAAGCATACCTCTTGTCAATCTGCACTTTGGAGCCTAGTTACTTTATGAGCCAATATATGCATCAACTCAGGATCCTCCGCTGTATAAACCTGGTATCACGAAGAAAGGCAACAATAAGCATACCTCTTCTCAATCTGCACTTCGGAGCCTAGATTTTCTATCAATCTCAATATGAAAACTGAAGCAATATACATTGGCATACCAGGAAGAAAGGCAACAATACCCAGCAATAAATAGGCCATACACCTGAGAGCTGTCAGCATCCATGTGACCTTGAAACTGCATAAGGAAATATCATAGCAAAAGTTTAATATTGTCTGATAGGACACAACATCCATGTATCTTTCTAAGAAAGTTGACAATCAGCTTGTAAACAAAATACCTTGCTAGTTACAAAACAACCTTCAGTATCATCTTTGTATCATTATATCTTTGGAAGGATGCATGTGCACCTCAGATGAATTATTTTAATGCAACACCGCCGACCCTTTTATACAACTAAGTCACTCTTTGTCCCCAAATCTAAGCAACTACTTTGAAACCAATGACTGAATTCTGATAAAGCGCCCTTCATATAAAAATAGAATAAAATTTCATCCTACATAATTTAAACAAATTAATTCAGTGAACAAGTCGTCGCTAGGTGGACTATGGACCTGGATGTAATTTTTACTTCTAGTGTTCTTTGTATTGTCTTGAAAGATGATGAATAGATCAGATGTTTATCCCGCAAAAAATAAATAAGCGAACAAGTTAACAAAGAACAACATAGGTATCAAGTACACTCTACTTATACAGTTATACAACTGGTCGTTATGTGTCTCGTGCAATGCTACCAAGAATCAAATAGTGGTTAACTTTGTGAGTTATGTGAAGGTCACATCTTGGGTTTTGAGTTAACTTCTCTTGAGCACTATTCTCTCTGTTCTTTTTTCAACATTGAGCCCTCCTTCCTATTGAATAGTTAAACTTTAGTACGACAATAACAAGGCAAAAATTTGTTCAACATCGTGGAATTTGAGTAACAAGGTAATTTTTAATACAACAGAAACATTTTAGTACTCCCCCCGTTCCTAAATAGAAATCTTTGTAGAGATTTCACTATAGACTACATACATAGCAAAATGAGTGAATCTACACTCTTAAATATGTCTATATACATCCGTATGTAGTTTGTAGTGCAATCTCTAGAAATATTTTTATTTTAAAACGGAGGGAGTACAAGAAGTCTGAGTATTTTGAAAAACATAGTATTAATCACATTTCATTGCAAGGGGATATATCATATATATACTAAGAGAACTAAAAAATAAATATACTAAGAGACGTTTACGCATGAATATGAAACAAAAGTAGTCGTTGGTAAAGAAAGCCAATGAAGCTGGTGTCTCAACAACCAATAGCTAATAGTAGAGTTTCTAGAAAATAAAGTAATGCATCAGGTGGAACATATCGTCAAGAGCCATGAAGAAATACAAAAACCATATATAACGTGAAAGATCAATGCATCTTATGTAACAATAGTTAACGAACCTCATGGTTCGTGATCATCCCGGAGTTATCAATCATCTCCTCTACGTCACTCTGAAATACAAAAATAGAAACTAAGCAAAATCTCATGAACCAAAAAACCCACTTCTGGAATGCAAATACCACCAAAACCACGCGTACTCGAAGCAAACAAGAACGGAGGTCAGACCGCAAGGCGCTGCTAAACCAATTACACGCCAGCCCATCCAACTCACATATCACCTCAACGATCTGCACCACCTTATCAAAATTCCGCAAGAAAAAATAATATGGGGAAACAGACAGGATGCCCATGCCTTGGGGTTCAGGTTCTTTCTAAGAGCAATGGGGACATACCTTGTCTTGGATTACTCCAGCTTCCTATCCCTGTGCAAGAGAACGCCCCAGCGACCAGTCACCATGCTCACTCCCCTCGCTGCCCTCCTCTTCCCTGATCAAAGTAATTCATTTTTGCATTGGTACAATATTGAGTTTGCGGCCACATAAGCATTACTCAAAGTAATTCTTTAGGGAACTCCAAAGAGACAAAGAAACAAATCTAAAGTTGTTGCATGCAACTACATTTCGTCACCTAAAATTAAAGAGCAACTCTTGCATGCAACTGCATTTTGCAAGTAATTTCACTTTTGAGGAACTGTAATGTTATTGTTTTCCAATAGCCATTCAAAAACTATTTCTCTCAGAAGGAAGCCCATTTCAGTGAAGTTCAAGAATAGATATTTCTGAAAGTCTATCAAACACCTGAGCTAGACTGGGATAACAAATTGAAACTGTAATCGTCAGGACCAAGTGCCATACTTTTCTTCTTGTGAAATTTTCTTCAAGCTGTTTTATCACAGAAAAACCTAATGGACTCACTCTTTATATGGTTGCTTTTATAAGAGAAAAATGTACGTCAAATAATAACACTCTTTCTATGGTTGGTTTTATAGGAGTTATCTGAATTTGTTAGATTAGTTCTGCTTGATCTTTGTAGGAAATACTCCAAGATTAACAAACGACAGCTTGATCATTGAACAATCAATAACAGTTCTTGCCAGATTGCAGGTTCAGTTAAGCCACTACTTAACTCGCCAAGTTGCAGACACGATTCTACCTCATTGGCCGTCGCTGCGGTAGTAGCAGTACCATCACATAGGAAGTAGCGCGGCCGCGGTGGCACTACTGAACTGAAGTCAAACAACGCAGGAAGTCAGGAACCGAAACACACCATTGATGCTTTTATCTGTTGTTGCCACCAAACCACTGCTTCTGAGCATGGATATCGTGCGTTGCTGCCTGTCGCGTGCCCTCCTGTCCCGCTAATCCCAGTAGGTTGTCGGTCGCTGTCATCGTCGCCACCGTCCGGTGTCTCTGATCTGACGGACCAGCCCCTCACTCATCGGCGTTGCGGCTATCTTCGGCTTAGACTATCCACAATGGGAGTAACATAGGTAGTAACATCACACATATCTAGGTTAAATAGATGATGTGACATGCAATAAATGAAGAAAGAGATGAAAGTGGTAATATAGCTAGTTACTACTAGTATGAGTAACATCACACATATCAAGGCAAGATGTGTCTATAGCCTAATAAATGAAGTGTTGCATGTTACCACACATATGTTACTCCCCACTATAGAGGTAGTAACATAGACTAGTAATATGGGCATGTTACTACTCTATGTTACTATCCATTGTGGCTAGTATTACGCAAGGCAAAAGGGATGGAGGAGGCGGTGTGACTCGTCGCAGCAAGCGATTGGCTAGGAGAGGCAGACGGCGATGGTGCCCACGCTGCGGTGCATGGGGAAGGGTGTGGCGGAGGAACACGCCGCGGCGGACGGTGTTTGGGAACCCTAGGTTGGGAGGTGGGGACATGTGGGTAGCGATCGACTGGGTGTGTGGGCTGCGTCCTAGGGAACCAGAGTGGCAGTCAGACGGAAATAAATCATAGATGCACAAAAAAAAGACCGGCGGGCAAAGTGTGGGTGCGGGACGTGCAAGGTCGGACGAAACGAACGACGTAAAAAGGGAAACGGAACACTACAGTTCTTTTAGGTAGTATAGAGATGTAGCAAAGGTCCCTACTTTATATTAGCCTAACAAACCTGTCGAAGCTATTTGCACAACTCCACAAAAATCAGAAAAGAATTGAGAGAATTAGTATTAAAAGGAGATGAGCAGTATGCCTACAAGGATGAAATAATAGGATGGATTGACATGAACTACACACGCATTAGTACCTGCAGTTCAATATCCCAACGCCCTTAAGAATTTCTACTACTCCTGATCTGAAAGTGTTCAACTTAACCAAATAGATTGTTACTTATCTTTGGCTCTGAACAATACTGACTTATAGACAGTTATAAGCATGAAGTTTCAAAGAATCACAGATCAACAAGTTGCTGGCTGATCTATCATACATGTATTATTTTTTCAACGATATGCTTGCACTTGGGACAAAGCTTCGAATTGGCTAGCATAAATATGTAATAGTCTATGTGAAGCAATAAACTGGGAATTAGAAGAAAAAAATCAACTGAAAATTATGTCTTATGATTTGATATAGCTTAAAAAGGATCCACTTTATGAGTTGAAACAAAGCATGTGAATGACATAGTCACAAAGATATGTCCGCCAACCTTCTTCCTCCCAGTGGACATGGAAATTAGTAGTCACCCATCTAGGATTAAGTAAAGAAAAAGAAAGATGGAAAACAGAGAGCACCTTTGATGAACACAGACAACCAAGCATCTTCCCCTTGTTCTCGTCTTGGTCGGCACTACACCTCTTCCCGGCCGGCAACCTGGATGAGCGACAATCAAGAGAAAGCTGTACAAAAGAACACATGTCAATGATGCCTGGGGATACTGGACTGCTGATGGGCTTGGATTCTTTGGGTTCCTTCAGGTAAGCAGAACACAATCTTCAGGTAAGCAGATTCTTTAGGATACTTCATAAGTTTGTATTGATATGTATTTACTGAAGTTAGATGAAGGCCTCGATGCTTCCCCTATTTGTGTGGTTAATGATGTGTTCAGTCCTGCTACCTCTTGAGCACTGCATTGGTTTTCCCTTGAAGAGGAAAGGGTGATGCAGCAAAGTAGCGTAAGTATTTCCCTCAGTTTTTGAGAACCAAGGTATCAATCCAGTAGGAGGCTGCGCGTGAGTCCCTCGTACCTACACAAAACAATAACTCCTCGCAACCAACGCGATAAGGGTTGTCAATCCCTTCACGGTCACTTACGAGAATGAGATCTGATAGATATGATAGGATAATATTTTGGTATTTTGTGATAAAGATGCAAAGTAAAATAAAAGCAAAGTAAAAAAGCAAAGGAAATAACTAAGTGTTGGAAGATTAATATGATGAAGATAGACCCGGGGGACATAGGTTTCACTAGTGGCTTCTCTCAAGAGCATAAGTATTTTACGGTGGGTGAACGAATTCATGTTGAGCAATTGATGAATTGAGCATAGTTATGAGAATATCTAGGTATGATCATGTATATAGGCATCACGGCCGAGACAAGTAGACCGACTCCTGCCTGCATCTACTACTATTACTCCACTCATCGACCGCTATCCAGCATGCATCTAGAGTATTATGTTCATGGAAACAGAGTAACGCCTTAAGCAAGATGACATGATGTAGAGGGATAAATTCATGCAATATGATAAAAACCCCATCTTGTTATCCTCGATGGCAACAATAAAATACGTGCCTTGCTTCCCCTACTGTCACTAGGAAAGGACACTGCAAGATTGAACCCAAAGCTAAGCACTTCTCCCATTGCAAGAAAGATCAATCTAGTAGGCCAAACCAAACTAATAATTCGAAGAGACTTGCAAAGATAACCAATCATACATAAAAGAATTCATAGAAGATTCAAATATTGTTCATAGATAAACTTGATCATAAACCCACAATCCATCAGTCTCAACAAACACACCGCAAAAAGAAGATTACATCGAATAGATCTCCACGAGATAGGGGGAGAACATTGTATTGAGATCCAAAAAGAGAGAAGAAGCCATCTAGCTAATAACTATGGACCCGAAGGTCTGAGGTAAACTACCCACACTTCATCGGAGAGGCTATGGTGTTGATGTAGAAGCCTCCATGATGGATGCCCTTCCGGCGGAGCTCCTAACAGGCCCCAAGATGGGATCTCGTGGGCATGTAAGGTTGCGGCGGTGGAATTAGGTTTTGGCTCCGTGATCGATCGCTTGGGGTAATGAGGTATATATAGGAGGAAGAAGTATGTCGGTGGAGAAACAGGGGGCCACGAGGGTGGAGGGCGCTACTGGGGGTAGGCGCCCCTACCTCGTGGCCTCTGGAAGCTTCTTCACGAGGGTCCAAGTCTCGACCATGTTCGCTCCAAAAATCACGCTCCCAAAGGTTTCATTCCGCTTGGACTCCGCTTGATATTCTTTTTCATGAACTCAAATAGGCAAAAACAGCAATTCGGGCTGGGCATCCGCTAATAGGTTAGTCCCAAAAATAATATAAAAGTGGATAATAAAGCCCAACATTGTCCAAAATAGTAGATAACATAGCACGGAGCAATCAAAAATTATAGATACGTTGGAGACGTATCAAGTCCACATTGATGTACGATTTATAGGAAACACTTGATATGTTTTATGAAATGCTTGTCAGTGCTGCAGGAGCGAGCAGCAACGAAGAAGTTTCTACTACAACAATTGCATCTCTGGTGAATGTATGTTCCTCAATACAAGATTATATTGTCGGCCGCTTGATAAAGAAAAGAAACCTGCCTGGATAACCTAATGCACATGATTCAACGTTTTGGTGGATCAAGAGCTTTCTGATCTATGTGTGAGTGAGAAAAGAAACAACAGAGAGAATAGATTGAGAGGGAGAGAGATGTCAGGGAGCATACTGTTAGGGACGAGGTAGGGATGAATCGAGCTAATATCCTCACTGTGGCAATTTAGTCTGATACAAGCTGATTACAGGAATGGATCAAGCAAGAGGAAGCTAGGGTTCGTGCCACCGCCGCCGGTTCGGTGATCCACTGGATGAGGAAAACGGAGAGGGCAGCGCCTTTAAGTAGTAGTCGCGGTTGGGCCAGGCTTGGCGTGCCACTCCGGGCCGAAGAAGCGGGGGTTGCTGCGTCGGGTGCGGCTGGGCCGCGCCCATGCTTCGCTGGCAGGTGGGGCTGGGCTGTCAGGGGTGTTAACATCCCCTCCTCCTTGGGAAGAGGCTTGCCCCCAAGCCTCCTCCTGAGGGAAGCGAGCCTGGAGCGCTTCTTTGTCTTCCCAGGTGATGTCGACTGCTGTGCCGGTCGACCACTGCACATGGACCTGTTCGATCATGACGTCATTCTTCTTGTGCCATCTTGACTGCAGCACCTTGAGTGGGATCGCCGTGTCGCCCGCGCCCGAGGGAAGTGTACAGGCCGCTGTAACGCCTGGAAGGAGTGCGTGTCAGAGTTGCAAGACGTGGAAGACCGGGTGCACCGTCGCCTGCGGAGGTAGTTGGAGCTTGTAGGCGACGTCATTGACCTCGGCGACGATCTTGAACGGTCCATAGAACTTGTAGCTGAGCTTGTGGTTGGCGCGGGGGCCCACCGAAGTTTGGATGTATGGCTGGAGCTTGAGGAAGACCTGGTCGCCGACTTGGAATTGTCTGAAGAAACGCTTCTTGTTTGCCTGGTCTTGCATGATCTGACGTGCGCGATGGAGTTGCTGCTGTATCAAGTCTTGCATGACAGCTCGCTCTTCAAGCCAAGTTTTCAGCGCTGGTACCGAAGATGAAGTAGATTCCGTAATTCCCCAATGTCGTGGCTCGCTGCCGAACATGGCCTTGAATGGTGTCATCCCGATTGCTGAGTGGTGAGAAGAGTTGTACCAGAATTGGGCCAAGGGAACCCAAAAGCTCCACCGTTTCGGACAGGCTTGCACGAAGCAACGAAGGTAGGTCTCGATGCATTGGTTCACCCTCTCGGTTTACCCGTCGGTCTGTGGGTGGTTTGTTGTGCTCATCCGCAGCTCGGTGCCTGCATACTTGAACAACTCCTGCCAAAAGTGACTGGTAAAGACTGGGTCGTGATCGGACACAATGGCTCCTGGAAATCCATGGAGTTTGTATAACTGTTGCATGTAGAGCAGTGCCACTTTAGATGTTGTGTATGGGTGAGCCAGGGGAAGAAAGTGAGCAAACCGGGTTCTTTTGTCGACAACAACCAGCAAGCAGTTGTATTGTCCGGACTGAGGTAAGCCGTCCACAAAATCCATGGTGATGAGGTCCCACGACTCCTTGGGTATAGGAAGGGGTAACAACAAGCCTGACGAAGCTGTTCTATCTGGCTTGGCTTGTTGACAGACCTGGCAGCATCTCATGTATTGTTGGATGTGTGTTTTCATCTTGGGCCAAGCAAATAGTCGGCGGACGCGGCGATAAGTCAATGGGAACCCAGAATGACCGCCCATCGGGTTGTCGTGGAAGGCAGCAATGATATGTTGCTGCATTGTCGTGGTCCCTCCTAGCCAGATGCGGCCGCGAAAACGAAGGAGTCCGTTTTGCAGCTGAAATTGCCCTTTTGGATCCTCCCGGACAGCCAGTTGTTCGAGAAGTCGCTGCGCCTGCGGGTTGGTATTGTAACTGTTGACGATATCCTCTAACCAAGCTGGTTGGCACACGCTGAGAGTGTGTAGCACTTCTTCTGTGTTGGTTCTTGACAATGCATCAGCTGTTGTGTTCTCTGCCCCCTTCTTGTATTTGATGGTGTACTGAAGCCCCAACAATTTGGTGAAAGCTCATTGCTGCCATGGCGTTGTCAGCCTCTATTCTGCCAGGTGTGTCAAGCTACGCTAGTCTGTGAGGATAGTGAATTCTGCATGTTGAAGGTAGGGGCGCCACTGGTCCACGGCCACGATGACTGCTAAGTAATCTTTCTCATAGGTTGAGAGGCCTTGGTAGCGGGGGCTCAGCGCTTTGCTCATGTATGCAATCGGGTGGCCATCTTGCTGAAGAATTGCGCCTATTCCCTTGTCGCAGGCATCGGTCTCAATCACAAATGGCCGGGAGAAGTTGGGCAGGGCGAGTACTGGAGCTTCGATCAAATGTTGTTTGAGGAGTTGAAATGCAGTATCGGTTGCAGGCGTCCAGACGAAAGGTGCTCCCTTCTTCAGCAGATTGAACAGGGGCCGTGCGATGACGCCAATATTTTTGACGAATCTTCTGTAGTACCCGGCGAGCCCCAAGAAGCTGCGTACTATCTTGACATCAGTCGGTGTTTCCCTGTTTGCCACAGCATGAATCTTGGTTGGCTCTGTTGATACCCCTTTGCTGTTGATGACATGACCCAAGTACGATAGGCTGTGTTGGGCAAACTCACATTTGGATCTTTTGACATGCCATTGGTCATGGCGCAGGAGTTGCAGAACCTGACGGAGATGGTTGATGTGGTCGCGAAGGGTCTTGCTGAAGACCAATATGTCCTCGAAGAAGAGGAGGACACACTTGCGGTCGACTGGCTTGAGAGTAGTTGTCAGGGCACCGTTGAATGTGGCTGGTCCGCCTGCCAGGCCAAAGGAGACCACGAGGAACTCGTAGTGCCCTGAATGCGTTTGAAAGGCTGTCTTGTACTCCTCGCCTGCCGCCAAGCGAATTTGATGATAACCGGAGCGGAGATCCAATTTGGAGAACCAGGCCGCACCGTGTAGTTCGTCCAGCAACTCCTCGATGATTGGTACTGGGTACTTGGCGATGTAGGTGAGAGCATTGAGGTGTCTGTAGTCGATGCAAAGTCTCCATGTTCCGTCTTTCTTCTTGACGAGGATCACGGGTGAGCAGAATGGATTGCTGCTTTTCTGGATGACACCTTTGCGGAGCAGCTCTTCGACTTGGGCATCGATCTCCTTCTTGTGCTCGGGTTTGTGCCGGTATGGTCTGATGTTCACTGGTTGAGCTCCTGGTATGAGGGGGATCTTGTGGTCGCAGTCACGGCAAGGTGGTAACCCTTCTGGTTCCTTGAACACATCCTCGAATTCTTCCAGAACAGCTTGGATATCCGGCGGGATGTTGGTGTTGTTGATGTCCCCGCCGGTGGTTGCGTAGACCAGTGCCATATGAGTGATGGCTCCGGTGTTGCACATTTGTTGGAGCTGGAGGGCATTGATGGCTGTGCATGCTGAAGAAGTCGCCTCATGCCCGCGGAGGCGGATCGGGCCCGTGGCCGACGGAATCTCGATGAGCTTCGCACGCTAGTCGACGGTCATGGGACTGTGCTCCTCGAGCAAGTCCATGCCTAGGATTGCGTCATAGGTTCTGAGGGCCAGCACCTTCATGTCCGTCGTGATTTGGTGGCCTTGGGAGCACCATTGACATTGCGGCACCGTGGTCGAGCAGACGAGCACTCCCCCGTCGGCCACACGCACCTGGTACGTGCGTGGGAGAGGTTGGACACCCTGGATGGTTGCTGTGAGCCGCTCGTTGACGAACAACGTAGTGCTGCCGGAGTCCACCAGCATCAACACGTCGCGCCCTTGAATCCACGCACGCAGCTGGAACGCCTTGCTCGACACGCCCCCTGTCAAGGCCGGTTTGGAGATGTCCATGACCACCTCGTCTTGGGTTGCCTCGAGTTGCGTTGGTGTTGTAGTAGCATCGATGCCGAAGAGCTCCAGAAGTTCCTCAACGACGTGGAGCTGGACCGACGTAGAGCAGACGTGGTCGGGTCCCCAGCGCTCGCCGCACTTGAAGCACAGGCCGCGCACCCGTCGGTAGTCGCGCAGAGCCTTGAGCTTGCAGGTGTCGGCTCACGCGGTGTCCGTGCCGCGGTGATCCGCGGCTGGTGCTGGGGGTGTTGCATGCGCCGGTGGGGGAGGTAGCGGGAGCGGCACGCTGGGACGCGGTGGCGCATCGGGTGGGCGCGTTGGAGTGGGGCGTTGCACCTCCGCGTGCGCGTTTTCAGCCACCTCCTCCTGGAGCAGCGCCAGGGCACAAGCCGTGTCCAAATCCGGTGGTCGTTGAACCATGACCACCGCTCGGATATCCGCCCGTAAACCTTCCACAAAACGTGTGAGAAAATAGAATGGGTGAATTGAGTCTGAATAAGAGCTTAAATGATTAATAATCAATTCAAAACGCTCAATAAAATCCGCCACAGTGGATGTCTGTTTAATGGTGTAGAATTGACAGATGAGTAGCTGGTGGCGATCATGACCAAATCGTGTAGTTAACAGAGCTGAAAAGGATTCCCAATCGAAGCTATTGAGCCTCTTTTGGACCAACTGTAACCAAATGGCCGCAGCCCCTGAGAAATTGAGGGCGGCCATAGGAACCCAGAACGTTTTGTGGATGCCAAACATGGAAAAGTACTGCTCGCACATCGTCTTCCACATGTTCGGGTTCTCGCCCGAAAATTGAGGAAACGAAATGGATGGATGGGCTTGTCCCAAACCAGCAAGCATCTGACTAGCATGCGCAAAAGGAGAAGACAGGAGTTCAATCTGACCGTTGGCCGGGAGTGGCGGCGGCGTCAGGGGGGACTTCCTTGCGGCCGCCGGTGGGTCCCAGCAGTCAGGGGGGAAACATTTTTTTCATGAAATAAGGTGGCCCGTCCGATGGGTCCATGCTGTCAGGTGGAGGAATAATTATTTTGCGCTTAATAAGGAGGCACTTCCTTGCGGCCGCCGTGGACCCAGCTGTCAGCCTCTCCATGTACAGTACTCTTCCGATGGAAATCGCTCGTTGACCATGCCGCGCCGAGAGCACTAGGGCGGTGGACGACGACGACGCCTAGGAAGGGGACGACGCGGAGCCAGGGAAGACACAGCAGTGGAAGCCCGCACGGAGAGGAGTACGAGGGTTCACTGGTTCGGCTGTGGTGTGAGGCTGCCGTCGCCGCAGAATAACAGGGGGTGTGGGTGAGTGGAGGGATGGCCTGGCCAGCGGTGGGAGTAGTATGGGGCGGTGAGGCCTCCATGGCAAGACAGCCGCCACGGAGGAGGAGCAAGCGGCGGCACGACCGGCGCTGCTTTGGGCGGCTGGACCAAGAAGACCAGAGGTTGAAGAAGCACTACGGCCGTTGGATGGACATCGACGGTCTTGAAGCTAGAATCGCTTATATTGACTAAGTTGACAAAGCCCTTTGTACGCTCCAACTTAGTAGGCCCACAGTCAGCCTCCAAACGGTGCGCCCTAGATGTCGGGGAGGAATCATTTTTGGGCGGCCAAGCTAAGAATATCCGAGATTGAAGAAGAAGCACGACATCCGTTGGATAGACATCCAACGCCACGCTGCTAGAACCGTGTGTTGACTATAATAAGTTGACAAAGCCTTGCATACGCGTCAACTTCTTTTTTTAGGGACGCACACTTAGTAGGCCCACAAGTGTGTGGCGAGAACTTATAGCCCATTTGCGCTTTTGTAAGAATGTACAGCCCATTTTTGAATTCTAATGAAATTTACAACAGCCCATTTACAGTTTTTTAAAAGTACAGCCCATTTTCTAGCTAGGACAACGATTAATAATTTCAACCAACCGTTGAAGACAGAATTCAATAAAATTTCCCACATTTTGATGGGATCCTAAATATTTTTATCTCGAAATTTCTAGTCAGATTAAATATAAATTTGTATTACGTAAAAATCCAACGAAACATTGCGCACGCAACAATGAAAATTTAAGATTTTCAAAATCCATAAATAATATTTTATAAACTAATTTCGTGTTCGGTGCATTTTTTATAGTTACTGCCCAGTTTTTATAATTACATCCCATTTATTATTTTTTAAAGCCCATTTTCCTGTTAAGCCTAATGCATCCCTCCGAGGAAAGATTTGCAACCCAACGGGGTGGAGAATAACAAGTTGACCTTGCCTGGGTATTCCTGAAAAAGACGAATAGCTGGGCTAGTCATTTTCATCTTAAAAAATTAGTATCTGGGCTGGATATCTGGCCTGGGCTAGACGGGCCACAGCCCGCCCAGTTAATACCCTGCTCTCCTCTGAATAACAACAAAATCATCGCCAAGAAAAAGTCTACAGTGCTCACGCCTCAAAAACACAAATACTGCTCGAGCTGCTTGGTCCCAGCTGTCGGCCGCACCTTGTGCAATTATCTCGTTTATATTGACTACATAGGTTGACAATGGTGTGGGACCATGATGTCAGGAAACCAGGAGAAAGCAAAAAAAAATAGTTGTACATAATAAGGAGGCACTTGCATACGTACGGCTATGGCCCTAGTGGGTCCCTAGTGTCATCCAGTCAAAATAAAGTCATCTCCTGAATCCTCATGTTCGTTGAGCATGTTAACAATGCTCGGCGCCACGGCAAGCGCAACAACTCGAAGGACAACGGAGAGGGCCTCGCGGGCCCTACGGAGGTCTGATACAACGCCCGCTGCTCATTCAGGAAGCCAGGATCATCGGACACCTATCAGCACCTTCGAGAAACTGAGACGGCATGAAACGGTAAGGCCGCGCTTGGGAGCTCTGGTTTATTTCAAACCTGTATTAACATACAAGTGTAATTTACTCGTCATCGGAAACAACGCGTAAAATACAGGCGTAATGAAACCGAGGGCTCGAGGTCTGTAAGTAAAACCAGCGGGTTACGCATGTAATTTGAGAGACCAGTGTATATTTTACGAGCACTGCTATATGGACGACATTACCAGACGATACATGCACGACCTGCGTATCATGCCATCCATGGGCAAGGTTGAAACATCAGCTAACGGCTGGATTAGCAATCATCCGAGTGTCGTTCATCGTTTTTATCGTGTGTGAAGTACTTCTGATATTTTACTAGTCAAAATCGACCAACCAAGCGCCTTCGCCCGAGACCATCTGCTTTAATTTACAAGCGCCAGTTTTACAAGCGGTTTTGGTTGGAAAAGCGGCGATCCAATCACGCCTAATATCATGAGTTGGTCGGAAGATCATATGGTTTCACGTCTAACCTACCCGACTTGTCGATAGGCTATGAATGAAACATCGACGATGAACTTCTTAAGCACGGAAACAATGAAGAGGATGATCTTTTAACAAGCAAATCACGGCATTAGATGGACATGCAAAACAATACGAAGCATTATTCTCAGGAGGCACGGTGAACAGCTCGTGATGCCGCATGCCACAACATTCCAAGCTCAACTTTTGTAGCGACCCGACCTCAGACGGTCAAGCCTCTGTGTTTCTGTGCCATCCCTGGATCAGTATGCTGGCACACACAGTACAACAATGTATATATCAAAGTGCAATCACATGTATAAATAACGTAAAACTGATATATACCTCATAAGTCACAGAGGAAACAAATAGTCGGGTATGGAGTCCCATCAACGCCATCGGCAGGTTGAGTGTAGACCGTAACCCTGCACTACTCTTACTGTCGGAAGAAAGTATACGCAACATGATACGTTGCAGCCATGTAGGTCATTACATTGAATGTACCGCAAGATCACAACATGAGAAAACAGATGATAAAACTATACTATATGCAATATGGCTTTGTGGCTCGTGTGTCGAGTTTTGTTTGCGTAAAAGCTGATTTATTTTCCCTACATCAAAGGAATAAATGAAGTCTGTACTATGGAGTTTTCTGTCATGACATGGTTCCGCCAAAAGAAATCATCATATGTTGCCCACAATTAAGTTATCAATCCGGTGTTGAGAGTTCGAAATAGATCCAAGTCCAGATGCTCAAATTGTCCGTGAATCGGGACACGGCTAATCGATTAGGTTTTAACCCTCTGCAGAGGTTTGTACACTTTACCCGCAAGATTCGATCCTCTCTTTACGTTCTCGCACTTGAGGTGTTTGAGAACAAGATGACCAAACATGGTCTTCGAAGAGTTCCCCGACCCCGTCGGTACTCATCCAATCCTACCGTAGTTCTACATCTACTAGCACCGCCCCAGCCAGAGTCACAACTAAGGTTGACCAAGCGAGCCCATAGTGACTTGCGGTTGCACAGTAAGCTTCCGGGCATGAAGTATTCTTCCGTCTCTTTGAGTCTGGGTGAAGCTTTCCGCAAGATGTCATGGCGCTCCTCCATGCATCCCGCCAACCACTGGTTTCTCCAGGTGCCCGTCAACCATCCTTCACCCAAGAGTGTGTATTGAATTCTTGTCTCGAGTCTTGAAGTCTTGAGGCCTTGAAGATGCAGTCCTTGCAGATTCCATCATGGAGTTGTCGTCGAGATCCTCCATTCTCACACCACTCCCGAGCACTCATACCAACCCGTCTACTATAGCGTAGCACTAAAATAAATAACGCCCGGGCTTGGTAACAGGTGATGGGTTCCTACCTCATGCATACTACTCAACTACAAGGATTCAATGTCACTCTTTGGAGGGATTGTTGCGAAGATGACACTAGATGCAATAAAACACATAGGTATGAAAACATGGTCAAAGTGAACTTGCCTGGTAATACTTGATGAAGATAACAACGCTGTATGAAAATGACTTGGTAGAACTAATCGTCACTCCGTTGAAAACCTATATAGTCAAACATAGCATTCACATAAGCAAACATCCTAGCAAACAATTTTAGCACTCGAAATAACAATCAAAACAGCAAGGAAAATCGATAATAAAACTCAAACAAAATCAAAAGAAACTTCAAATAAAACTACTAAGAAAAACTACTAACGAAGATCTATGACTTTGCTACAAGCATCTAACATAGTTTTGCCCTAAGTAAAAAAAACATAACAGCAATTAAAACACTAAACTAATAATTTAACAGAAAATAAAAAGTAAAACAACTAAGTTAACAGAAAGTATTTTTTCATAAAATTTTATTTGCAAAAAGAAACAAATAAAAAGCTTTTATAAAACTCTAACTATGACCTATAGAAGGTTTCATACAAAACTAAGGAAAATAAATTTTTTAAATAAAATAAAATTTCTCCTGTTGTATAACAGAAACACAACTAATTTTGTCAAAAGTGACAAAAGAAATAATTTAAAACTAATAAAAACAATAAAGAAAAAGCTAAAACAGAACTAATAATAAAACAGTACTGTTTTGCTAAAACCTAACTTAAATTAACCTAAAAATAAAATACTAAATACTACTGGATAAACAAAGGTCCTAGAGACCAGGAGCAAAAAGAATTAATTAAAAACCTATTTTTAAACTCAAGTTATGGCCAAAATACTAATCTGAACAAAATTTATCAAATTCAAATTTAAACTACTCAAATTTGAAATCCAGAGACACTAACTGAAACTTCAGCAAATTTGCGACACATAGAAATTGGAATCACTCAAAAATACTAAAAACTCTAAAAGATATGAATCTTCTAAGATTGCTATTTTCGAAGAAAAAATGAATTACAGGATTTCGTGGATCTCACGGAGTAGTCGTCGGAGTTGGGGAAGAAGATCGGGCGGAGCGAGTGGTTGGGTTGGTGGGTGGCTAGGATGGCGGAGGTGGTGGGGGCGGGCGGCAATGGCGGCGGTGGTCCTGCGAACTCCGGCGAGGCGGCAAGACAAACGACGTGTGGGGGCTTGCTGCGGAGAGGAGAGGAGAGGAGAGGAGAGGTTTGATGTGTTGGAGGGGGGGGGGGTGCTTGGGTATTTATATTGGGGAGGGGAGGGCTTTGCTTGGGGTAGGGGACAAGAAATAGACTAGGATTAGGAAACAAAGAGGGAAAAGATCTAGAAACAAATCGGAATAAACGGAATAACGAAACGGGATCAAATCCTACTAGGATTTGTAAAAGAATAGGAAACCTTGGCTCCCTGGCCCCCTAGGTGTGTGTGTGCGATGGCCTTGGCCTTGGCCGGTGGCTGCTCGGCGGCTTGGGCCTTTGGCCCAAGGCGCTGCATATATATATTAACAAAATTTCACAGAACTAAAACAAAAACAAAATAATTAAAACTTTTATATAGGCATATAATATATCAAAATTTGTAGAAAAAAAATTCCTACAAGATGAACATTATTCTAATGTCAAATAAAATCCACACAAATTTTAATAATTCACACAGTGCTACTGGTCCAATAAAATCCAATAAAAATCATTTTAAAATACCAAAATGACTTCAAATTAATTTCTCTCCAATTTTCTCGATGTAGGGAATCATGTTACCCTATTTTCCATATATTTTATTTTTGGAGAAAAATAATTTGAATAAAACTCAAATAACTCCAATTGAAAATAAATTCAAAGGAACTTTGAATTTAATTCTTTGAAACTCCCAACTCATATTTCATATGTTTTGAAGAAGTCATTTTATATTCGCTCGTGAAAATCATTGAGTTGCATAAAGTTTCAGGATTGAAATATTCTCAAATGAAATTCAAATATTTTCAACACCCTTGTCATTTAAATAAATGGAAGAAGTCATGTCATCTTCTCTCCGGGGTTTTTGTGATGAAAAGAATTTGAATTCGAAGATCATAAAAGCAAAATGAAAGTTTGGGAAAGTCCTTTTATTCCTCTCATTTAACTTTCGTAAAGTTTCAATTCACTCACTTTCAGTCAATCAATCAAGCAATCAATCAAATCTATCTATGTGTTTATAACATTCCAAAATTTAGAATTTTGGGATGTTACAAACTACCACCCTTAAAATAAATCTCGCCCTCGAGATTCGGAGAGGCTAGAAATAAATAGGTTAGGGTTTGGGGTCTTCAGAATCCATCGATCATCACAAGGGGTCTGGGGTGCTACCACCCTTAGAAGCATTGTTACGGTTCCATCAAAACTCATATACTCCATCCTTATTGTGGACAGTGTCGGTCTTTGTAAGATAATTCCTTCTCTGGGCTCTTCCGGTAGTGGCAAAACCTTTTCCTCAATTCCTTTGTCCATTCCTCTTGGTAAAGTTATTCCGAGACTGGGTCTTCATAGCTAACGGGTCTGGTGCCAATTCTAAACAACTATCGATATCTCATGGTGGTCAACAATTTATGGTTTCTCCTGCAGAAAACGGGTCTGGGTTGAACCTCACCGTATAACCTACGATTGGCAAAAGCTGCCTTGTACAAGGGTTCCATCGTCCTACCATTCTATGGTTTTATGGCTTGACGTGTCGACACTCTTCTAAGGTAAGCTTCCGGGCATGAAGTATTCTTCCGTCTCTTTGAGTCTGGGTGAAGCTTTCCGCAAGATGTCATGGCGCTTCTCCATGCATCCCGGCCAACCACTGGTTTCTCCAGGGTGCCCGTCAACCATCCTTCACCCAGTAGTGTGTATTGAATTCTTGTCTCGAGTCTTGAAGTCTTGAGGCCTTGAAGATGCAGTCCTTGCAGATTCCATCATGGAGTTGTCGTCGTAGATCCTCCATTCTTACACCACTCCCGAGCACTCATACCAACCCCGTCTACTATAGCGTAGCACTAAAATAAATAACGTCCCGGGCTTGGTAACAGGGTGATGGGTTCCTACCTCATGCATACTACTCAACTACAAGGATTCAATGTCACTACTGGAGGGATTGTTGCGAAGATGACACTAGATGCAATAAAACACATAGGTATGAAAAACATGGTCAAAGTGAACTTGCCTGGTAATACTTGATGAAGATAACAACGCTGTCTGAAAATGACTTGGTAGAACTAATCGTCACTCCGTTGAAAACCTATATAGTCAAACATAGCATTCACATAAGCAAACATCCTAGCAAACAATTTTAGCACTCGAAATAACAATCAAAACAGCAAGGAAAATCGATAATAAAACTCAAACAAAATCAAAAGAAACTTCAAATAAAACTACTAAGAAAAACTACTAACGAAGATCTATGACTTTGCTACAAGCATCTAACATAGTTTTGCCCTAAGTAAAAAAAACATAACAACAATTAAAACACTAAACTAATAATTTAACAGAAAATAAAAAGTAAAACAACTAAGTTAACAGAAAGTATTTTTTTCATAAAATTTTATTTGCAAAAAGAAACAAATAAAAAGCTTTTATAAAACTCTAACTATGAACTATAGAAGGTTTCATACAAAACTAAGGAAAATAAATTTTTAAAATAAAAATAAAATTTTCTCCTGTTGTCTAACAGAAACACAACTAATTTTGTCAAAAGTGACAAAAAGAAATAATTTAAAACTAATAAAAACAATAAAGAAAAAGCTAAAACAGAACTAATAATAAAACAGTACTGTTTTGCTAAAAACCTAATTTAAATTAACCTAAAAATAAAATACTAAATACTACTGGATAAACAAAGGTCCTAGAGACCAGGAGCAAAAGAATTAATTAAAACCTATTTTTAAACTCAAGTTATGGCCAAAATACTAATCTAAACAAAATTTATCAAATTCAAATTTAAACTACTCAAATTTGAAATCCAGAGACACTAACAGAAACTTCAGCAAATTTGTGACACATAGCAATTGGAATCACTTAAAAATACTAAAAACTCTAAAAGATATGAATCTTCTAAGATTGCTATTTTCTGAAAAAAATGAATTACAGGATTTCGTGGATCTCACGGAGTAGTCGTCGGAGTTGGGGAAGAAGATCGGGCGGAGCGAGTGGTTGGGTTGGTGGGTGGCTAGGATGGCCGGAGGTGGTGGGCGCGGGCGGCAATGGCGGTGGTCCGCGAATTCAATGAGGCTGCACAACGACGGGTGTGGGGCTGCTGCTGCTGGAGGAGGAGAGGAGAGGAGAGGAGAGGTTTGATGTGTTGGAGGGGGGTGCTTGGTATTTATATTGGGGAGGGAGGGCTTTGCTTGGGGTAGGGACAAGAAATAGACTAGGATTAGGAAACAAAGAGGAAAAGATCTAGAAACAAATCGGAATAAACGGAATAACGAACGGGATCAAATCCTACTAGGATTTGTAAAAGAATAGGAAACCTTGGCTCCTGGCCCCTTAGGTGTGTGTGTGCGATGGCCTTGGCCTTGGCGGTGGTGAGTGGTGAGCTTGGGCCTTTGGCCCAAGCGCTATATATATATATATATATATATATATATATATATATATATATATATATATATATATATATATATATATATATATATATATATATATATATATATATATATATATATATATATATATATATATATATATATATATATATATAAACAAAATTTCATAGAACTAAAACAAAAACAAAATAATTAAAACTTTTATATAGGCATATAATATATCAAAATTTGCAGAAAAAATTTCCTACAAGATGAACATTATTCTAATGTCAAATAAAATCCACACAAATTTTAATAATTCACACAGTGCTACTGGTCCAATAAAATCCAATAAAAATCATTTTTAAAATACCAAAATGACTTCAAATTAATTTCTCTCCAATTTTCTGATGTAGGGAATCATGTTACCCTATTTTCCATATATTTTATTTTTGGAGAAAAATAATTTGAATAAAACTCAAATAACTCCAAATTGAAAATAAATTCAAAGGAACTTTGAATTTAATTCTTTGAAACTCCCAACTCATATTTCATATGTTTTGAAGAAGTCATTTTATCTTCGCTCGTGAAAATCATTGAGTTGCATAAAGTTTCAGGATTGGAAACATTCTCAAATGAAATTCAAATATTTTCAACACCCCTTGTCATTTAAATAAATGGAAGAAGTCATGTCATCTTCTCTCCAGGGTTTTTGTGATGAAAAGAATTTGAATTCCCGAAGATCATAAAAGCAAAAATGAAAGTTTGGGAAAGTCCTTTTATTCCCTCTCATTTAACTTTCAAAAAGTTTCGAATTCACTCACTTTCAGTCAATCAATCAAGCAATCAATCAAATCTATCTATGTGTTTATAACATTCCAAAATTTAGAATTTTGGGATGTTACAACTTTGCAATCAAATACAATGCATGGCATTACATAGACAATATTCAGAACAAACTCTTAACACAGGAATATCTCAGCAGAGTAACTATTTACTTCTAAACTGAACACAGGAATAGGAAAAAACACTCGACGCTGCTCACAGCAAGGGCGTCCCACTCAAAAATATCAAATGCATGTCTTCTAGCTAACATCAATGAGCAAATTTTGACAAGATTTTCCAGTTCCAATATATTAAACTAACGTCTTCTTGCTAACATCAATGATTAAACTTTGAAAAGCTTTTCCCATTCAAAATATGTAATGCCTATGTTGGGGAACGTAGTAATTTCAAAAATTTCCTACGCACACGCAAGATCATGGTGATGGCATAGCAACGAGAGGGGAGAGTGTATGTCCGTACGCCTCGTGAGACCGTAAGCGAAGCGTTATAACAACGCGGTTGATGTGGTCGTACGTCTTCACAATCCGACCGATCCAAGTACCGAACGCACGGCACCTCCGAGTTCAGCACACGTTCAGCTCGATGACGATCCCCGGACTCCGATCCAGCAAAGTGTCGGGGATGAGTTCCGTTAGCACAACGGCGTGGTGACGATGATGATGCTTCACCGGCGCAGGGCTTCGCCTAAGCTCCGCAATGATATGACCGAGGTGGAATATGGTGGAGGGGGGCACCGCACACGGCTAAGGAACGATCCGTAGATCAACTTGTGTGTCATGGGGTGCCCCCTGCCCCCGTATATAAAGGAGCAAGGTGGGAGGAGGCTGGCCCTAGGAGGGGGCGCGCCAAGTGTGGAGTCCTACTAGGACTCCCTAGTCCTAGTAGGATTCCACCTCCCTTGTTGGAGTAGGAGAAGGGGAAAGAGGGGGAGAGGAATAAGGAAAAGGGGGCTGCGCCCCTTGTCCAAGTCGGACCAGAGGGGGCGAGGCCTCCTTCCTTTGGCCTCTCTCCTCTATTCCCGTATGGCCCAATAAGGCCCATATACTCCCCGGCGAATTCCCGTAACTCTCCGGTACTCCGAAAAGTACCCGAATCACTCGGAACCTTTCCGAACTCCGAATATAGTCGTCCAATATATCGATCTTTACGTCTCGACCATTTCGAGACTCCTCGTCATGTCCCAGATCTCATCCGGGACTCCGAACTCCTTCGGTACATCAAAACTCATAAACTCATAATATAAGCATCATGAAACTTTAAGCGTGCGGACCCTACGGGTTCGAGAACTATGTAGACATGACCTAGAACTATTCTTGGTCAATAACCAATAGCGGAACCTGGATGCTCATATTGGCTCCTACATATTCTACGAAGATCTTTATCGGTCAAACCGCATAACAACATACGTTGTTCCCTTTGTCATCGGTATGTTACTTGCCCGAGATTCGATCGTCGGTATCCAATACCTAGTTCAATCTCGTTACCGGCAAGTCTCTTTACTCGTTCCGTAATACATCATCTCGTAACTAACTTATTAGTTGCAATGCTTGCAAGGCTTATGTGATGTGTATTACCGAGAGGGCCCAGAGATACCTCTCCGACAATCGGAGTGACAAAACCTAATCTCGAAATACGCCAACCCAACATGTACCTTTGGAGACACCTGTAGTACTCCTTTATAATCACCCGATTCGTTGTGACGCTTGGTAGCACCAAAGTGTTCCTCCGGTAAACGGGAGTTGCATAATCTCATAGTTACAGGAACATGGATAAGTCATGAAGAAAGCAATAGCAACATACTAAACGATCAAGTGCTAGGCTAACGGAATGGGTCAAGTCAATCACATCATTCTCCTAATGATGTGATCCCGTTAATCAAATGACAACTCATGTCTATGGC
Organism: Aegilops longissima; assembly: GCA_021605205.1. Taxonomy (NCBI): domain Eukaryota; kingdom Viridiplantae; phylum Streptophyta; class Magnoliopsida; order Poales; family Poaceae; genus Aegilops; species Aegilops longissima. The sequence goes on along the minus strand of CM038676.1, from coordinate 145,780,449 downwards.
TAGGAAACTTAACCATCTTTGATTCACGAGCTAGTCAAGTAGAGGCATACTAGTGACACTATGTTTGTCTATGTATTCACACATGTATTATGTTTCCGGTTAATACAATTCTAGCATGAATAAATAAACATTTATCAGGAAATAAGGAAATAAATAATAACTTTATTATTGCCTCTAGGGCATATTTCCTTCAGTCTCCCACTTGCACTAGAGTCAATAATCTAGTTCACATCATCATGTGATTCAACACTAATATTCACATCTGTATGTGATTAACACCCATAGTTCACATCGTCATGTGACCAACACCCAAAGGGTTTACTAGAGTCAATAATCTAGTTCACATCGCTATGTGATTAACACCCAAAGAGTACTAAGGTATGATCATGTTTTGCTCGTGAGAGAAGCTTAGTCAACGGGTCTGCATCACATTGAGCCGTATGTATTTTGCAAATATTCTATGTCTACAATGCTCTGCACGGAACTACTCTAGCCAATTGCTCCCACTTTCAATATGTATCCAGATTGAGACTTAGAGTCATCTGGATCAGTGTAAAAATCTTGCATCGATGTAACTCTTTACGACGGGCTCTTTTATCACCTCCATAATCGAGAAATATTTCCTTAGTCCTCACTAAGGATGTTCTTGACCAATGTCCAGTGATCTACTCCTAGATCACTATTGTACTCCTTGCCAAATTCAGAGCAAGGTATACAATAGGTCCGGTACATAGCATAGCATACTTTATAGAACCTATGGTCGAGGCATAGGGAATGACTTTCATTCTCTTTTCTATTTTCTGCCGTGGTCGGGATTTGAGTCTTAATCAATTTCACACCTTGTAACACAGGCAAGAAACCTTTTCTTTGACTGTTCCATTTTGAACTACTTCAAAATTTTGTCAAGGTATGTACTCATTGAAAAAACTTATCAAGCGTCTTGATCTATCTCTATAGATCTTGATGCTCAATATGTAAGCAGCTTCACCGAGGTCCTTCTTTGAAAAACTCCTTTCAAATACTCCTTTATGCTTTTTAGAATAATTCTACATCATTTCCGATCAACAATATGTCATTCACATATACTTATCGAAATGTTGTAGTGCTCCCACTCACTTTCTTGTAAATACAGGCTTCTCAAAAGTCTCAGATAAAACCACATGCTTTGATCACACTATCAAAGCGTTTATTCCAACTCGAGATGCTTGCACCAGTCCATAGATGGATCATTGGAGCTTGCACATTTTGTTAGTTCCTTTAGGATTGACAAAACCTTCTGGTTGCATCATATACAACTCTTCTTTAATAAATCCATTAAAGAATGTTGTTTTGACATCCATTTGCCAGATTTCATAAAATGTGGCAATTGCTAACATGATTCGGACAGACTTAAGCATCACTACAGTTGACAAAATCTCATTGTAGTCAACACCTTGAACTTGTCGAAAACCTTTTTGCGACAAGTCGAGCTTTGTAGATATTAATACTACTATCAGCATCTGTCTTCCTCTTGAAGATCCATTTATATAATATGGCTTGCCGATCATCGGGCAACTCCATCAAAGTCCACACTTTGTTCTCATACATGGATCCCATCTCAGATTTCATGGCCTCAAGCCATTTCACGGAATCTGGGCTCATCATCGCTTCCTCATAGTTGGTAGATTCATCATGGTCTAGTAACATGACTTCCAGAACATGATTACCGTACCACTCTGGTGCGGATCTTACTCTGGAAGACCTACGAGGTTTGGTAGCAACTTGATCTGAAGTTTCATGATCATCATCATTAACTTCCTTACTAATTGGTGTAGGAATCACTGGAACTGATTTCTGTGATGAACTACTTTCCAATAAGGGAGAAGGTACAATTACCTCATCAAGTTCTACTTTCCTCCCACTCACTTCTTTCGAGAGAAACTTCTTCTCTAGAAAGGATCCATCTTAGCAACGAATAACTTGCCTTCGGATATGTGATAGAAGGTGTACCCAATAGTTACCTTTGGGTATTCTATGAAGACGCACTTCTCCGATTTGGGTTCGAGCTTATCAGGTGAAAAAATTTCACATAAGCATCACAACTCCAAACTTTAAGAAACGACAGCTTAGGTTTACCGTTAAACCATAGTTCATACGGTGTCGTCTCAACGGATTTAGATGGTGCCCTATTAAACGTGAATGCAGCTGTCTCTAATGCATAACCCCAAAATGATAGTGGTAAACCGATTAGAGACATCATAGATCGCACCATATCTAATAAAGTACGGTTACGATGTTCGTACACACCATTACACTATGGTGTTCCAGGTGGCGTGAGTAGTGAAACTATTTCACATTGTTTTAACTGAAGGCCAAACTCGTAACTCAAATATTTTACCTCTGCGATCATATCGTAGAAACTTTTATTTTCTTATTACGATGATTCTTCACTTCACTCTGAAATTCTTTGAACTTTTCAAGCGTTTCAGACTTATGTTTCATCAAGTAGATATACCCATATCTGCTCAAATCATCTGTGAAGGTCGAAAATAATGATACTTGTTGCGAGCCTTAATATTCATCGGACCACATACATCAAGATGTATGATTTCCAACAAATCTGTTGCTCGCTCCATTGTTCCGGAGAACGGAGTCTTAGTCATCTTGCCCATGAGGCATGGTTCGCAAGCATCAAGTGATTCATAATCAAGTGATTCCAAAATCCCATCAGCATGGAGTTTCTTCATGCCCTTTACACCAATATGACCTAAACGGCAGTGCCACAAATATGTTGCACTATCATTATTAACTTTGCATCTTTTGGCATCAATATTATGAATATGTGTATCACTACGATCGAGATCCAACAAACTATTTTCATTGGGTGTACAACCATCGAATGTTTTATTCATGTAAACAGAATAACAATTATTCTTTAACTTTAAATGAATAACCGTTTTACAATAAACATGATCAAATCATATTCATGCTCAACGCAAACGCTAAATAACATTTATTTGGTTTTTAACACTAATCTCGAAAATATAGGGAGTGTGCGATGATGATCATATCAATCCTGGAACTACTTCCAACACTCATCGTCACTTCCCTTCAACTAGTTTCATTCATTCGCAACTCCTGTTTGAGTTACTACTCTTAGCAACCGAACCAAGTATCAAATACCGAGGGGTTGCTACGAACACTAGTAAAATACACATCAATAATCTGTATATCAAATATACCTTTGTTCACTTTGCCATCCTTCTTATCCGCCAAATACTTGGGGTAGTTCCGCTTCAAAGGACAAGTTCCATTGCAGCAAAATCACTTAGTCTCGTGCTTAGGTCCAGACTTGGGCTTCTTCACTCGAGCAGCAACTTGCTTGCCGTTCTTCTTGAAGTTCCCTTCTTCCCTTTGCCCTTTCCTTGAGACTAGTGGTCTTGTCAATCATCAACACTTGATGCTCTTTCTTGATTTCTACCTTCGTCGATTTCAACATCACGAAGAGCTCGGGAATCGTTTTCGTCATCCCTTGCATACTATAGTTCATCACGAAGTTCTAGTAACTTAGTGATGGTGACTAGAGAATTATGTCAATCACTATCTTATCCGGAAGATTAACTCCCACTTGATTCAAGCGATTGAAGTACCTGGACAATCTGAGAACATGCTCACTAGTTGAGCGATTCTCCTCCATCTTTTAGCTATAGAACTTGTTGAAGACTTCATATCTCTCAACTCGGGTATTTGCTTGAAATATTAACTTCAACTCCTGGAACATCTCATATGGTCCATGACGTTCAAAACGTCTTTGAAGTCCCAATTCTAAGCCGTTAAGTATGGTGCACTAAACTATCAAGTAGTCATCATATTGAGCTAGCCAAACGTTCATAACGTCTACATTTGCTCCTGCAATAGGTCTGTCACCTAGCGGTTCATTAAGGACATAATTCTTCTGTGCAGCAATGAGGATAAACCTCAGATCAAGGATCCAATCCGCATCATTGCTACTAACATTTTTCAACATAATTTTTCTCTAGGAACATATGAAAACAAACATATAAAAGCATAGGGAAGCAACAACGCGAGCTATTGATCTACAACATAATTTGCAAAATACTACTAGGACTAAGTTCATGATAAGTTAAAGTTCAATTAATCATATTACTTAAGAACTCCCACTTAGATAGACATCTCTCTAGTCATCTAAGTGATCACGTGATCCAAATCAACTAAACCATAACCGATCATCACGTGAGATGGAGTAGTTTTCAATGGTGAACATCACTATGTTGATCATATCTACTATATGATTCACGCTCGACCTTTCGGTCTCGTGTTCCGAGGCCATATCTGTTATATGCTAGGCTCGTCAAGTTTGACCTGAGTATTCGCGTGTGCAACTGTTTTGCACCGTTGTATTTGAACGTAGAGCCTATCACACCCGATCATCACGTGGTGTCTCAAAGACGAAGAACTTTCGCAAGCGGTGCATACTCGGGAGAACACTTCTTGATATTTAGTGAGAGATCATCTTATAATGCTACCGTCAATCAAAGCAAGATAAGATGCATAAAGGATAAACATCACATGCAATCAATATAAGTGATATGATATGGCCATCATCATCTTGTGCTTGTGATCTCCATCTCAAGCACCATCGTGATCACCATTGTCACCGGTAGCGACACCTTGATCTCCATCGTAGCATCGTTGTCGTCTCGCCAACTATTGCTTTCGACTATCGCTACCGCTTAGTGATAAAGTAAAGCAATTACATGGCGTTGTATTTCATACAATAAAGCGACAACCATATGGCTCTGCCGATTGCCGATAACTCGGTTACAAAACATGATCATCTCATACAATAAAATATAGCATCACGTCTTGACCATATCACATCACAACATGCCCTGCAAAAACAAGTTAGACGTCCTCTACTTTGTTGTTGCAAGTTTTACGTGGCTGCTACGGGCTGAGCAAGAACCGTTCTTACCTACGCATCAAAACCACAACGATAGTTTGTCAAGTTGGTGCTGTTTTAACCTTCGCAAGGACCGGGCGAGCCACACTCGGTTCAACTAAAGTGAGAGAGACAGACACCGCCGGTCACCTTTAAGCAACGAGTGCTCAAGCGGTGAAACCAGTCTCGCGTAAGCGTCTGGCGTAATGTCGGTCGGGCCGCTTCATCTCACAATACCGCCAACCAAAGTATGACATCTTTGGTAAGCGGTATGACTTATATCGCCCACAACTCACTTGTGTTCTACTCGTGCATATGACATCAACGCATAAAACCAGGCTCGGATGCCACTGTTGGGGAACGAGTAATTTCAAAAATTTCCTACGCACACGCAAGATCATGGTGATGGCATAGCAACGAGAGGGGAGAGTGTATGTCCACGCACTCGTGAGACCGTAAGCGGAAGCGTTATAACAATGCGGTTGATGTAGTCGACGTCTTCACGATCCGACCGATCCAAGTAACGAACGACGGCACCTCCGAGTTCAGCACACGTTCAGCTCGATGGCGATCCCGGACTCGATCCAGCAAAGTGTCGGGATGAGTTCCGTCAAGACGACGGCGTGGTGACGATGATGATGCTTCACGGCGCAGGGCTTCGCCTAAGCTCCGCAACGATATGACCGAGGTGGAATATGGTGGAGGGGGGCACAGCACACGGCTAAGGAACGATCCGTAGATCAACTTGTGTGTCATGGGGTGCCCCCCTGTCCCCGTATATAAAGGAGCAAGGGGGGAGGAGGCCGGCCCTAGGAGGGGGCGCGCCAAGTGTGGAGTCCTACTATGACTCCCTAGTCCTAGTAGGATTCCACCTCCCTTGTTGAGTAGGAGAAGGGAAAGAGGGGAGAGGAATAAGGAAAAGGGGGCTGCGCCCCTTGTCCAATTCGGACCAGAGGGGGGGCGCAGGCCTCCTTCCTTTTGGCCTCTCTCCTCTATTCCCGTATGGCCCAATAAGGCCCATATACTCCCCGGCGAATTCCCGTAACTCTCCGGTACTCCGAAAAATACCCGAATCACTCGGAACCTTTCCGGACTCCGAATATAGTCGTCCAATATATCGATCTTTACGTCTCGACCATTTCGAGACTCCTCGTCATGTCCCAGATCTCATCCGGGACTTGAACTCCTTGGTACATCAAAACTCATAAACTCATAATATAAGCATCATCGAAACCTTAAGCGTGCGGACCCTACGGGTTCGAGAACTATGTAGACATGACCTAGAACTATTCTTGGTCAATAACCAATAGCGGAACCTGGATGCTCATATTGGCTCCTACATATTCTACGAAGATCTTTATCGGTCAAACCGCATAACAACATACGTTGTTCCCTTTGTTATCGGTATGTTACTTGCCCGAGATTCGATCGTCGGTATCCAATACCTAGTTCAATCTCGTTACCGGCAAGTCTCTTTACTCGTTCCGTAATACATCATCTCCTAACTAACTTATTAGTTGCAATGCTTGCAAGGCTTATGTGATGTGTATTACCGAGAGGCCCAGAGATACCTCTCCGACAATCGGAGTGACAAAACCTAATCTCAAATACGCCAACCCAACATGTACCTTTGGAGACACCTGTAGTACTCCTTTATAATCAACCAGATTCGTTGTGACGTTTGGTAGCACCAAAGTGTTCCTCCGTAAACGGAGTTGCATAATATCATAGTTACAGGAACATGTATAAGTCATGAAGAAAGCAATAGCAACATACTAAACGATCAAGTGCTAGGCTAACGGAATGGGTCAAGTCAATCACATCATTCTCCTAATGATGTGATCCCGTTAATCAAATGACAACTCATGTCTATGGCTAGGAAACTTAACCATCTTTGATTCACGAGCTAGTCAAGTAGAGGCATACTAGTGACACTATGTTTGTCTATGTATTCACACATGTATTATGTTTCCGGTTAATACAATTCTAGCATGAATAATAAACATTTATCATGAAATAAGGAAATAAATAATAACTTTATTATTGCCTCTAGGGCATATTTCCTTCAGCCTATGATCGTGGAGTCCTGTCGCTTCTTGCTAACATCAATGATTAAACTTTGACAAGCTTTTCCCATTCAAAATATGTAATGCCTATGATCGTGGAGTCCTGTCGCGTCTTGTACTTGTTTGGGCACTTTTTTCCCAGGGCACTCCATGTGTTGTTAAATTGCCAATGGTCTCTGCAGACTAGTCATGTCACCGATGTCTAATATTTATGGCACCGGCTGAAGCAATGGAGGGATTCGATGCCAAACTAAGAAAAGGTGAAATTGGCACCTCTTTTGGCCTACATAGTGGAAGGCCTAATACTCTGTAAAGCTTCTCGGTCATTCCTTCGTAATGTAGCGCAAACAGTGATCGCTTCTTTTCGCAAAGTGGAACGACCAACTGGACCCAAGAATGCAGCGAGTTTGCCTTGGACACATTGGCTCCTTTTGTGCAGTTGAACTAAAATCAAGTCGGAATTAAACCGAGCTTTAATTGTGATATCCTGTAAGCAACAAAAGGTATAAGGAAACAATTACTGAGAAATAACGGTTGATGACTTGTACTCCCGGAAGAAAAACATCTCTTGATCTACCTTATCTTAATGGGAAACAAAGCGGGAGAGTAGCAATTCTCAATCGGTGTGATTCATTCATATTAATCGAGACATTATCTTAACAATGCCTTGTTTCAATATGTATAAAGAACAAAAAAAGCAGAAAAGTATCATTCCTAAAACAATGCGACTGATTCATTTTAATGATACATTATCTTAACAATACCTTGGTTAAACATGTAGAAAGAACTACAAAGCAGGATAGTACCATTCCTAACAAGTGTTGCAGTTTTGAACTAAGATTCAAGAGTTAATTAATTTCGAGAGTGGCATTGCTTAATTTTACCAATGCATTAGATTAACGAAAAGCATAAACAGTTCCAGGGAGAGTGGGTGCAACAACAGTATGTGCTTCCATCTACTTATAAAGGGGGTGATGCAGAGTTTGTTGTAACAAAGCAACAAGCATCATGTTTGGGTTGGTCCCATTTTTGTTCACTACTTAATGGGAAAAGACAGCAATACAATAGCTTCAATTCAACATTTATTTAAAATAGTACCAATACAAGTAGCACAACATCTCAAAGCACACTACACAATCATGTGGATGAAGGCCTGTACTGACCTTTCATGAGAAGACCAGGATAAAATACGAATCTTCCAACACGAATAGGAAATCGAATCTCGTTTTGTGCAGTTGCACTGAAATCAAGCAAAGTGTTTCACGTAGCGAAGCAAAATGTCGCAATAGCAACAAGTTGAATAGATATCCTTGTTTAAACAGAGGCAAAAAGGAATCAATTCATGGCTAATAAAGGAGGATGAAACATGCGCCACAAAATGGTAATCCCGCCAATCCCTAACAAGTGTTGCAGTTTTGAAATAAGATTCAGTAGTTAATTCCGAGAGTGGCATCAATTATGGCTTATAAAGGGGTGATGCTGAATTTTTGTAACAAAGCAACAAGCATCATGTCCGGGTTGGTCCCATTTTGTTCACTACTTAATGGGAAAAGACAGCAATACAATAGCTTCAATACAACATTTATTTAAAACAGTACCAAAACAAGTAGCACAACATCTCAAAGCACATCAAGACATCATGTGGATGAGACCAAGATTTGAAACAACTCGCCACGAAGAGTGGAAACAAATCTCGATCTCCTTTGTGCAGTTCCACCAAAATTAAGCAAAGTCACCGTGTGACATTCAAGTTGAACTGAACAAAACACTCTTAAAACATAAGTGTTTGAGTAGCGAAGCAAAATGTCGTAATAGCAACAAGTTGAATCGATACCCTGTTTTAACAGAGGCAAAAAGGAAACAATTACTTGCCGATAAAGGAGGATGAAACAAACGGTGAGTAAAGAAGCATCTAACTTATCTTGGATGGAAAACAAAGTAGGATAGTAGCATTTCTAAAACAGTTGCATTGATTCATATTAACAGAGACATTCTCTTGAAACAACATTCGTTAAAAAATGTAATTTACTTTTAACAGTGGCATTGCTTCAATTTTCCGGCGGCATTCTTAAATTAACAACAGCAAAATAGCTGCATGGGACATGCCAGCACCATGTGCGTCCACACGTATAAATGGGTGATGCAGAGTATGTAGCCAAGCAGCATATATGCGTTGGTCCCATATTTGTTCTCTTTGAACCTTTTTCCTAAGTGAGGGCAGCAAATCTAGTCCTGCACAAACTACCCGACCCCCCCCCCCCAGTTTCTTTGCCTTTTCAACAAAGAGATCGGTTCCTTACACATGTGTGTACTGGGTTACCCCCTTTTTCCCTTTTCGACCTACAAAGCAGCTGGATAGCCAGTCTATACTACTTTCCGCCCCTCCTTTCCTCATTGAACCACGTCCTAGATTCTTGCTCCAGCCCACCGCACCCTTCTTTCCTCTTTGAACCAAGACCTAGATTCGACTACAGATCGAAAAAGATCCACATGCAGCTAGAGCAATGACGGTTTCAAAGAAACTTATACCTTAGGGTCGCCGGGATGTGGCAAGGGCGCTGGGAGGCCGGATCTGCCCACACTATGTACGGCAGCGAGGAAGAAGGGTCGGTGGCCTCCCGACAAAGCGCTGGGTGAAAGAGAACGGCGCAGGCGGCAAGGATTGCTTCCCTCGCCAAGGCGATAGAGTGAACGCTGCACCTCCTCCCTTTCCGGTGCGATGGGATACGGACGCCTCCTTCACCAGCTGTGAGGGGGAGAGAGACAAGAGGCCAACGCAGTCTTGTTTAGATCTGGTGAAGAGAGGGTGAGAGACTGCATATAGCAAACCCTAGCAAATGAACGCCGAGCCTCCAGCGTGTAACATATATGTAGTGCGGCGAGCGTGTGGAGAGTGCAAACCCTAGAGAACAAGCGCCGAGGCTCCCGCTTATATATATACTACTGTAGTACGGACTGAGCTCCGGTGCCTTCACTGCACCTGCTTTTGGCTGTATGACAGGTGAGCCAGCCACATTTTGGGCCCACCTATCATAAACCCAAAGGCAGGTGCACTAAGTCAAGCCGCGTCCATATAGTACTCTCGTGTATACGACTAATATATACTAGTGGAGTGGTTTTCTTATTCTCTCCATAACAATCGTTTCAAATTGTGTAAGTACGAAACGAAACTCTTTATTTAATGTACAGTTAAGAAAACTAGTACTACTTCCGATGAACTAACGATCCACGCCCACGCTCCTGGTCGCACTTCCTGTCCTTCACGTGTGGTACACTACCCTCCCTTAAGTGAACAACCACAAATGCGCCAAATTATCGGAAACGTGTGAGAGTGTGTACAAATAAATAATTTTAATTTCAATTATCGGAAAGGTTTGAGAGTATTACAAAGTTTGACTTTAGTCAAATCTAATATGCGGAGTAAATAAAAATGGAGGGCTACTACGTCCATCCGGGTTTTTAGTCCACACCATTTTTTAAATCAAAGTTAATAGCTGGAAAAATAAAATTACAGGGGAGCTGGAGACAAAGTTGTGAGAAGGCTTAGAAATAAATACAAAACTTATGCTCTTAGTACCAACATCGATCCTTCTTCGAGGAAACATTTGGTTCATAGCCAATTGTGTGATAAAATTGCACCAACGTGAAAGACGACTGCGTCTCCAACGCAACCAAGGTGAACTGACGAAGGATGTCATCTTTGTGCGTAACAAGCAAAGAGAACTGATGGAAAACAGCTTGTTTTTCATTGCAAATCGATCAGCTTCACCAGCCGACGCAACCATGAGGCGCAACCATGAGCATCGATAGGTCATCGTGGTGATGCATCATCCATTTGGCATCAAGTTTGGGTGAGGCACCTATGAAGTTCGACAAATCCTCACTGTGGTCTGTTTCTTCTCAAGAATCAAGCTCGAGGAAGGAAGAACCACGTGGCAGAGGACAAAGTGAGGCGGAACAACAATGGCCATCCAATTTTGTGCAGTTCCACTAAAATTGAGGAAGACATGCGGGTATGGAGACACGATCGCTGTTTCCAAAAATATAAAAAAGGGTTAGCAACGACATCTCAATTGTCAATAAGAATTAATGAAAAGTACACCAACAAACAGAAGCATCATAATAATATCTTGATGGGAACTAAACCAGGATACCCGAGAAAAAAGCATTTCTTCATTTAACTAGTGATAGTACTACCACCATATGGACAATGACCGCACAACCACCATGTACTTTTTGTCGAAACAACATGTATACCTCCACCGAGGCATAAATCAGGACAACTTTTCGAGTGGCATTTCCTCTATAATAGTACTAGTAGGTGATGTTGGACCAGCCGACGAACCCTAGCTACTACTATGCATGGGACATAAACTCATCACAAGTAGAAGCCGGTAGAAGTAGAGAAAGATCGACATGGAGATGGAGCTACGGTAGTGGAGCAAGCCGGCTCCAAAAGGAAGATGGACTACCTGGGACGTCGGGCTGTAGCTAGAAGGGCGGTTGGGATGCGACATCGGCCCATACAGTGGTGACCCCCGATTGGGACGCACCGACCGTGGGTTTCTCCTCGCTGATGTCGATCCGCGTCACGCAGAACATTGTTCCTTCCCCAGCCAAGGGATCAGCCCGTTGTTCTATGCTTGTGAAGAGAGCAACCTTAGCAAGGTGCTTGTAGCTTAGGCTCCTGCTAGTGTATATATAGTGGTTTCTTTTTCTCTCCATATCAACCATTTTATATTGCGTGACGTGTCATTCAAGAGTGAAATGATGGTTGCTTCTTCCGACTAACTTATTGTGTGATTTGACTGCTCCTTGGTGGCCCCTACACGCACTCCCCTATGTGTATGCAACATCACACGTACACATGGACGCAAAACGCTGCTGACGCCCTAATGCATGCATGTCCGAGCACATGACGGAACACACACGGTCACGCTAAGTGCTCAACCTACACGTGCATGCACACACATACTCAGTCGGGGTGAGCTAGTGACCGATAAACACCGGAAAATATATATATTAAGCTTAATGAGTGTATTATGAAGTCCACTAACCGTATTTTTACAAATATACTGGTGATGCACGGTGTATTTATCTCGTTTGAAATTAAGCCATATTAACCGGAGAGGAGGCAGTATGGACTAGCATTACTTTGTTGTGTCCCGTCAACTTGCCGAACGAGGAGAAGGTTGCAGGACGGGTGAGGGAGTCCCGGACTAGGGGGTGTCCGAATAGCCGGACTATCGTCACGGCCGGACTCCAAGACTATGAAGATACAAGATTGAAGACTTCGTCCCATGTCCGGATGGGACTTTCCTTGGCGTGGAAGGCAAGCTTGGCGATACGGATATGTAGATCTCCTACCATTGTAACCGACTCATGTAACCCTAACATATCCGTGTCTATATAAACCGGAGGGTTTTAGTCCGTGAGGACTAACAACAATCATACCATAGGCTAGCTTCTAGGGTTTAGCCTCCTTGATCTCGTGGTAGATCTACTCTTGTACTACCCATATCATCAATATTAATCAAGCGGGAGTAGGGTATTACCTCCATCGAGAGGGCCCGAACCTGGGTAAAACATCATGTCCCTTGTCTCCCGTTACCATCCGCCTAGACGCACAGTTCGGGACCCCTACCCGAGATCCGCCGGTTTTGACACCAACATTGGTGCTTTCATTGAGAGTTCCTCCTGTCGTCACCAATAGGCCCGATGGCTCCTTCCGATCATCAATAACGACGCGGTCCGTGGTGAGACTTTTCTCCCGGACAGATCTTCGTGTTCGGCGCCTTTGCACTGCGGGCCAATTCGCTTGGTGTAACATCCCAAATTTTCTATTTGGAATGTTTTACAATTATAGCTAAGCATCTATGCATTCTGTTTGAATTTGAGTGCCATTTGAAGTTTCGTAAGATTTTGAGTTTTGGAATTTGAATTCAAACTTGGCAAGTGGGAATCATTTCAAAACTAAGCTCGATAAATACTTGAGCAAAAAGTATGAGAGGAGTAAACATGACACTCCAAAAATATCAGAGGAATCAATGCCAAAAGTTTTGAATTCAAACTTGAGTTTTATTTGAATTTGAAAAATGAATTTTATAAGTTTGGATTTTGCCTTTGAAAATGTTCAAATGATAGGGAATATTCCCCTGATCATTTTGGTATATATATGTCCTATATAAAATATTTATATTTTATAAGTTATCTCTGTTTTTGTTTTTATTAAAAAAATAAATTAAAAAAAAGAAACCCCCCCAGGCCAAACCAAAGCATCGGCTCACCAATGCCCAGACTGCCCACCAGCAGGCCCAGAGGGCGGCCAATGAGCCAGCCGAGCCAACCGGCCTCTCTCGCGCTCGAATCCCTTCGGCTCGGCCAACCGTCATGCCGCACCTCTCTCTCTCTCTCGCCAGCGGACCCCACCTCCTTCAACCTCTCGCACGCTCGCTGGCCACGCCGATCGCGGATCCCGACGGATCCGGATTCGATCCTCCCGATTGCCCTCGCCAAGGTGTGACCCCGCCTATAAAGCCCCCCCCGCACCCCATCCCCCTTGCCCCCTCGCCGAACCCCTCCTCCTCACGCTCGCCGAGCCGAGCTCACCTCCGCCGCCATTCGCCTCGCCGCTGCCGCCTAGACCTCCCGAGCCTCGCCGACTCCACCTGACCACCCCTCGTCGCCCAAGACCACGGACTACTCCACCGCCTCCCCGACGACCGGAGCTGCCGACGACTCGCCACCGAGCCCGCCGCCGTCCACGCCGGTGAGTCGCCGGAGCTCCACCCCCACCGTCCGATCTCACATCTACGGTGTAGATTAGAACACCCCCGAAGGGGTAAGTTCTTTTAATAAAAAAACCCGGTTCGGCCGGTTTAGTTCCGGTTTAAATTTAGTTAGGGTTTTTTTTATTTAGCCCGCCCCACTCGTTTAACCCTAGGGCCCGCTTAGTTTATATTACGCCATATGTAGGTTAGCCCATTAGGCCATTTTTCTTTTATTTTCGTTTTCTGTTTTAACAGAATAGTTCCTGATTTGAAAAATTCATATCTTTTATTCTGTTTAATATTTTTAGGTGATTCTTTTTTGTTGGTTTGCAAATTTCTTATAGTTTCTGCAGAAAATATAATTAGCTATGTTAAAATTAATTAAAATTGCTTTAATTTAGTTTTAGTCAGAATAGTAAATCTGTTATAACATGAGTTAGGAAAATTATTTTTATATGATTCTTTTGTCCCAACTTTGTTTTGACATTGCCAAACCATAGGAATTAATTTGGGCATTTTAGGATTAATAAAAAATAGTTTTAAGCAGAATCTTGTTAATCCTAATTAATTAACTAGCTACTGTCTTCCTATTATTTTAATTAGTAAATCAATTTATTTTTCACATGTGATTGATTATTCTAGGATAGTTTCTGTCACTTTATAGGATGAACTTTTATTTATAATAAATAAAACTTTTATTTTATTTTCCTTAATAGAAATTGAATTAGGCCTAATAGGAGTTTCATAATAGCTTTTAAGTTAATTCTTTTTGCTCCTAATTGCTTAATGCATTCTTTTCTGTTAAGTTAACAAAACTCATGCTTAGGTTATGTTGAGAAATTTTTGTTATATAAAACTATTTTAGTTGTTGCTTGAAGTAGGAAAACTTGAGTTGGTTTTTCTTTGAGTTTTCCCTTTGGGTTTTATTTGTTTGTTTGGTGTGTTATGTTACTATGCTATTGTATTATGTGATCCTATGCTATATGCTTATTGTGATTATTGTTTGTCTCGGTAGAGTTTCCGGAGTGCGAAGCTTGCTACCACGAGTCTTTAGCTTACGAGGATCATCAGCAAGGCAAGTCTTGATCATATTATTTTCAATACCTAAGATTTTGTGCATTAGAAAATATACCACCCCACCATGCATGCAGAGTTGAAATTTTGAAGTTATTAATCTTGAGTAGTATCATGTGGTAGGATGAACCAATCCCTTGTTACCATGACCCGAACTAAGTAGTTTATTTTGCTATGCTCAGAGACGGGTTTTGGTTGAGTGAAATTCATAAGCAAGATGTGAGAGTCAATGATGATGACAACCCCATGAACTACAAGAATCAAGATGGACTTGAATTCACTCATTGGGTGGAGGACGGTTGACGGGCACCACGAGAACCCAGTGGTTGGCGGGATGCATGGAGAAGTGCCATGACATCTTGCGAAAGCTTCACCCAGCCACGAAGAGACGGATGGATGCCCCATTGACCGGAAGCTTACTGTGCAGCCGCAAGCCATTATGGGCTCTGGCTGGGTCAACCCTAGTAGTGACGCTGGCTGGACGGTACTACGAGATGTAGAAGAACGGTAGGATTGATGGGTACCGGCAGAGCAGAAGAACTCTTTGGAAGACCTGTTTATTCGCCCCGCCTTCAAACACCATGAAGTGCGAAGACTTAAAAGGAGGGAATGATTCTTGCGGGTAAAGTGCGCAAACCTCTGCAGAGTTAAAGATCTAATCGATTAGCCGTGTCCCCGGTTACGGACAATTTGAGCCTCTGGAACTTGGAAGTATTCGGAAATCTCAACACTAAAACTAATGAATTAATTTGAGGGGTTATGACTTAATAATTTGGGAATGAGACATTGGTTGGCGGAACCATCTCAATAACTACCAACAATTATGTAGTATTTGCAAACAAGTCCACTGTAGTAGGGAAAAACTGGCTTTTCGCAAAATGATGAAACTTAGAGCCCCACAGCCAAAATGCATATAGTGTTAGTAACTTTATTATTGTTATTCTCTTCATGACTTGCCAGCTTATTCAAAAAGCTGACCTACACGGCTGCAACGCCTTATGTTGCGTAGATTTATTCGATCGGGAGTGAGGCTACGCTCCGCGCTTGGCGATTGCCCTTTGAGTCGGATGGACTCGCTATTTCGCTCTCACGCTTCCGCAGCATTAGTAGTTTATTTCTCATGAGTTGGCCTTGAGCGAATTTATTCTCTTGTAATAAAGACTCTATATGAGAATCGTGTAATAAATTCAGGTGTGATTGAACTTTGATTATTTCATCGATGTCTTGTGAGTACCAAGCATGATCTTGGGATGGCATGCAGATACGTAGATTTGACCGATTTTGGGTCAGGTCGCTACAGAGATGGTATCAGAGCACACGCTGACCGTAGGATCGTAACCCCTAGGATCGGAAAGCCATAGGAAGAGACTATTTACTTTATATCCTTATCATTCCGTAATTCTCCCCTGTTCATTTCTAACTCCTCTCCGATTTTCAACATTCTAGTTGGTCGTCGAGTTCACCCCGCTTTGCTACGGAGTTTTGCCACCGATGAGACGATGCCCTTGGCAGAAGCTGGTCCAGATGGTGAAGAAGCTGAAGATTGCTCTGCCCTCGATCACCGGGAAGCCAACCAATGCACTTCCGACGGACACCCGCTACCGGATTGAAGTGCATATCCCAGGGAGAACCTTCAGAGGACATACGGAGCCCATTGACTTTGAGTTCACCGACTTCAACTGGATCATCGGAAGGGACATGGCGATCTATCGTGCCCTTGGACATCTCCGAGAGGAGTACAGGGCTGAGCTCGATCCCTCAGACCTCGCCATGGTTTCTCGCAGGGCAAGGAATGGAGATATCATCCGTACCGTAGAGGACGACTCCATTCTCTCTTATGTCCAGGATTTGGAGTGTCTCCTCAGGAAACGGGAGATTCAGACTCGCCGTAACTCGAAGGCACACAGGAGGCTATTGTTCCGTGAACTGGAACTGGAGGAGAAGGCACACGCAGACTTCCTTAACCATGAGGAAGAAGTCGCGGACTTCATGGAGACAGTCGACGACCTGAAGATGAAGCTTGCCGCGATAGAGGAAAAGATGGACTTGGGAGAGGACCTTTTTCCGAGTGGAGATGATGGACCCTCGTGAGCAATGATCAGGATTATGAAGGAGTTCCACCGAGGAAGCCGCAAGAGGAGGCGCCACAACAGAGGACATCGCACCAGAGGACGCAAGGATTATTGATGAAGACTTTTAGTCGACCACCATGTTATTTTACTTTTCATTGATCAGTTAGGTTGTTATTTTCGATTAGTCATGAGCTTTGTAATCGAGATTGAACCATGTTTGAGTGGAATGAATAAATGATTGGTGTGTTTAGGTTTGTGCATTCATATGGGTAGTGTTATTTCTCATTAGACCATTGTTCTATTCTAATTTTCGCATCCACTCCAAAACACCAGATGCCTCCGAGACGTGACCCCGGTCTCAACTTCCCGTCGGAGCTCACCCAGCTGCTTCAGCAGCAGAATGCCATCATGCAGATGCTGATCCAGAATCAGAACAACAACAACAATCCACCACCGCCACCACCACCTCCTGTTGACAACTTGACTCGATTCCTGAGGCTGAATCCGCCGGTGTTCTCTAGCAGCACTTGAGCCGATTGTGGCGATGATTGGCTCCGCAAGATCGGAAGAGAGTTAATCACGCTGGGAGCACCGATGCGAGAGAAGGTGCGCTTTGCGCACATCAACTTGATGGACCTGCAGCTTCTTGGTGGGAGAACTACACCACCACTTATCCCATCGCCACCATCACGTGGGATCAGTTCCAGCAGGCCTTCCGCACCGCTCATGTTTCAGCTGGAGCCATGAGTCTGAAGAAGCGCGAGTTCCGCAACTTACGCCAGGGGAACCGTACTGTGGCACAGTACATGGATGAATTCAGCAAGCTAGCCCGCTATGCCCCTGATGATGTGGCCACAGATGCCGCAAAGCAGGAGAAGTTTCTCGAGGGACTCAATGACGAGCTGGGTATGCAGCTTATGGTGGCTACTTTCGCCAACTACCAGCAGCTGGTAGACAAGGCCATCGTACTTGAAGGCAAGCAGCAGCAGATTGAAAGCCGCAAGCGGAAGTACAGCTAGGGAAGCACAACTCAGAGCTCAGCGAAGCCCGTTATGTCCCATACTCGGGAGGGCATATCCATCACAACCATGGAGGACATAACCATGGAGGCAATGGGAACAATCGCAACCAGGACAACAGGTCCGCAATGGCAATGGCAATGGAAGCGGTAATGGTAATCAGCATCGTCCCCGCCCGGCTCAAGGATCTCGAGCCACATCACCTGCTTCAAGTGCCAGAAAACAGGGCACTATGCCACCGACTGCCCAGAGGCCAAGCAGAGGAATGGAAACGGCAATGGAAGCTCAGCGAAGAAGCCCAACCCTTTCCCTCGTGCTCAGGTGAACCACATTGACGTGGAGGACGTCTATGATCAGCCGATAATCGTGGTTGGTAAGTTTTATTGAATTCACGCTCAGTTTTGGTACTCTTTGATTCGGTGCAACGATTCATTCATATCAAGGGTAGTTGTGGAAAAGTACGGGTTGCCCACTAAAACCCTTAGAAACCCCCTTCGTCGGGCCCAGAGGAGGAGAAATGATGGCAGGCTTAGGCTGTCATGCAACCTCAACATCGGGAACCATAAATTTCCGCAGACCTCATAGTGTTGGAAACCTGGACCTTGGATGTAATCCTAGGCATGGATTGGTTGACGAAGTTTGAAGGAACATAGGCTGTGTTCCAGAAGTCTATTCCGCTCACCACCCGGAGCGTAAGAGGATCAAGTATGTATCCAGACGTAGCGGATGAAGAATCAGTGAATTCCCTCACGGGAGTTGTTCGGGAGGAAGTGCCAGAGTGCAAGACTTTCCGATGTTTTTAGGAGGAATTACCGAGAATGCCACCGGACGGGGACATTGAATTTCTGATTGAGTTATTGCCCGGCACAGCCCCAATATCCAAGAGACCTTATCGGATGCCCCCGAACGAGTTGAAAGAGATCAAGGATCAAATTAATGACTTATTGGAGAAAGGATATATTCGGCCAAGCTCATCACCTTGGGGAGCCCAGTTCTTTTGGTAGAGAAGAAGGATGGAAGCTTGAGGATGGTTGTGGATTATCGTGCGTTGAACGAAGTAACCATCAAGAACAAGTACCCTCTGCCGATGATTAATGATCTGTTTGATCAGCTAGTTGGAGCCAAGGTATTCTCCAAGATCGATCTTGATCGTGGTATCATCAGTTGAAGATCCGTGAAAAGGATATACCCAAAACAGCATTCACTACCAGGTATGGTTTATATGAGTATACCGTCATGTCATTTGGATTGACTAATGCTCCTGCATACTTCATGAACTTGATGAACAAGGTGTTTATGGAATATCTGGACAAGTTTGTCGTGGTGTTCATCGATGATATATTGATTTTCTCCAAGAGCGAGGAAGAGCATAAGGAACATTTGCGTCTAGTTCTGGAGAAACTTCGAGAACATCAGTTGTATGCCAAGTTCAGCAAATGTGAATTTTGGCTGAAGGAAGTTGGATTTCTCGGACATGTTATTTCAGGAGAAGGAATAGCAGTTGACCCCGCCAAGGTTGAATCAGTCACCGATTGGCGATCACCCACCTCGACCAAGGAGATCCGCAGTTTTCTCGGACTCGCAGGATATTATCGGAGGTTTATTGAGAACTTCTCGAAGATTGCCAAGCCCATGGTGAGCTGTTGAAGAAGGAAGCCAAGTACATTTGGACCGAGGATTGTGAGGCCAGTTTTTAGGAATTGAAGAAACGTTTGGTTACAGCCCAAAGTGCTTATTTTGCGGACATACACAAGGAATACCAGGTTTATTGACGCTTCTCGTCAAGGACTCGGAGGAGTACTAATGCAGGAAGGTAAAGTTGTAGCTTATGCCTCCAGACAGCTACGACCTCACGAGATGAATTATGCCACACATGATTTGGAGTTAGCAGCCGTAGTGCATGCACTCAAGACTGAGACATTTCCTCATCGGAAACCGTTGTGATGTTTACAGATCACAAGAGCTTGAAGTATATTTTCACGCAGAAAGAGTTGAACCTCGGCGAGAGGAGATGGCTAGAGTTGATAAAGACTATGACATGAGATTGCATTACCACCCGGTAAGGCTAATGTTGTAGCAGATGCTTTGAGCCGTAAGAGTTATGTGAATACTCTACAGCAGGAGGATTACCCAGAGTTAGTCGATGACCTCGAGAGATCTCCGGTGGAGATAGTTCGAGAGGATATATTGCAACTCTGGAAGTTCAGTCCACTTTGGCCAAAAGGATTCGTGAAGCTCAGAAATCAGACAAGGAAATTGATGAGATAAAGCAAAAGATGAATGAAGGAGAAGCGAAAGGGTTCCGTAAGGATGAACACGGAACTATATGGTTCGAGGATCGTATTTATGTGCCCAATGATCCCGAACTCAGGAAGCTAATTCTTCAGAGGCTCATGATTCACCACTCGATTCACCCGGTAACACCAAGATGTACCTGGATTTGAAGGAAAGTTTCGGTGGGCGGTATGAAGAAGGATATTGCCGAGTACGTAGCGATGATCGATGTTTGTCAACGAGTAAAGGCAGAACATCAGAAGCCAGCAGGGTTACTTCAACCTTTGCCGATTCCCGATTGGAAATGGGAAAAACTTGGAATGGATTTTATCACAGGATTACCCAGGACTCGTTCAGGTTATGATTCCATCTGGGTAGTGGTTGATCGTTTGACCAAGGTAGCTCATTTCATTCCCGTGAAGACTACCTATACCAGTGCTAAGTTGGCCAAGATATACATGACCAGGATCGTATGTCTGCATGGAGTTCCGAGGAGTATCGTGTCAGATAGAGGAACACAGTTTACCTCAAAGTTTTGGAATCGCTTGCATGAAACTTTGGGTACGAGGCTGGAGTTGAAGACACTTTTCATCCATGAGCAGATGGACAGACCGAGAGTCAACCAGATTACGGAGGACATGTTGAGAGCTTGTGTGCTAGACTATGGGTCTAGCTGGGATGATAATTTGCCATACGCGAGTTCTCATACAACAACGCTTATCAATCCAGTTTGAAGATGGCCCTTCAAGCTCTATACGGAAGGAGGTGCGAACACCATTCTTTGTGGGATGGTGTTGAGATCGATCACTTTTCGGTTCCGACCTTATCAGGATTCAAGAGAAAGTCAAGCTGATTCGGGACAGACTCAAAATAGCACAATCGAGATGTAAGAGTTATGCCGACGAGAACGCAAGGAAGTAACTTACGAGCGGGAGACCGAGCATATCTTCGTGTGTCTCTACTTCGTGGAATCAAGAGGTTTGGTGTCAAAGGAAAGTTAGCACCCGATTCATTGGCCCTACAAAATCCTCGAACGTCGTGGAGAAGTTGCTTACAAGTTGGAATTGCGGAAGGATTGTCCGGAGTTCATGATGTCTTCCATGTTTCTCGGTGAAGAAGTGTCATGCCGACATGGCCGATGTTCCGTTGAGAGACACAAGGTGCCCTAGAGGCCATACAGCAGCGGTGATCGACCTACAAGGACTGCCTATATAAAGGAGCAAGAGGCCCGGCCCTAGGAGGCGGCGCCAAGTGTGGAGTCTACTATGACTCCTAGTCTAGTAAGTTCCACCTCCTTGTTGGAGTAGGAGAAGGAAAGAGGGGGAGAGGAATAAGGAAAGGGGGCTGCGCCCTTGTCCAGTCGGACCAGAGGGCGAGGCCTCCTTCCTTTGACCTCTCTCCTCTATTCCATTATGGCCCAATAAGGCCCATATACTCCCGGCGAATTCCGTAACTCTCCGGTACTCAAAAAACCGAATCACTCGGAACCTTTCCGGACTCGAATATAGTCGTCCAATATATCGATCTTTCGTCTCGACCATTTGAGACTCCTCGTCATCCCAGATCTCATCCGGGACTTGAACTCCTTGGTACATCAAAACTCATAAACTCATAATATAAGCGTCGCCGAAACCTTAGCGTGCGGACCCTACGGGTTCGAGAACTATGTAGACATGACCTAGAACTATTCTTGGTCAATAACCCTGAGCCTATTGACTTTGAGTTCACCGACTTCAAGCTGGATCATCGGAAGGACATGGCGATCTATCGTGCCCTTGGACATCTCGAGAGGAGAATCTGAGGCGAGCTCGATCCTCTCGACCTCGCCATGGTTTCTCGCGGGCAAGGAATGGAGATATCATCCGTCCGTGAGGGCGACTCCATTCTCTCTTATGTCGAGGACTTGGAGTGTCTCCTCGGAAGCGGGAGATTCGGACTTCGCCGTAACTTCGAAGGCACACAGGAGGCTATTGTTCCGTGGCTGGGCTGGAGGAGAAGGCACCGCAGACTTCCTTAACCATGAGGAAGAAATCGCGGACTTCATGGAGACGGTCGGCGACACGAAGATGAAGCTTGCGCGATAGAGGAAAAGATGGACTTGGGAGAGGACCTTTTTAGAGTGGAGATGATGGACCCCTCGTGAGCAATGATCGGGATTATGAAGGAGTTCCTTTGGAGGAAGCCGCAAGAGAGAGGCGCCACAACAGAGGACATCGCACGGAGGGCGCAAGGATTATTGATGAAGACTTTTAGTCGACCACCATGTTATTTTACTTTTCATTGATCAGTTAGGTTGTTATTTTCGATTAGTCATGAGCTTTGTAATCGAGATTGAACCATGTTTGAGTGGAATGAATAAATGATTGGTGTGTTTATGTTTGTGCATTCATATGGGTAGTGTTATTTCTCATTAGACCATTGTTCTATTCTAATTTTCTCATCACTCCAAAACACGGATGCCTCGAGGCGTGACCCGGTCTCAACTTCCGTCGGAGCTCACCCAGCTGCTTGCAGCGAGAATGCCATCATGAGATGCTCATCGAATCGAACAACAACAACAATCCACCACCACCACCACCTCCTGTTGACAACTTGACTCGATTCACGAGGCTGAATCCGCGGTGTTCTCTAGCGACCTTGAGGCGATTGTGGCGATGATTGGCTCCGCAAGATCGGAAGAGTTAATCACTGTTGGAACAGCGATGCGAGAGAAGGTGCGCTTTGCCGCATCAACGATGGACCTGCAGCTTCTTGGTGGGAGAACTACACCACCACTTATCCCATCGCCACCATCATGGGATCAGTTCAGCGAGCCTTCCGCACCGCTCATGTTTCAGCTGGAGCCATGAGTGCGAAGAAGCGTGAGTTCCGCAACTTACGCCGAGAGAACCGTCTTGTGTACGATGCGTGGATGAATTCAACAAGCTAGCCGCTATGCCCCGATGATGTGGCCACAGATGCATAAGCGGGAGAAGTTTCTCGAGGACTCAATGATGAGCTGGGTATGCAGCTTATGGTGGCTACTTCGCCAACTACCGACAGCTGGTAGACAAGGCCATCGTACTTGAAGGCAAGCAGCAGCAGATTAAGCCATAGCGGAAGTACAGCTAGGGAAGCACAACTTCGGGAGCTCGCGAAGCCCGTTATGCCCCATACTCGGGAGGGCATATCCATCACAACCATGGAGGACATAACCATGGAGGCAATGGGAACAATCGCAACCGGGACAACAGGTCAGCAATGGCAATGGCAATGGAAGCGGTAATGGTAATCAGCATCGTCTGCCCGGCTCGAAGGATCTGAGCCACATCACAGCTTCAAGTGCGGAAAACAGGGCACTATGCCACCGACTGCCGGAGGCCAAGCGGAGGAATGGAAGCGGCAATGGAAGCTCAGCGAAGAAGCCCAACCCTTTCCCTCGTGCTCGGGTGAACCACATTGGCGTGGAGGGCGTCTATGATCAGCCGGAACAACGTGGTTGGTAAGTTTTATTGAATTCACGTTCAGTTTTGGTACTCTTTGATTACGGTGCAGCGCATTCATTCATATCAAGGGTAGTTGTGGAAAAATGCGGGTTGCCCACTAAAACCCTTAGAAACCCCTTAGCGTCGATTCGTAGGAGGAGAAATGATGGCGAGCTTAGGCTGTCATGCAACCCTCAACATCGGGAACCATAAATTTCCCGAGACCTCATAGTGTTGAAACCCGGACCTTGGATGTAATCCTAGGCATGGATTGGTTGTGAAGTTTGAAGGAACATAGGCTGTGCCCATGAAGTCTATTCGCTCACCACCGGGCGAGAAGAGGATCAAGTATGTATCGGGCGTAGCGGATGAAGAATCGGTGAATTCCCTCACGGGAGTTGTTCGGGAGGAAGTGCCGTGGTGCAAGACTTTCCGATGTTTTAGGAGGAATTACGAGAATGCCACGGACGGGGACATTGAATTTCTGATTGAGTTATTGCGGCACAGCCCCAATATCCAGAGACCTTATCGGATGCCCCGAATGAGTTGAAAGAGATCAAGGATCAAATTAATGAGTTATTGGAGAAAGGATATATTGGCCAAGCTCATCACCTTGGGGAGCCAGTTCTTTTGGTAGAGAAGAAGGATGGAAGCTTGAGGATGGTTGTGGATTATCGTGCGTTGAGCGAAGTAACCATCAAGAACAAGTACCCTCTGCCGATGATTAATGATCTGTTTGATCAGCTAGTTGGAGCCAAGGTATTCTCAAGATCGATCTTGATCGAGGTATCATCGATTGAAGATCCGTGAAAAGGATATACCCAAAACAGCATTCACTACGGTATGGTTTATATGAGTATACCGTCATGTCATTTGGATTGACTAATGCTCCTGCATACTTCATGAATTTGATGAACAAGGTGTTTATGGAATATCTGGACAAGTTTGTCGTGGTGTTCATCGATGATATATTGATTTTCTCCAAGGCGAGGAAGAGCATAAGGAACATTTGCGTCTAGTTACGGAGAAACTTGAGAACATCAGTTGTATGCCAAGTTCAGCAAATGTGAATTTTGGCTGAAGGAAGTTGGATTCTCGGACATGTTATTTCAGGAGAAGGAATAGCAGTTGACCCGCCAAGGTTGAATCGAGTCACCGATTGGCGGTCACCCACCTCGATCAAGGAGATCCGCAGTTTTCTCGGACTCGCGAGGATATTATCGGAGGTTTATTGAGAACTTCGAAGATTGCCAAGCCCATGGTGAGCTGTTGAAGAAGGAAGCCAAGTACATTTGGACCGAGGATTGTGAAGCCAGTTTTAGGAATTGAAGAAAGCGTTTGGTTACAGCCCGGTGCTTATTTTGGGACATACACAAGGAATACCAGGTTTATTGTGGCGCTTCGTCAAGGACTCGGAGGAGTACTAATGCAGGAAGGAAAAGTTGTAGCTTATGCCTCCGGACAGCTACGACCTCACGAGATGAATTATGCCCACATGATTTGGAGTTAGCAGCCGTAGTGCATGCACTCAAGACACAGAGACATTTCCTCGCCGGAAACCGTTGTGATGTTTACACAGATCACAAGAGCTTGAAGTATATTTTCACGCGAAGAGTTGAACCTCGGCGGAGGAGATGGCTAGAGTTGATAAAGACTATGACATGAGATTGCATTACCACCCGGTAAGGCTAATGTTGTAGCAGATGCTTTGAGCCGTAAGAGTTATGTGAATACTCGACGGCGGGAGGATTACCCGAGGAGTTAGTCGATGACCTCGAGAGATCTCCGTGGAGATAGTTCGAGAGGATATGTTGCAACTCTGGAAGTTCAGTCCACTTTGGCCAAAAGGATTCGTGAAGCCGAGAAATCGGACAAGGAAATTGATGAGATAAAGCAAAAGATGAATGAAGGAAAAGCTAAAGGGTTCCGTAAGGATGAACACGGAACTATATGGTTCGAGGATCGTATTTATGTGCCCAATGATCCCGAACTCGGAAGCTAATTCTTCGGAGGCTCATGATTCACCGTACTCGATTCACCCGGTAACACCAAGATGTACACGGATTTGAAGGAAAGTTTACGGTGGACAGGTATGAAGAAGGATATTGCGAGTGCGTAGCGATATCGATGTTTGTCAGCGAGTAAAGGCGAGAACATCGAAGCCAGCGGGGTTACTTCAACCTTTGCGATTCGATTGGAAATGGGAAAAACTTGGAATGGATTTTATCACGGGATTACCGGGACCCGTTCAGGTTATGATTCCATCTGGGTAGTGGTTGATCGTTTGACCAAGGTAGCTCACTTCATTCCGTGAAGACTACCTATACCAGTGCTAAGTTGGCCAAGATATACATGACCAGGATCGTATATGCGCATGGAGTTCGAGGAGTATCGTGTCGGATAGAGAACACGTTTACCTCAAAGTTTTGGAATCGGTTGCATGAAACTTTGGGTGCGAGGCTGGAATTGATGCAGCTTTTCATCCATGAGACAGATGGACAGACCGAGAGAGTCAACCAGATTACGGAGGACATGTTGAGAGCTTGTGTGCTAGACTATGGGTCTAGCTGGGATGATAATTTGCCATCGCAGAGTTCTCATACAACAACAGTTATCAATCCGGTTTGAAGATGGCCCCTTCGAGCTCTATACGGAAGGAGGTGCGAGAACACCATTCTTTGTGGGATGGTGTTGGAGATCGATCACTTTTGGTTCCGATCTTATCGAGGATTCGAAGAAAGTCAAGCTGATTGGGACAGACTCAAGATAGCACAGTCGAGACGGAAGAGTTATGCCGACGATGGCGCAAGGAAGTAACTTACGAGCGGGAGACCGAGCATATCTTCGTGTGTCTCCGCCGTGGAATCAAGAGGTTTGGTGTCAAGGAAAGTTAGCACCCGATTCATTGGCCCTACAAAATCCTCGAGCGTCGTGGAGAAGTTGCTTACAAGTTGGAATTGCGGAAGGATTGTCCGGAGTTCATGATGTCTTCCATGTTTCTCGGTGAAGAAGTGTCATGCCGACATGGCGATATTCCGTTGAGAGACACGGTGCCCCTAGAGGCCATACAGACAGCGGTGATCGACTTACAAGGAGAAACCGTCCGAATTCTCGAGGCTGCGGCAGAATCACCCGCAGCAAGGTCATCAAGTTTTGCAAGGTCTGTGGAGTCACCACTCAGGAAGAAGCCACACAGGGGCGAAGAAGACCTTCTTGAGACCACCGCACCTATTGCTAGCCAACCCGAATCTCGGCGAGATTCATCTTAAAATGGTAGGTTTGTAACATCCCAAATTTCCTATTTGGAATGTTTTACAATTATAGCTAAGCATCTATGCATTCTGTTTGAATTTGAGTGCCATTTGAAGTTTGGAAGATTTTGAGTTTTGGAATTTGAATTCAAACTTGGCAAGTGGGAATCATTTCAAAAACTATGCCTGATAAATACTTGAGCAAAAGTATGAGAGGAGTAAACATGACACTCCAAAAATATCAGAGGAAACAATGCCAAAAGTTTTGAATTCAAACTTGAGTTTTATTTGAATTTGAAAAAAATGAATTTTTATAAAGTTTGGATTTTGCCTTTGGAAAAATGTTCAAATGATAGGGAATATTCCCCTGATCATTTTGGTATATATATGTCCTATATAAAATATTTATATTTTATAAGTTATCTCTGTTTTTGTTTTATTTAAAAATAAATTAAAAAAACCCCCAGGCGCTTGCCGAACCATTGCTTGACCAGCGCCCTTGGCCCACCAGTGACCCGAGGGAGGCCGGCCAGTGAGCAATGAGCCAGCAGCCTCTCCCGCGCCGAATCCCTTTGGCTCGGCCAACCGTCGCCGCACCCCCTCTCTCTCTCTGCCGGTGGACCCACCTCCTTCAACCCCTCGCCCGCCTGCTTGGCGCCGCCCGCCGATCGCGGATCCAGCGGATCCGGATCGATCCTCCGATTGCCCCCTCGCCAAGGTGAGACCCCGCCTATAAAGCCCCTCCCCCCCATTTCCCCCTGCCCCCTCATGGAACCCCTCCTCCCCACACGCTCACCGGGCCGAGCTCTGCTCGCCGCCATTCGCCTGCCGCCGTCGCCCTAGACCTCCCGAGCCTCGCCGACTCCACGGACCACCCCTCGTCGCCCCGCACCGCCGGACTACTCCACCGCCCTCCCGGCAGCCGGGCCGTCGGCCTTTTCGCCAGAGAGCCGCCGCCGTCCAGCGCCCGGTGGTGCCGGAGCTCCACCCCCGCCGTCCGATCTCACATCTACGGTGTAGATTAGAACACCCCCGAAGGGGTAAGTTCTTTTAATAAAAAAAACCCGGTTCGGCCGGTTTAGTTCCGGTTTAAATTTAGTTAGGGTTTTTTTTATTTAGCCCGGCCCGACTCGTTTAACCCTAGGGCCCGTTTAGTTTATATTACGCTCAGTGCGTAGGTTAGGCCCATTAGGCCATTTTTCTTTTATTTTCGTTTTCTGTTTTAACAGAATAGTTCCTGATTTGAAAAATTCATATCTTTTATTCTGTTTAATATTTTTAGGTGATTCTTTTTTTGTTGGTTTGCAAATTTCTTATAGTTTCTGCAGAAAATATAACTAGCTATTTAAAATTAATTAAAATTGCTTTAATTTAGTTTTAGTCAGAATAGTAAATCTGTTATAACATGAGTTAGGAAAATTATTTTATATGATTCTTTTGTCCCAACTTTGTTTTGACATTGCCAAACCATAGAAATTAATTTGGGTATTTTAGGATTAATAAAAAATAGTTTTAAGCAGAATCTTGTTAATCCTAATTAATTAACTAGCTCTGTTTTCCTATTATTTTAATTAGTAAATAAATTTATTTTTCACATGTGATTGATTATTCTAGGATAGTTTCTGTCACTTTATAGGATGAACTTTTATTTATAATAAATAAAACTTTTATTTTATTTTCTTAATAGAAATTGAATTAGGCCTAATAGGAGTTTCATAATAGATTTTAAGTTAATTCTTTTTGCTCCTAATTGCTTAATGCATTCTTTTCATTAAGTTAACAAAAACTCATGCTTAGGTTATGTTGAGAAAATTTTGTTATATAAAACTATTTTAGTTGTTGCTTGAAGTAGGAAAAACTTGAGTTGGTTTTCTTTGAGTTTTCCTTTGGGTTTTGATTTGTTTGTTTGGTGTGTTATGTTACTATGCTATTGTATTATGTGATCCTATGCTATATGCTTATTGTGATTATTGTTTGTCTCGGTAGAGTTTCGGTCTGAAGCTTGCTACTACGAGTCTTTAGCTTACGAGGATCATCAGCAAGGCAAGTCTTGATCATGTTATTTTCAATACCTATGATTTTGTGCATTAGAAATTATACCACCCACCATGCATGCAGATAGTTGAAATTTTGAAGTTATTAATCTTGAGTAGTATCATGTGGTAGGATGAACCAATCCCTTTGTTACCATGACCGGGGACGAAGTAGTTTATTTTGCTATGCTCGTGAGCGGGTTTTGGTTGAGTGAAATTCATAAGCAAGATGTGAGAGTCAATGATGATGACAACCCCATGAACTACAAGAATCAAGATGGACTTGAATTCACTCTTGGGTGGAGGGCGGTTGTGGGCACCTGGAGAACCCGGTGGTTGGCGGGATGCATGGAGAAGTGCCATGACATCTTGCGAAAGCTTCACCCAGCCACGAAGAGGCGGATGGATGCCCCATTGACGGAAGCTTACTGTGCAGCCGCAAGCCATTATGGGCTCTGGCTGGGTCAACCCTAGTAGTGGCCTGGCTTTGGGCGGTACTACGAGATGTAGAAGACGGTAGGATTGGATGGGTACGGCGGTAGCAGAAGAACTCTTTGGAAGACCTGTTTCATTCGTCCGTCTTCAAACACCATGAAGTGCGAAGACTTAAAAGGAGGAATGATTCTTGCGGGTAAAGTCATAAACCTCTGCGAGTTAAAGATCTAATCGATTAGCCGTGTCCCCGGTTACGGACAATTTGAGCCTCTGGAACTTGGAAGTATTCGGAAATCTCAACACTAAAACTAATGAATTAATTTGAGGGGTTATGACTTAATAATTTGGGAATGAGACATTGGTTGGCGGAACCATCTCAATAACTACCAACAATTATGTAGTATTTGCAAACAAGTCCACTGTAGTAGGGAAAAATTGGCTTTTTGCAAAATGATGAAACTTAGAGCCCCACAACCAAAATGCATATAGTGTTAGTAACTTTATTATTGTTATTCTCTTCATGACTTGCCACTTATTCAAAAAGCTGACCTACACGGCTACAACGTCTTATGTTGCGAGATTTATTCGATCGGGGAGTGAGGCTACGCTCCGCTTGGCGATTGCCCTTTGAGTCGGATGGACTCGCTATTTTCTTCTCGCTTCCGCAGCATTAGTAGTTTATTTCTCATGAGTTGGCCTTGGCGAATTTATTCTCTTGTAATAAAGACTCTATATGAGAATCGTGTAATAAATTCAGGTGTGATTGAACTTTGATTATTTCATCGATGTCTTGTGAGTACCGGCATGATCTTGGGATGAATACAGAAGAGATTTGACCGATTTTGGGTCGAAGTCGCTACACTTGGCCATCTGGAGCAGATCAAAAGCTTCGCCCTGGCCATCGAGGTCAGATTTGGAAGTTTGAACTATCTGGCCGATATCCGTGGAGACTTGATCCTCGGCGGATTCGAGCGCATGACCAAAGCAGCGCCGCCTTTGTCTCGATGGGCATGATCTAGCTCTGCGGCGAGCGATTGCCTGGAGAGCCGCACCGACATCCGCTCCGACCCTTAATCGGGGGCAGTTCGAGGCTACAATCTCTGGCGATTGAGCGAACTCCATCCTGTCCATTGCGAGACCTCGACTCTAGGGTGCGGACTCCGAACCCTCCGCGCCCCTAATCGAATCTGATTGGGCGCCCGGCCATGGAGTTCACTGCCGCGGACATCTTTCGGCTTTCGCCCTTTGGCGACATCCTGAATTCACTAAAGTCTCTCTCCTTATCCGGAGAGCCTGGCGGACTACGGACAGGAAGGTTGAGATCTGAGACGACGAAGAAATTCAGCGCCCACCACCACCCACTTTGTAGCCAGTCGATGATTTAACCGACATGCTAGACTTCGACTACGAAGACATCGGCGGTATGGGCGAAGATCTGGGAGGCGACCAAGACCTAAGCGCCTCTGAGGGCCTTTGGAAGGCCACCTCGTCATCTGACATATACATGGTGGATATCCCAAAAGATGGGAGCAGCGATGGAACAGCGGAGGATGACCCCTCAGAAACAGCCGAGCGCCCGGCGTCGTGGCGCGCTCTAAATCCGCCACAATAAAAGCGGTGATTCCGCACGGAGATAATAACACCCGGACGGTGCGAAGAGAACCCCTCAGCGAGGACTCAAGCGGGAGGAGGAGAAGCAAGTCCGCCTGACGGTCTGAAAAGAAAAGAAGGTCGAGGACAATAATTATCGCCTCCCTCCGAAGATGAGGCAAGCCTCGATGGCGGCAATTTGTAGTGCACTGAGGATCCCTTGAACAGGAGGCGTTTCAAGCGTGGGCTTATAGCCACGGCAAGCAGCCTCAAGAAAAAGCAGCAACAGACTTAGAGCTGATCAAGACCTGCTAGTGACGGATGGTGAAGTCCTTGCAGCGAAGAGTATGAACTCGAGCGCCCTCAAAAGCTACCCCAAGCATGGTCGTTGCCTCGACTAGAGGAGGAAGCACCCAAGTCACGGTAGCCGCGACATGGCAGACCCGGCCACCCGTGGCTGCGGCGGAAGAAGCCTCTCGGCCCTCCTCTCAAGCCACACCCGACACGCTCAAAAAGTACCAAGGCAGGGAAGCGCGGACTTGCGAGATATATTGGAGGATAAGGCAAAACATACAAGATCGATCTACGGATCGGCGTGGGCGTAACAACAGCGGGATGATTACCGTCGCGCGGATACAACAACACCGGCCGAGCCAAACCACAGTGAACAAAGCTCATATGAGCTACGTCGTGATATAATATCTGAGGCACCGCACACCCACTATGCTTCACGGATGAAGTGATGGATCATCAAATCCCGAGGGCTTCAAACCCGTAAACATCGAATCATACGATGGTACCACAGATCTGCGGTGCGGATAGAGGACTATCTCCTCCATATCCACATGGCCCGCGGTGATGATCTACATGCCATCAAATACCTCCCTCCGACAAAGGACCAGCTCGGCGTTGGCTCAACACTTGCCCGGCAGAATCAATTGGTTGTTGGGAGGACACTGGAAGCCGCATTCCTTGATAACTTCGGGGCACATATATGCGACCACGGCGCCGATGACCTTAGCCACATAATCCAGCAGCGGAAGAATCGGCGGACAATTACAGACACGGTTCCTAACAAAGAAAAATCAAATCGTTGATTGTCCGGATCGAGAGGCCCTTGTAGCCTTCAAACATAACATCTGCGACAGTGGCTTGCGGCACCTAGGACAGGAAAAGCCAAAATCCATGGCAGCCCTCACAACACTCATGACCGCTTTTGTGCGGGAGAGGACAGCTAGCTGGCTTGAAGCAACAACGGCCAAACATCACGATAGTTGGGATATCAAGGACAGCAATGGCATCTCGGCGTCGCAACAAGAACAAGCGCCGCGTGCTGGCGACAACACTGAAGATCGGCCGTCAATAGCGGATTCGGAAGAGCTCTAAACCGGTCGCGGAAGAAGCCATTCAAAAGAAATACTCGGGCCCGTCCAACTTGGACGAATACTCGATCGCTTGTGCGGATACATGGCACCTCGAAAAACCAGCCAATCCTCAACAGGGATTGTTGGGTGTTCAAACAAGCGAGCAAGTTAAGTGCCAAACTCAATGACAAGGGGCTGCATAGCGATGACGAGGAAGAGCCCGGCCGCCCGAACAATAGAGGACGAAGGTTTTCCTACACAAGTGCGGACGATGAACATGATATCGCAACCCACATACCCAAAGGGGCGGAGCGTGCACTAAAGGGGCGTATATGCGATGGAGCGATCGCCCAGTTCAACCCATGGTCTTCTGCCCGATCACCTTGATCGAAGGACCACCCACTAGCATCCGTCACGGCGGCCGCGCATTGGTTCTTGATCCAATTATCGTGGTTCACCTCACCGAGTCTGATGGGGGCGGTAGCAACTGAACCTGCTTTATCGAGGATCGGTCGCAAAATGGGCATAGACCCTCAAGGATTAAACCTACAAAAGCGACCTTTAAAGCGTCATACGGATGTAGAGGCCAGTTATGCGGGCTCAGTTACACTCGAAGTGGTCTTGGATCCCGGATAACTTCGAAGCGAAGAGTTAATCTTCGACATCGTCCCATTCCGGCTAACATGCTTTGCTCGGCGAACCGCATTTGCAAAGTTCAATGCGGTGCTGCACTCGCATACCTCAAGCTCAAGATGCGGGCCCTCGAGGTAATCATGGTCAATGGAAACACGAGCGCTCTCCCCAAGCGGAGGAGCACGGCGGCCCTCATGGCGGAGGTACAAAGCAGCCTCTCACAGCAATTCTTGAGTCCGGCCACTAAGCGGCGGACACTATCAAGCAGCGCCGGAGCAACCTACAACAAGACCGCTGGCACGATTCAAGCAGCGTAGCAATCCGGCTAACCCCGCCCTCGTGAAATTGCGAAGCTAGTATTACAGCGTACATAATTACGCTCTGGAGATACCATGGGCATATGGGGAGGGGCAAGACCACGGCATAAAAATGCGGCTCGGCGCACGGGGGCTCCCAATTGTGTCATTCTTTTCTTTTTCCTTTTTTCTTCCTTTTCTTACTTTCGGGACTCCGTCTTTGAAGTCTGTCGGCACTAGAATCGCCGAACTCACGATGCAACAGCGAGGAAGCGAAAGCCCGTCAAGTGTTGGTGGTCTCTATTACGAGCATTATACCCGTTTACATACCATCCATAGCTTACCCTGGAGAGGACATGTTAGATAGTCCCATCCCTTGCTTATCGCACTATTTGTATCGTTCTGCTTCCATTGCAGTACCTTTTTGAATAAACAATGCATAGCTTTTGCTTATTATTGCACTCTTTTATTTATCCATATATATGTTCATTTCATGACATGTTGCAACCGTACACTTTAGTGCGGCCAATACACTGAGGGCTTAAGTATCCCAAAATTATGGTGTGATAAGTCGAACACTTTCACAAGTGTGGCACCCGAACTTATAGCATTATATGAATCGGCTCCAAATCATGTCTTGGGTCAATAGTTGGGTTTGCGGCTCCGTGTTTTGGTACCTTACGTTCCGTTATATCGGCTAAGGTAGCACCGGAGAACCACTGCGATTGTGCCCAGTTGAGCTGGTCGAGCACCTCGGTGGAAAGCTAAAACTGGCCGTCATGATAGAGGCGAGAGCGATCGCTGTTCGAAGGCTTTTTGGTCCCTAAAGACTTATGCCGCTTAGGCGAGGCACGAATTGTCCGGCCAAAGGCGTGGATAAGCGCCCGAACTTCGGTCTTCGAATACTAGGGGCTTAGCGAAATTTAAAATTATAAATTCTATGGCTAAGTGAGAGTGTTCAAGCATTATAAGTCTGGTTGCCTCGTTACGTTGTGTTGGCGCCTCCTAGATGGACCCAAGAATGGGAACAAGAGTGCTCAAGTTTATCCGAACACCCAGCACTCGTGGCATGGGGCTGAAATAACGACTTGCCATCTCTCAAATTTGATAAGCGGCCGCCTGAAGGTAATATTTTAAATTAATAAGCATTGCTTAGCGCATATGAACAAGTTTTCAGCGTCTGGGATAACAAATCGAACCTATTCAAAATTACATCCTTGGAGCACTCATCCGCTATTAGTGGGCACCCTTTAGGAGGCCCTCATAGTACATTTGAGGCGTGCGATGCTCATGGCCCTTGGTGGCCCGTCATCACAAGCTTCTCCGCATCCAGCTTGCCCAGTGCACTTTAGCGGGCAAGGGCCAACGGACACCTTCAATGCAGATGGGCGCTTGATGACTTCAATCCGTGGACAGGCATCCACCGGCCGCTGCACCAAGCCGAAGTAGCTCCGGGCATGGCCTCCAATGGCCACAACCGCTATGAGGCCCTTCATGGCCTGTTCGGCGACCTTGTGGAGCTCGACCAGCTGCTTGACATCTTGAGACCAGAACACCTTTTCAAGTGAGCTCCCTCCTTGGCACGGTAGAATCGGCAGCATCGGACACTCTGAACCGTCTGCGAATGCTCTGGAGAGCTCGAATCTGGGTAAGTAATAGGTAATTCACTTTCACATGCTTGCTTTGCATAAAGAATGCCTTACCCGCCGCTATCTTCTTTAACGACTCAATTTCTTGGAGGGCTTTTGGGCCTCGGCCTTGCAACTTTGGCACTCTCAAGGCAGGCGAGCTCGGACTCTCGAGTCTTGAGTCACGCTCAAACTCTCGTGTTTTTCCACGAGCTTGGAGCTCTTGCCGCTGTAGCCAGCTCGCCTCGCCCTTCTCTCGTTCGGTGTGTTCATGGCCGCTTTGTTTCGACCACGGACACGCTTCCTTTAAAGTCGCCACCTCGTTAAGTGGCCCTACAGTACCATGTTATTCCTGTTATTTTTGCCTTGAAACCTTTTATAAGGTATTTCTTTAATAAGGTACTACTTACCTTCCTTGTCCTCAAGCTGCTTCTTGGCTTGGCGAGCTCGTTCTCGGACCGCTCGAGGATTCTGCTTGATGCATTGACCTCCCTTGATCGGTCTGGCAGAGAGTCGGCGCAACTTTGCATACACATATTGACATACTTATCTTAGACTCATGCGTATATCTTTTAGATCCTTAGTCCGGCTTTTCTTTCGAGCAGCGAACTAAGCATCGAGAACTCTTGTCTATCGGTAATATTTTTACATATTCTAAACTTACCTCAAAGCACATTAGAAGGCTGATGCAGGCTTCAGTCAGCCCGCTCTTGGCGGACTGAACTGTCCGGATCACCGCACTCATGCGGTGCGGTGCTCCTCCTCGATGGAGGCTTGTTGGCGCCTCCGAGTAAGCTATCCAGTGCCTCGGTTGGGCGGAGGACACGGCGTCTTACCCTTCTTGCGAAGGATCCGCTGGCGGACTTGGAACCGCTGATGGTTCGGCATGGAGTCTGGGCGAGGGTGGGCTTAAACCCCTAGGGTCTTGCCCCAGCGCTGAGTCGGGAGGTTGCCTTGTGGCACCTCTGCGCTACCTCCTCTTGACCAAGCCCCTCTTGGGGCCCCACCATAGCGTCGTCCGCGGTGTGAGGCGAGGAGGCGGTCGAGGCAAGTACTCTCCATTTCCGGCGAGCCCGAGGACCGCTCGATGAATCGGCGAACTTCGCCCTTGGGCGGGCTGCATGGTTGTTCGACATTAGAACACTCTGCAATAATAAAAATCCATGGGTATCCGGACACTTATGATCTCGCCAGAGGCTTGGCCCTTTAGGCCAATCCTCCTGCGTCATCGTCGGCGTTGGTGGAGAAGTCGGAGGAAGGGTTCTTCCGTTCTTGGACCCTCGGCCTCCCGGTTAGGCGGCCTTCCTTTTCATCTCCTCCCCGGCTGGGGAGGAGCTTCTTCTTCCTCCTCGTCCTCGGGAGAAGATTACGCATCGAGTCGGCGGCACTGGCGTCGGGAGCTCCTTGAGTTCCGTGGCCTCCTTCTTAGCCTTCTTCTCGGCACCACATGCGGCGCGGGCCAGCCTTCCAAATCAATCAGGCGTCCTCCGGTCTTCGGCAAAGGCGGACAGTTAATCTGTCGGGCGTCTTCAACCAGATCTGTCAAAGATTAGGAGTTTTAGATCCCACCTAGAGTCAATCTATGAAAAAAGAGTCCGTAAAGGGTAAAATAACTTACCTCGCCGGCTTGGCGCGCGAGCTGTATCGCGATCTTTGTTAGCGGATCTTTGAAACCAGCGCCCTTGAACAGCACCTTACAGGCGTCTTCGTGCGTAGTGTCGAAGAGCTGGCTCAAGTTTGGTGTTGTGCGGATCGAACTCCCACAAATTGAAGGCCCGTTGTTGGCGGGGAGAATCCGGCGGATGAGCATCACTGGATTACGTCGACAAACTGAGATTCTTGTCCATCGAGGTTTGGACGCATGTTTGGAGTCGGATAGCTCTTCAGATTCCCCCACGTCGAGCCGTCTCTTTCCATGGCCGAGCCGTGTGGGAAGCCAGATCTAAATCGTGGGCGCCACCCATTGAGTCGCGTGGCTCGATGATGTAGAACCACCCGATTGCCACCTTTATTGTCTCCACGAAGCGCCCTCGAGCCATGGGACTTTGGCCATCTTGCCAACCATGGCGCCTCCGCACTCCAACAGCGACCCACTACTACCCGGTCGGACGTTGAAGATCTTGACCATAAGCTGAAGTGGGGCTGAATCGAGAGGAAGGCCTGCGCACCTGACGATAAACGCCGAGATGTTGAGGATGAAATTGGGGCCAGGTCATGGAAGTCAGGCCGTAGTAGAACATGAGCCCCGGACAAATGGGTGAAGTGGAAAACCTAGTCCAGCGGGGAAGTGGGGGAAACACCACCCTCTCATGGGGCCGGGGGTTGGAATGAGCTGCCCGCGTCCAGCAGCGTGTGCTTGCGATGTCGCGGGACAAGTATCCGGCCTCCCGCGGTCTTGTGATGTGCCCCTCCGTGGCGGAGGAGGCCATCCACCTCCGCTCGACATGGTTGGAGAAGGTTGAGGTGGGATGTGCGGACTTAGGCGGCTGGGCTCGAGTCTTGTGAAATGGATAAACAAAGGAGGAAGAAGGCGTGGGTGAAAGGTGGATCCTTATCCCTTATATGGATGAGGACGAAGCTATCGTCCCCACCGACTGGTAAAACTAAGCTTATTTCCCAAGCGCCGTAATCAATGGCGCGGGTGGGTTCTACGTCCGTATTGATGAGAATCCCGGAATAAGGGGCACGATCTATGCTTTGATAAGACATGCCAAAAACCGCCTCGCTAAGCGCTGAGGTGGAGCGGTAAAAGCGATTCATATAAAGGCTGGCCGTGGTGTGATGTCACGCCACGGAATACTTCAACAGATCTGTGCAAAAGTTATTCTCTCTCACGGTGGTATGTGGAACTTGTTTTGCGAGCGGACACTATCCTTGTGTTCAAAACCTTCTATGAAGTATTCGGAGGAGGAACCCGCCTCGCAATGCGAAGACAATCAGCGTGCAGGACTCATCGTCATTGAAGCCTGGTTAGGAGACTCTTGAGGAGTCCGGACTAGGGGTGTCCGGATAGCGGACTATCGTCACGGCGGACTCCAAGACTATGAAGATACAAGATTAAAGACTTTGTCCGTGTCCGGATGGGACTTTCCTTGGCGTGGAAGGCAAGCTTGGCGTCTGGATATGTAGATATCCTACCATTGTAACCGACTACTGTGTAACCCTAACCTATCAGGTGTCTATATAAACACGAGGGTTTTAGTCCGTGGGACGAACAACAATCATACCATAGGCTAGCTTCTAGGGTTTAGCCTCCTTGATCTCGTGGTAGATCTACTCTTGTACTACCCATATCATCAATATTAATCAAGCGGGGAGTAAGGTATTGCCTCCATCGAGAGGGCCGAACCAGGTAAAACATCGTGTCCCTTGTCTCTGTTACCATCCGCCTAGGCGCTTGATTCGGGACCCCCTACCGAGATCCGCCGGTTTTGACACCGACAACGGGAGAAGCTTGCGCATGTGATGGCTCATAGGACAAGGAGAAACTTTGACTAATGCAAGCTCTCCCTCGCTCGAGGCGGTGGGCGTGCTGTGATTAATTCGGTGTCAGTTGCGAAGCATACACTATACTACTAGTGCTAGTACTATTGTTCGACTTCGAATAGGCGAACAGCCAAGCATAAAGTTTACAAGTACTAGTACTACTACTATAGTCTATAAAGGTATGTACTATACTAAGTACTAGGAACCAGATGGAGGGCGTCGCACTCTTATTATAATTTTAAAATGTGATAAAGCAATCTTCAACACATTTGGTTCTCTTGAGGTTCTCGCATGTGATAATGGAAGTTATTGCACGGAACACTACGCCACATGTCGCTTAATTCTGGCTCATATCCTGTTACAAATAGTAGCGCTCGGTAATATTTCCTCTTTTTTGTTATTCAGCATGTAAACAGGTCAGACAAACCTTGAGGCGCATCTTCGTGCGAACCGTGCTTGCTGCACTTTGAATGTGGCGAGCTGGCTTGATGAAACACCTCGCTTCCTACTTCTTTTTTGCGGGGTACCTCGCTTCCTAGTGACCAGTGTCTTGGCTGATCGTCCTAAGAATGCTTATATGAATAAAGCTCTCTCATTTACCCATAAAAAGATTAAGCCATATAAGCGGAAAGGAGGAGTATGGACTAGCACTACTTTTGGTGTGTCCGTCAACTCATGAGCGAGGAGAAGCTTGCGGGACAAGGTGAAGCTCGCTTCGCCTTTTGACTAATGCAACCTACCCTCGGTGGACATGCATCAGTCCATTCGGTGTCAGTTATCGGAGGCATACTTTGTAGTACCCAACATGCGGAGTACCTTGTTCGACTTCACGAAGAGGCAAAGAGCCAAGCGCGATAGTCTGAGTAGTACTACTACTAGAACCACATGGTGGAAGCGTCACGTACTCTTTTTTATCTACGATAAAGTACGTTTATTAGGAGAAGGGAGGCGAGCGGCAGCCCAACATGTAATGAATGATATCGATCAACCAACCATGCTCGAATATATCTTGGCCTCCATGCGAGCCTTCTGGCTCCTCGTCTCTTTCAAGGGCAGCGGGTTGGCTCTTTGCCGTCAATTGAGATCGGTTTGCTCACTCTGTCCCACATGTTAGTGATATGCCAAGAGGAGGTGCGTTGACCGACTAGCCATCTGGCGTACTTGGTTTTGCACCTTCATACTACTCCTCCCTCCGTCACAGTTACTGGGGCGCTTCATTATGATGCATTTCTCTCAATTGATTTCCACCATCGAGAGAGACTTTAGGCAGCGTTTGGTTTAATGCTCAATTAATTAGAGGCGTGGTAACATAATCAAGTCCACAATTTTCTCTCCATGTCTTGTACTACTACGAGTGGAGTAAGTGCATGCATGTGTGTACCGGGGTGGAAGCCTTTGCATGCATGTGTGTCTGCCGATGCTATAACTACCAATGCTATTTTTCGGGCGGTCGCTAGTCGCCTTGGTCCCTGAATTTTTTTCCTTTTTTCTTTTGCGCTTTGTATAAGCAGTGTGGATGGAAGTAGTATGGCGGATTCAAAGAAGCGTATTGATAGTTGCTTCTTGAGCAACTTACGATTGGGAAAGGTGGGGCTTATGATTTGTTGCTCATTACTCACTATTAATGCGGCGCAACAACCGGGCTGAGTCTCCCATGCGGTTGTGCACTACCCCTCGGTTCTTAAATATACTCGGATTATATTTGTCTTTATAGAGATTTCAACAAGTGACTACTCAAATATTTGTATTTTAGAGATTTCAAATGGTGGCACATACGGATGTATATATACATATTTTAGAGTGTAGATTCACTCATTTTGCTCCGTATGTAGTCACTTGTTGAAATCTCTAGAAAAACGAATAGAATATTTAGGGCGGAGGAGTACACATCTGAAGCAAAATGAGTGAATCTACACTCTAAAATATTCCTTTTGAAATTTGTAAAAGACAAATATTTAGGAGCTGTGGCGCCCTCGATTCAATCGTACACTAATCATGCGCATAAATGTATGCGATCAAGATCAGAGACTCACGGGAAGATATCACAACACAACTCTACAAATAAAATAAGTCATACAAGCATCATAATACAAGCCGAGGGCCTCGAGGGCTCGAATACAAGTGCTTTCGATCATAGGCGAGTCGTGGAAGCAACAATATCTGATCTGAGACATAAGTTAAACAAGGTGCCATAAGATGGCTAGCACAAAGCGGGATCTGATCGAAGAGGACAGGCCTCTGCTGGGATCCTCCTAGGTCCTCCTGGTGGTAAATCGTGGGCTGCTGCGTAGTAGTAGGCGCCTCGGAGTAGTAGTAAATGCGTGGCGGTGGCGTCTGGATCCTGGTCTCCATCGTCGATTGCAGCAATCGAGTAGAGATAGGAAAAAAGGGAACAAGGCAACAGTGAGTACTCATCCAAAGTACTACTTAAGCAGGCTACTCTACATATGCAAGGATATATGTGTAAAGGCCATATCGGTGGACTGAGCTGAGAATGCGAGAATAGAGAGAAGGCCTAGTCCTACGAAGACTAGCATCTTAGGAAACCACCATCTTGCAGCAAACAAGAGGGGTAGAGTAACAACTTAAAGTAGCGAGTAGTGTTATCAACCTCGGCGGAGATCCTTTCTCGACTCCTGCGAGAAAGAAATCCCGAGCCATACTATCCGAGTTATCATCACAATCAATTCTCATCTCAAGTATCCAGTTCTAGTTGTATCGATCGGGATACAACTCCAGCGTCCGTTACCGTAGGACAGGCTATCGATAGATGTTTTCTTCCCTGCGGTGCACCAACTTACCCACCTTCGCTTAACTCCGGCGGACACACTTTCGAGGTCATGCGGCCTCGGTCAAACAATCGCCGCAACCCGACCTGAAGCAATAGAGGCCCGGCCGCGCGGACTAAACCTATGCCCCGGGGTCATGGGCCATCTCCCGGGAACTCTGCTGCGTTGCGAGGCGGCGAAGCAGACCTAGCCTAACAGCGTTCAGCCCAATCCGGCAGCGCCGCTCAATTGACGTCTAATAAGCTTGGGTGATGTATCTGACGCTGAGCGCCCATACTTAGCCCGTGATGGTTAGTGCTATCGGGCGAGAGGCCCTCGGATCAAATATCCAAATCGTAGTGGATTAGGGCAGCGGTAACAAGCGGAACTCACGAAGATGTGACCCGTTGCCCGTCTCGAGGACTTGTGGCAAGGGCTAGGAATGCCGGCCACGCCTCGTAATTATCTCGCGGGCACCCTCCGGTCAACCCGTCTCCACATCACTCGCAATTAAGCGCAGCAGGTACCCCTCGAGGGTCGACCCGTCTTTCAAATATGATGGTAAAAGTCCAAGTAACCGTGAGTCCAAACATCAAGGGAAAACACGAGGAATCACCCGGTGTATTCCACTCAATGTAGTCGTCAAGGTGAACATAAGAGGATTCACCCTCGAGGTCCACACTTGAGGGTTGCCTGACAGTCGTGTCGGAAGTGGTTAAAGAAATCACCCTCGATGACCTCAACGGATAACTATACTACGAGGTTAATATCGGAGTCTTTGCGGAGGTTTCACCCTCGGTACTCGATAGTAACCTAGTAGTGTCGAGCAACTAAGGGAAGTGATGTGCGGTGTCGGGGCTGGTCTTCTATCCGTTGATCGGGTCTTCAATGATGAAGCGAGGGCAACAAGGACAAGGTGGGGGTCCTGATGGGTCTCTAACCAACCTATACTAAGCGGTTTAGGATAAGCGGTAGGTAACAAAGCAGGTTACAATAAGCAGGCTATACAGCAGAATAGGAGCAACAATAACGATAGCAAAATCTAGTGCAAGCAATAAGAGAATGGAATGGGCGATATCGGGATGATCAAAGGGGCTTGCTGGTTGCTCGGCAAGAGAGTGATCGTCGACCTTGTAGTCGAGCGGCCGGTGCGGCGTCGGTCTCGTAGTCTCTAGAAGAAGAGGGAAGAAACAATGAATACGATAACGGATGCATAACGATGCATGACATGCCAAGAAGCGATGCTAGGCGTGCCCTAACGTGGTAAGAGAGTCTTGGTTTAG
This sequence comes from Aegilops longissima, assembly GCA_021605205.1. Classification (NCBI taxonomy): domain Eukaryota; kingdom Viridiplantae; phylum Streptophyta; class Magnoliopsida; order Poales; family Poaceae; genus Aegilops; species Aegilops longissima. Next base: position 145,738,001 of record CM038676.1, on the reverse strand, counting down.
GGAAAGCATCAGGAAGTTATCCGGTTCGGACGTCTGTCGAGACGGATGAGCGGAGGAGAAAGTTTGCAGGGTTCGATAGGTTAGAGGCGTGCGGTGGGCGAGCGAATTGCGTATCCGGAATCGTCTCGTCGTTACGAGCAACTTTCATGTTGAAATTATTTTAATCAAGACTCTGGTTAAAAGTTATAATTATAAAGGTTTTATTAATTTACGGAATTTTAATTAATTAATTAATTAATTTGAAAATCATTTATGACATCGGCATGAGGTCATCTTGGCGTCATCGACCAGCGAGGTTGACTAAGTCAACCTGCGAAGTGGAGTCCCATGTCATACCTAATAGCAATTAACCTAATCAGATTAATTAAACTTAGTTAATTAAGTTAACTAATGATTAGTATTAATTAATCCGGGGTTAATTAGTTTAATTAATTATCCAATTAATTAGCTAATGATTAGGTTTAACTAATCCGAATTAATTAGTTTAATTAATTATCCAATTAATTAATTAATTAATTATTTAGTTAATTATTTTAATTACCTTTTAATTCATTTAAATCATTTTTTGATTACATTTAAAATAAAACATTTTCTTTAAATCGTAATTGGGGTGGGGCCCCTAGTCGGCCTACGTGGGCCTTGGTAGCGCGCGGCTTGAGGCGATTCTTGAGGTGCCACCCGTTCAGGCCTGACCAGCCGGGTCAGGCGTGAAGCGGCAGTGGCCGTTGCCACCAGCGCGCCAGCTGTGGCAGCCCAGTGTGGCGGCAGGAGGCAGTCTGAGGCCGAGGCGAAGGGGATCGAGGAGCCGGAGGGGCGGAGTGGCGCCCGAGCAGAAAGGCCTTGGGGCTCAGGCGGCGGAGGCAGGAGGCCGGAGGGGCCGGAGGGGGCAGCAGGTGGCGTGGTGGCAGCCCTGGTGTGAGGGCAGCCATGAGTCTGTGCAGGAGCCATGAGGGGAAAAGGAGAGGTCGAGGGGGGGGTGGCGTCGGGCTCGTCAGGTGAGTCGGAGGGGCCGGAGGGAGCCCGGGCGTGCGTGCTGGCCTGGCCGGAGCGAGCGCGAGCGAGGAGGAGAGGAGGTCGAGGCTCACGGTGGTTGTGAGGGTCTCGGGCGCGGGCTTAGGTGGAGCTCAGGGGCAGTCCGTGGGGAGGGAGGCGGGGAGCACGCCCGGCGAGGCGGCAGGTGGCGTCAGGCGCCGAGGTCGGCTCGGCCTCGGTGGGAGGAGGAGGGCAGGCCTGCCAGGCGGTGTGAGGAGGAGGAGAAGTGGTGGCGGGGCGTGAGAGCGGAGGGGGAGGGTCGCCGTCGGGGAGGCGGGTCGTGTGATCGGACCCGATCCAGATTGGATCGGGAGACGAGGCGGCGTGGGGAGGAGAGTGGGAGGCGAGAGGGGCTAGGGTTCCCCTCGGGTGGGGATAAGGGAGAGGGTTGGCCGGGTGGGCCCAGTGGTTATGGGGCTGGCCCAAAGGGGAAGAGATGGGCCAAGGGGGGGAAGTGGGGAGGGGGGGGCCGGCTGGCTGGGCCGGTGGGGGTGTTTATCCCCCTCCCAGGTTTATTCCTTTTTTTTTTTTTTTTTGACAGCTTCAATTCAACGATTTGTTTAAATAACAGAACCGGGGATCCGGGCGTTACAAATCTCCTCCACTACAAGAAATCTCGTCCCGAGATTTAGGAGGTAGAAGGAAAGAGGGCGGGATATTCATCTCGTAGACGATCCTCGCGTTCCCAGGTGGCTTCATCTTGAGTGATTGACCCTTTGGACTTTGAGGAATTTGATCGCCTTCGGCGGGTGCGGCGTTCAGCAGTCGAGAATGCGGACGGATGCTCTTTATAGGAGAGGTCTGTTGCAATTCGAGCACTTCATGGTCCTTTGCTCGGATTGGGTCCTTGAAGCAGCGTCGGAGTTGGGACACGTGGAACACATCGTGAACTGAGAAAGGTTGAAGGAAGCTCAGTTGATAAGCCACTTTTCCGCCTTTCGAGAATAGTGAAAGGGCCAATATAGCGAGCTAGCTTGCCCTTGATTCGAAGCGGTGAGCACCCTTCATTGGTGTAGCGAAGATAGGCCTTTTCGCGAGTTGATAGACCATGTCTTTGTGATAGCGGTCATAATTACTCTTTTAGCCTTGGTGGCAGTCTTGAGATTCTCGCGAATAATGCGGACTTGTTCTTGACATGTTGGATAATATCCGGACGAAGAGTGGGCGTTCCCGATTTCGACCAGTTCGGAGGGTTCGGCACTTTCGTCCATATAACACTTGAAGGGGCCATCTTGAGACTAGCTTGAAAGCTATTATTATAAGAGAACTCAGCATCTGGGAGATTCCTCCCATTTCTTGCGAATGAGGCGACACAAGCTCGAAGCATGTCTTGAGAATTTGGTTGACACGTTCAACTTGCCCTTGAGACTGCGGATGAAAGCGATCTTGAAAGATAAATGAGTCCCCATAGCTTCTTGAAAACTTGCGAGAATCTTGAAGTGAATAAGCTGCCACGGTCGAGCGATAACGGTGGAATACCGTGAAGTGAAACAATTCGGACATATAGGCGTTGCAAGCTGGCTAGCGGTGATCGTTTCTTTGACCGCGGAAAATGTGCAACTTTAGAAAGCGGTCAATGGCGACAAGAATAGCATCATTACCTTTCTGCGATTTGGGAAAACCGGTGGCGAAGTCCATTTCAACATGGTCCCATTTCCATTCGGGAATAGAGATAGGCTGCGAGTTCAGGCGGGCCTTTGATGTTCTGCTTTGATCTGACGGCAAGCGTCACACTCGAAACATAGCGAGCAATGTCACTGCTTCATATTAGACCACGGAATCTCGGCGAATGTCTTGATACATCTTAGTACTGCGGGGTGGATACATAGAGCGTATCATGAGCTTCTTGCATAACCTTACGAGTCATATCAGGTTGTCCTCCTTGCAAGGCACCACTAAGCGACCTTTGAAGTACAAAGCGCCATCATCGGCAATAGTGAAGGATGAGGATTTCCTTTCACGGCGTCTTGTTTAAGCTTGTAGACCTCGAGTCAGATCCTGCATTGTCTTTATGGTGCCCAGAGATCGGGTTCAACAGCCGGGTAAAGAGGATCCACAGGGAACAACACGGAGATTCATCTTGCGGAACTCCGGAGGAGGGAAGTGCACGGAGGAACAATATGGAGGTTCAGCTGCTGAATTCTTCAACAAGTGAGGCTGAACTTTGTGAACTGAAGGTGGTTCTTGATGAACTTGCGGCTCAAGGCATCAGCCATCACATTAGCCTTGCTGGCGTATAGGAATTCCCAAATCAAAGTGCAGCAGTCTCCATCCATCTCTGGCAGCGGAGGTTCAGGTCTGGCTGAGTAAGCAGATACTTCAGACTTTGGTGGTCGGTGTAGATCTATAGCGATTACGAGAAGGTAATGTCGCCCTTGCTTTAGCGCATGAATGACAGCAACAAGTTCGAAGTCGTGAACTGGGTAGTTCTCCTCGTGAGGCATGGCTGTCGAGAGGCATAAGCAACCACTGCGCTCTTGCATTAGGACACCGCCTAATCCTTGCGAGAAGCGTCGCGATAAATGTGAAGTCCTTCTTAGTATCGGGAGGAGCTAAGCTTTGGGCGGTTATCGACTTGTCTTTGAGTTCTGGAAACTTTCACGACACTTATCTATCCATTGGAACTTGCGCCTTTATGCAATAGATTAGTCGAGGCTGGCAATCTTGGAGAAGTTCTCGACGAATCGGCGGCAATATTTGGCGAGACGAAAACTTCGACTTATGCGTTCTTGGAGGAGTCAATCGAGAATAGCTGAACTTCGTTCGGGGTTGGCAACAATACCATCCTTAGAAATGACATGCCCAAGATAGGTTACTTGGAAGCGAATTCACATTTGGAGAACTTGGCATAGAGTTGATGCTCTCGTAGCTTTTCGGCACAAGGCGAAGATGTTCACATGTTCTTCTTCATTCTTGGAATAGATCGGGATATCATCCGGATAAACCACGGCGAACTTGTCGAGGTAATCCATGAATATATAGTTCATCGGTGAGAGAAGGTGGCTGGAGCATTGGTTAAGCGAAAGACATGGCGGTGTACTCGTATGAACCATAGCGAGTCACAAATGCGGTCTTAGGGATATCCTCCTCGCGAACACGGATCTGGTGGTAACCCAACCTCAAGTCGAGTTTGAGAACAGCGGCGAACCAGCCAGTTGATCATAAAGATCATTGATCAGGAAGAGGATACTTATTCGAATGGTAGCTTGATTTATAGGGCGGTAGTCTTGAACCAATCGGTTTGTCCCATCCTTCTTCTTGACAAAGAAGGTGCTCCCCAAGGAGAACAACTTGGCGGATGAAACCACTTTGAAGAGATTTGTCGATTTCCTCCTTTAGCTCAAGGAGTTCATGCGGCGGCATCTTGTAGGGCGTTTGGCTATAGGAGTGGTGCACGGTTTCAAGTCGATGGCGAATTCGACAGCCCTAGCGAGGAATCCTGGAAGTTCTTGGAAAGAGCGTCTTGGAAATGCATAAGCAGCAGGAATGTTTTCAATTCCCTCGAGGGTGCGGCGTTCAATGCATTCAATGCATAGAGCCTTGCCTCGGCATTTTGAACGAGCGAGCATTGTAGCTTACGATTTCATCGAGAAGGGTGCAGCAGATGGGCGGTCTTAGTGGGCATAAGCGATTGTCGCCGTATCGCTTTCAACCAATCCATCCCCAAAATGAGGTCAATGCTACAAGACTTTAGCACGATAGGAGAGACAAGAATTCCATTCCTTGATTTCCAGCAGGGGCGTCGTTGCAAATCATGGAAGTCCGACATTGGCCATGAGGTGTGTACTAATAGTGAAGCATTCATGTCTTAGCTTTTAAGGCCATGCATGAATGCAAAATCTTGGACATGAATGAATGTGATGCTCTGAATCGAATAAAACAGATCAGGTACTGAATTTACGAAGGGTACCCATCACGATGGCAGGCTGGTCTTGAGCTTCATTCGAGTTCAACGTGGTTGGCTGAGCTTTCCCATAAGACTTGCCGGTGTTGTTGCGGTTACGGTTGTTTCCACGGCCAGCTCTTTGGAGAACGGCTGATTACAGTTTGGTTGCAATCTCTAGCGGTGCCTGGCTGTCCACTTTGAAGCATAAGCCATTATTGGGAGTGGGAGCAGGAGCTTGGGGTGGCGGGCTGGAAGCTTGGCTGCTTAGTTGTAAGCGGAGCGAGGTGTAGCATAGTTACGCTTGAAGCGAGATGCATTGGGCTGGTACATGCTATTGGGAATCCATATCTTGCGCCTGCGAGGGCGGGCCGAAGATGAGCGGTGTCGCAGTTGCGCTGTTAGAGCTCTGGTATTCCTGCGAGACCAGTTTCGACATTGATAGCTTTGTTCACCAAGGTGGCGAAATCAGCAAAGTCGTGCACTAGAAGTGCGAGCTTGATGTCGACTTGAAGTCCGTCACGGAACTTCTCTTGTCTGCGTGCATCGGTTGCAATATCCTCTTGACATAGCGAGACAAGTCCAAGAACTCGTGATAAACTTGAGTCTTGTTGCCTTGGGTGAGGTTGCGGAACTCACGCTTCTTCGGTCCATGACCCCTTGAGGAATGAAGCGGGCGCGGAAGGCAACTGGAAGTCAGCGGTGATGAGTGTCCCAAGCGGCGGTCTGACGGTGGCTGTCCCACCATTGAGCTGCAGGTCCCTTGAGGAAGAAGGAAGCAAAGGTGACATAGCTGGCGGGGGGACATTAGCAGACTCCATCTCATAGGTGATGTCACGAAGCGATCATCGACATCCGATGGCTGAGTTGAGCTGCGGTACCTGCTGGGGTTGAGCGTATGAATTCTGCGAGTTGTTCCGTTTGGGTCTTTGGTTCATATTGGGGCGAGGCGAGCCATCATATTCTCCATGGTGGCGATTCATCTCGAGCTGTTGGATCATACCAGCCATGTACTCGGCGGTGGTGGAAGGTTGTCACCACGACCACGACCTGCTGGCCTAACCATCCTGCTATTACATAACGAGGGTAGTTCAGCATTTGAGAAGAAAAGCAAGAGACAAGAATCATTCATGATGAAACACGCATAATGAAAGCAACATGATGGGAACTACATAGTAGTTGGCATATCTTACTAAAGGAATCATGCATAGAGTTCGATACATAGAGTCCGATTACATAGACTACTACATCATAAGCGGCCTTGAGCTCATGGCGAATACATCAAACACTAACAAGCAAGTCTACATCAGTCCACAGCGATGCTGCGGAGGTAGCTGCTAACTGAAAGCTGGTAGTCTGCGGCGGTGGATAGTCCTCCACGTCGGTGACACGAGGGCATGGATACTCTGGTGCTGAATCCGGCGTCCAGTGGCGAGGAAAGGACCAAGTCGGAGAGTAGCCTCCACGTCGGCCAACCAACTCCACAGGGCATCACGGTCTGGCGGGGTAGATCGCGAGCAGCGGCTCTCCGGAGCGGACAAAGGGTGCATCAGCGTCGAGACGCAGTAGAGTCTTGACGGGTGATGTACAACTTCGTGGCGAAAGCTCGGTTAGCTCGATCCAGCCCATCGGCATGCGAGAACAAAGTTACGATGGTGGAAGAGCTCTCTGGTGGCGATGGTGTAGGCAGCGGTGTAGTAACCCTCCTCACCAACATCGAGCCAGCGATAGCAATGTGCACGAAGGGGAGGTGTCCAACTCTCGATACTACTTGCGAAGGCGTGTCGGTGCAGCATAAGCGACATCGTGGACTGCCATATCGATGGTCACTCCAACACCATGTGCGGTGTGCGGCACGATAGTGGACTCATACTCCGAGAGTAGAGGTGGGCGATGGCGCGTGATCTGCTCTGGTTGTAGTCTGGTACTCCTCATAGGCGGTGTACTCGGGGTGCGGCGATAACCCAGATAGGTCATCATCTCGGCTAGCACATGAGTGATCCCGAGCACCAATGGCGTCGTGTGGCGCACGACCTGCCTCGTGGGTTCCATCTGAAAACAAAAGCGTTTCAAAGGAGTCAAATGGCGGTGTGGAAATTGCTCAAATACAATTCCAAAAACAACTAAGGCTATATCCATCTTGAGGTGAATGCGGTCACGGGATCCTAGTGATAGTTAGTAAAATCGTTTAACCGAGTAGAAGAGAGTTGAGCCCGAGTAAAGGTCGAGGTAAAAGATCCTAATACCACCCGATGGCGGCGTGGGCCCTTAAGGCACACAGCCAAGTTAGTAAAAAGTTTTGCAATGTCTAGACTCAACTTGGCCAAGGAGTGTGGAAGGGGATTCCTACAGGCGATGGCTCGATACCAACTTGTGGCGCCCTCGATTCAATCGTACACTAATCATGCCGCAAATGTATGCGATCAAGATCAAGACTCACGGGAAGATATCACAACACAACTCTACAAATAAAATAAGTCATACAAGCATCATAATACAAGCCCGGGGCCTCGAGGGCTCGAATACAAGTGCTCGATCATAGGCGAGTCGTGAAGCAACAATATCTGAATCTGGACATAAGTTAAACAAGGTGCCATAAGATGGCTAGCACAAAGCTGGGATCTGGATCGAAGAGGACAGGCCTCCTGCACAGGATCCTCCTAGGTCCTCACAGTGCGTCGTCGGTGGGCTGCGTAGTAGTAAGGCGCCTCCGAGTAGTAGTAAATGCGTGGCGGTGGCGTGCGGATCACTGGTCTCCATCGTGCGATTGCAGCAATCGAGTAGAGATAGGAAAAAAGGGGAACAAGGCAACCGTGAGTACTCATCCAAAGTACTGCAAGCAAGAACTACTCTACATATGCAAGGATATATGTGTAAAGGCCATATCGGTGGACTGAGCTGAGAATGCGAGAATAGAGAAGGCCTAGTCCTAACGAAGACTAGCATCTTAGGAAACCACCATCTTGCAGACAAACAAGAGGGAGTAGAGTAACATAACTTAAAGTAGCGATAGTGTTATCAACCTCGGCGAGAGATCCTTTCTCGACTCCTGCGAGAAAGAAATCCCCGACCATACTATCCGATTATCATCACAATCAATTCTCATCTCAAGTATCCGGTTCTAGTTGTATCGATCGGGATACAACTCCAAGCGTCCGTTACCGTAGGACAGGCTATCGATAGATGTTTTCTTCCCTGCGAGGGTGCACCAACTTACCCACCACGCTTCGCTTAACTCGGCGGACACACTTTCGAGGTCATGCGGCCTCGGTCAAACAATCGCCGCAACCCGACCTAGGCTTAATAGAGAGGCCAACGCGGACTAAACCTATGCCCCGGGGTCATGGGCCATCTCCCGGGAACTCCTGCGTTGCGAGGCGGAAGCAGACCTAGCCTAACAGGCGTTCCAGCCCAATCCGGTAGCGCGCTCATGACGTCTAATAAGCCGGCTGATGTATCTGACCTTGAGCGCCCATACTTAGCCCGCGTGATGGTTAGTGCTATCGGGCGGAGGCCCTCGGATCAAATATCAAATCGTAGTGGATTAGGAGCAGCGGTAACAAGCGGAACTCACGAAGATGTGACCCGTTGCCCGTCTCGGGGACTTGTGGCAAGGGCTAGGAATGCCAGCCCGCCTCGTAATTATCTGCGGGCACCCTCCAGGTCAACCCGTCTCCACATCACTACGCAATTAAGCAGCAGCAGGTACCCCTCGAGGTCGACCCGTCTTTCAAATAACAGATGGTAAAGTCAAATAACCGTGAGTCCAAACATCAAGGGAAAACACGAGGAATCACCCGGTGTATTCCACTCAATGTAGTCGTCAAGGTGAACATAAGAGGATTCACCCTCGAGGTCCACACTTGAGGGTTGCCAGCAGTCGTATCGGAAGTGGTTAAAGAGAAATCACCCTCGATGACCTCAACCGGATAACTATACTCTGAGGTTAATATCGGAGTCTTTGCAGAGGTTTCACCCTCGGTACTCGATAGTAACCTAGTAGTGTCGAGCAACTAAGGGAAGTGATGTGCGGTGTCGGGGCACTGGTCTTCTATCCGTTGATCGGGTCTTCAATGATGAAGCGAGGGCAACAAGGACAAGGTGGGGGTCAGCTGATGGGTCTCTAACCAACCTATACTAAGCGGTTTAGGATAGCGGTAGGTAACAAAGAGGTTACAATAAGCAGGCTATACAGCGAGAATAGGAGCAACAATATGATAGCAAAAATCTAGTGCAAGCAATAAGAGAATGGAATGGGCGATATCGGGATGATCAAAAGGGGCTTGCTGGTTGCTCGGCAAGAGAGTGATCGTCGACCTTGTAGTCGGCGGCGGTGCGGCGTCGGTCTCGTAGTCTACTAGAGAGAAGGGGAAGAAACAATGAATACGATAACGGATGCATAACGATGCATGACATGCCAAGCGATGCTAGGCGTGCCCTAACGTGGTAAGAGAAGTCTTGGTTTAGGGAAAGCATCAGGAAGTTATCCGATTCGGACGTCTGTCAGACGGATGAACCGGAGGAGAAAGTTTCAGAGTTCGATAGGTTAGAGGCGTGCGGTGGGCGAGCAGACTGCGTATCGGAATCGTCTCGTCGTTACGAGCAACTTTCATGTTGAAATTATTTTAATCAAGACTCTGGTTAAAAGTTATAATTATAAAAGGTTTTATTAATTTACGGAATTTTAATTAATTAATTAATTAATTTGAAAAATCATTTATGACATCGGCATGAGGTCATCTTGGCGTCATCGATAACAGAGGTTGACTAAGTCAACCTGTCAGTGGAGTCCCACATGTCATACCTAATAGCAATTAACCTAATCAGTTAATTAAACTTAGTTAATTAAGTTAACTAATGATTAGTATTTATTAATCCGAGGTTAATTAGTTTAATTAATTATCAATTAATTAGCTAATGATTAGGTTTAACTAATCGAAATTAATTAGTTTAATTAATTATCAATTAATTAATTAATTAATTATTTAGTTAATTATTTTAATTACTTTTAAGTCATTTTAAATCATTTTTTTATTACATTTAAAATAAAACATTTCTTTAAATACGTAATTGGGGTGGGGCCCCTAGTCGGCCTACGTGGGGCTTGGCTGAGCAGCGCTTGAGGCGATTCTTGAGTGCCACCCGTTGTAGTGACCCGGCCGGGTCGAGGTATGGCGGCAGTGGCCGTGCCAGCAGCGCCCAGCCGTGGCTCACCTTGCCGCCGGTGAGCGGCAGGAGGCAGTCGCAGGGCCAGGCGAAGGGGATCGGAGAGCCGGAGGGGCCGGCGGAGTGGCGCCCGAGCAGAGGGCCTTGAGGCTCAGGTGGCCGGGCCAGGGCCGGAGGGACCCGGAGGGGGCAGCAGGTGGCGTGGGCGCGGCCTGTGTGAGGAGGCTTGGTCTGTGTGAGGGGCATGAGGAAAGGGGGAGAGAGGTCGAGGGGTCGGGCGCGTCGGAGCTCGTCGGAGCCGGTCGGAGGGACGGAGGAGCCGGAGAAGCGTGCCCTGTGGCCAACCTGGCCGAGCAGGCAGCCGACGAGGAGGAGAGAGGTCGAGGCTCACGGTGGTTGTGAGGTCTCAGTAGTGGGCTTGGTGGAGCTCAGGCAGTCCGTGGGGAGGAGGCGGGGAGGCACAGCCGTGAGGCTGACAGGTGGCGTCAGGCGCCGAGTCAGCTCGGCCTCGGTGGGGGCCGGAGGAGGGGCGGGCCTGCCCGGCGGTGTGGAGGAGGGAGAAGTGGTGGCAGGGCGGCCGGGACAAGGCGGGGGGAGGGTCGCCGTCGGGGAGGCGGGGTTCGGTGGCGTCGGACCCGATCCGATTGGATCGGGAGACGAGGCGGCGTGGGGAGGAGAGTGGGAGGCGAGAGGGGCTAGGGTTCCCCTCGGGTGGGGATAAGGGAGAGGGGTTGGCCGGTGGGCATACAGTATTATGGGGCTGGCCCAAAGGGGAAGAGATGGGCCGGGGGAAGTGGGGAGGGGCGGTGGCTGGGCGGTGGGGTGTTATCCCCTCCGGGTTTATTCCTTTTATTTTTTTTTTTTTTTGTGACTTCAAATCAGCGATTTGTTTAAATATGAACAGGGGATCCAGGCGTTACGAGAACGAAGGAGTACAATTTTGTGCATGGCACATGGACGGATGATGAAGAGGCTTGGCAATGCTATCAAGCTTCCATCATTTGTTTACATAATTGGCGTACTATACAAATAATTTTTCCAGCGACATGAAATTGTACAATGGTGTGAGCTTTCTGCTTTTGTTTAGCGTGTCTTGCCATCGATGCTCTTTGGAAACAATAAAAACTAACTTCCTTGCTAATGCATGTCAATTATTAGCGGATCGAGCTAATAATTACATCACAATTGAAGATAGAGTTGTGAGAAGGTGTTGAATTAAAATTGATCCATGCTTTCATTGGCGCAACGTCCCCCAGCTCTGTCTAAATCAACAAGGCATGTTGAGAAAAAAGTAGCTATGCGGAGCATGCAACATTCCGATCATTTGTGCGGTTCCACTAAAATAGAGCTGGCGTCCATGTTCCAAAAGATATTAAGTGTGATAACGATAATAGAGAATGCTGATGAAACAATAAACACACAAATAGAAGCCGTCACCTTTAGGTCTCTCTTAAGACTAACTAGTTGGAGAAGATTAGGCTCGGAGTTGGATGAGGAGGATAGAAGCAAAACCAATCTCCCTTTATGCGATCGCCTTTGAAATGTAGAGATGTTGCCCATGTGACATTTTAGTACAACTGCACAAAACACTCTTAAGAAAAACGTGATTTGTGCAGTTCACCAAAAGGTCATAATAGCGAGGTGAAATGGATAGCCCTGTTTGCAAAAAAAGAGGTAGAAAGGAAACAATTCTTGGCCAATAGCATTGATGACACATGGGGCGACAAAAAAAGTATATTCATTGCCCTAAGGAAGATAACAACACGGTTATGTTTGTCTAAAAGCGGTGTGAGGGCGAGAATGCAATATGGAAAGTATCTTTGGGCGAGCTACGTTTGGGCAAGAACTATGGAAGATCCACATGCAGCGGCGTGGGAAGGCGGTCGGTGGAGCAAGGCGGAGGATACAGGAGGTCGTCGGGATGTAACTAGGTGGCGGTGGCGGGCGGAATCTGCGAGCAGGTGGCGTAGGCCCTGCCGTGCGAGCTTAGTCGGAGAAGGCGGCGTGTACCCACAGATAGGGCGTGCTGCCTCGGCGCCGTCGAACAAAAAGCGATGCACTTCCTCCCTTTCCCGGCGGACGGGATCGGCGGATCGGTGATAGCGGTGAGAGAGAGCCACCGCCTCCCTTTCCCCGTGGGACGGGATCGGACCCCGTTGAGAGAGAGAGTCCACCGCAGCCTTGTGTGAGATACTACGAAGCGACAAACCCGAGCGCATAAGGCTCCATTGTATATAGTGGCGGACTACCTTTTCTCCATAAAATCGTTTTATATTACGTATACGTGCCATTGAGTGCTATAACTTTATTTAAAAATAGCGCAGCAGCGTCAAGTCGAACTTTTGTTTAGTGCAGGCGTGGTACCACGACCTCCTAGGTAAACAACCGCTACTGAGCGTTCAAATTATACGTGGGCTGCCATTTCGTAAAGAAATGAGGCTCCACGATGTACCCTACTTAGTGTGGCTGGGCATGAAGCGTGAAATGCGTGCAGTGCACCTATTCTCTTCTTGTATCGTACACCACCTCATGGGGTTGTGTGAGAGAGATACAAACCTAGAGAGATATAGTGTGTGGGTTCTTGAGAGTTTTTTTTGGGGGGGTCAATCAAAAATGTAACATATGCAATGTGTGTGAAATAGAGTCCTGGATATAACATATATATAGAGGCGATCCAAGAGAAGAGTGGAGGTATCATCGGCTTGAGGTGTCCATATAATCGAAAGAGGGATGATGTGTGTGTGTGTCTTGTGTGATCGATAAAAGTGCCATCAATTTGTGTGTGCCACGTCAAAGATATAGAGTGGCTGGCCCTCTTTGGAGCGTGAGAGGGACATGTGCGGTTTGTCTACGTGGCATGGATACCTACTGCAGCTTCGACTATCGGTGTGTGGTGGGGAAGAGGAGGCCCAATTAACTATAGAGGTACAATGGTTGGTTTATGTGTGGAGGAGGAGAGGCCTACCTCATGTATTAAGGAGATCGATCGCCTCATGTATTAAGGGAGATCGATCGACATCCATGCATATGTGTAGGAGAGGAATAAGGTCGGGAGAGAGACAAAGCTAGAGTGTTGGAGGGGTGGTAGTGGAGTTGCTTCTAACAAATGGTGGGATAGGCTTGCTAGACAAGCGGAGGGCATGCATAATATCAATAAGAGGAGATGGCTGCTTGTTATGCATACGCGTGCGTGTGAGAGGCAGGTCGGGAGGCATGCACGAATGATGAGGGGACAATGTGGTTGTGGTAGAAGACATAACTACATAGGAAGATCAATCGCCCTTTGTTAGAGAAAGGAGAGACATAACTTGTGAGTGCGTCGATCGATGGGGGGTAGTTAAAGTCGATCTAGGTATATGTTGGGAGATCGATCGGTATACATGCATGTGTGTGTTAGAAGCAAATGATGCGAGGAGAAGGATAGAGAGAGGGATGCATGTAGGAGGTGGTGCAGGGCATACTATATCGGCGGGGAGGGTGTCTTGATGCGAGAACATTGAAAAGAGTGGTGGGAGTGAGGCATGGGCGGTGACAAGAGAAGAGGGAAGCTTGTGTTTGTGCTAGGCACACACGGCTAGAGGCATATCGATCGATGTGTGCAGTAAAGAAGGAGCTGGGGGCCTACACACGCCGTGGGTGAACGACCTAAAGTGAAAAGATGAATTCTTGTGATGGAGCTAGAGAATGTTGAGGGAGGTGAGAGGGATGCGAGGCGTGTGCATGCACAGAGAAAGTTAAGCGCTAGCTACAAAGATAAGAGGGTTGTGTGGGTGTAAAAGAATCATATATACTTCATTATAAAAAGCGAATTCGGATATTTGAAAAAATTATCATAGTGTTTTAAACTGACGCATGTGTGAATATATATAACGGTGATACACATGGTGTGTTTATGAACATGTTATACTACATTTAATATATTTTATCTCTACTCTTATAAAAATGAAGTTGTTGATGATGGTGTGCTGCCATCACTGCATTATAGGCCGTCGATTTATATCTGGCGGATAGCAAAAACTATGATGGTTGAAGTTGGCAACAATCATGATTGTAGATTCTTATTGAAATAGAAATGAATTCAAATTTAGTTGAATTGCAGCGGTAGTATAGACATTTGGAATGCACTAAAATGTTGGTATGAGTAGGTTACATGCATTATACGACAAGCGAAAAAAATTAATCGGACATAACATGGATTCATACTCCTCCTTCCATCTATATAGGCGTAGTGAGATTTTTAAGACCGCCTTTGACTATTGACAAGATTAATAGTACATGACATGCACAATGTGAAAATTATATCATTGAAAGAACCTTTCTGAACGAAGTTAACGGTGTGCTTTGTGTAAGTTGCATGTCATATATCATTGCTCTAATATTTGGTCAAAGTTAGCATTGGAAAGCGCATTAGGCCCTATATAGATGGAAGAAGGGAGTAACTTTGAATAACATTTGTATAGTAAAGCAGGGCAAGACTCTCTCTTTGTGTGGTGTGGTAGTTTTATTTTTTAGTTTTCTTTTTGGTTGAGGAAGTGCGAATTGATTTGAATGCATTACAAGTACAATATTACTACACATTAGGCTTGTCCTAAAATTCAACCAGCGTCTTGTTATATCCGAAAATTCAGATATCGTGCTCCCAAAACTGGCGCCTTCACAACAGCGCCTTGTTATCCGAAATTACAACATGCGAAAACTCCCTCCAGCTGCCAAATCCCGACCGTGAAATCCCCTTCTAACCTGAGCCGAAAGGGCCGCTAGTTCAAATCGGTGGGGGATACTTTTGTAACACACCTACATTTTGGACAAGCGCGTCCCTAAGTCATGCTTCACCCCTCCCATCGCCCCTTTTCTCCATTGAAATCCCGAGCCGCCATAACCTCTCGCTCCAGCCACGAAACCCCACCCTCCTCCGTCCATACGTCACGCTGCCCAGCGGAGCCTCTTCCCGAGCAGCGTCGTCCACCGCAACAGCTCGGCGTCCCTCGTCCACCTCCGGATGAGGATCCGTCGTCCATCTCGCCGTCCCCGGTTCAGCCGCCCGTCCTCCACCTCCAAGGAGCTGCTCAAGCGATCGCCTCGTCTATCGCGGCTGCTCCATCCCACAATCTGCCTTAACCTGCTCCACCGGAACGCAGCATCCTCACCGACTCCTCGGGCGAAGCGAGAGCCTACTCAGCGCCACCAAAGAGGTTGTACACTCATCGCACCTTCTCCTTAACTTTCGACCTCCGGCGCCCGGTGCTCCATCCGCACCCCTTGGGCGGCTACCTTGAAGCCGGCGCCCATGGCATCTCCAGCGGCTCTCCCCAGTCTGAGGCCCCTTGGCGGCGTCCATACCAGCGGATCTGCTGCTGCTGCTCGGCTCTCTCCTTCGATCGCTTCAGCTCACTACTTGCTCTTGCTCTCTCCCCTCGCTTGTGCTGCTGCTCTGCTCTGATTAAGCCACACTTGATCGTGAATCGACTTTTGGGTCGATCGATTTTCGGGGTTGGGGGCTTGCGGAGTTAAGGAAGAACCACCTTGGCGGGGCAGGGGCTCATGGGAGAGGTACCTACTATCTATCTTAGGGTTCGGGGTGGGGGCGGGGCTGGAGAGGGCTGGCAGGCGGCGGGCCAGGGATTGTTTGAGGCGGCGAGGCGGCCAGGGCAGCCAGTTCGGCGGTGGTGGCTGGCGGCTCGAGGGGTGCAGGTTGAAGATGAGCTGCAGGCCCTTCCTAAACTACATGTCAAGTGCCTCTCTGCTACCATTGCATTCAGTTTTGTGATAGCATTCAGATTCCTGATAAATTTCAGTTTAACGATTAATTTCAGAGTCAACAGTTTTACCTCATCTATTGTAGTCGGTGGTTTTTGGTGATGTTAATTTTACATCCATTTACATCATCTATTGGAGATGCTATTAGAATCCACTTGAGATTGACGATGTACATCTTGTCTTTGCTTCAGCCTTGACGTCTTCTGACTCACCGAGACTACTCAACAACAGGCGATCCATCTGTGAGCTGTGCCTTGGGCGCCGTCTCTGATTCCTCGAGATCTTCCTCACACCTCCAGCAATACCTCTGCCTCAAGCCCTTGACCAACCCAATGATCTTTGAGGTCGACACAGCTCTGACAAAGAGGTTGTACACTTTGTTGCATCACTTATTACTATACATTCACGTCGATCCATTAGGGCTATTTTGGTTCAGCGGAGCGTCGATCCTTTGGTTGTTACCATCACTCTAAATTTCTGCATGCTCTCCTTACATAATCTCACCATATTTTTTTTATATGCATGTCGGATATTGTACACAATCATCTTGAACATGTAGAGAAAAAGAGAAGAGTTTCTTGGTGGCAATACAATGTCATGCAGACATCGCTCCATGGTGGGT